>JAVSCE010001456.1:600000-954740 GCA_032199065.1 Smutsia gigantea | reverse complement strand
TTTTCCTTTTTGGATAGATAATGCAAATACTTTACAAAAAATATTCAAAAAGTAACTATGAATATGCAATGTAAAGTAAGTTTTTTCTCTGTCTCCATTCTAGGTCCCCTTCCTAGAGGCATCTCATATTAGCAGTTTCTAGCATATCCTTTCAGGATTATTCTAAGCATAAATTACATATTATATTTCCTCTCTTCCAAATGGCACCATACCTTATACATTTTTTGTTACATGCCCCTTTCCACCATTAGTCCTATATTTCAGAGAGTATTTATTGATAGACTTACAGCTCTGCTTTATTCTTTGTGCAATGCTGCATAGAATCCATCTTGAGGTTTAACCATAATTGGTTTAATCTCACCCTACTTAATGACATTTAGATGATATTAGTATTTTTTAAACTACAAATAATGCTGCAGTGTATGTTTTTGTGTGCTTTTGAAAGTATGTCCATATGTACCCGTTCCTAGCAGTGGAATTGCTGAGTCAAATGAAAGATTTTGATAGACATTAACAAACTGTTCTCCAAAGAAGTTATATGTGGCTGGCAGAGTAATGGCCCCCAAAGAGATCCACATCCTAATCCCAGGAACCTGAGAATATGTTACCTTCAACGACAAAAGGGAATTAATATTGCAGATGGAATTAAGGTTGCTAATAGGCTGACCTTAAAATAGAGGAAATAATACTGGGTTATCTGGGTGGGACTGCTGTAATCCCAAAGGTCCTTAAAAGTGGAAGAAAGAACCAGAGAGAAGGCATCATGAGAAGGACGTGGCTCTGAAGAGGGAGAAAGGGAGCTATGAGCCAAGGAAGTGGGGGACCCCTAAAAGCTGGAAAAGCAAGAAAATGGAAAAGGCAAGGAATACAGCCTTGCTGATGCTTTACTTTTATCCCAGTGGGATCTGTGTTGGATTCCTGATCCATAAAACTAATAATAATAAATAATAAATTTGTCCAGTTTTAATCCATTAAGTTTGTGGTAATTTGTCACAGTAGCCATACTAAAATAATACATTTTATACACACACACACACACACAATATACATATACATACATACACACACACACACACACATATATATATATGTTTACACTCCTACCAAAGTAGTGGCGGGTTTCTCCAAATCCCTGACATCAGTGCCTTCTTTTTTTTTAAATGTTTGTCCTACATTATTTGGAAAGAAATGTGTGTAATTTAGTGTGCTAGAATTCATTTTTTTAGTTAAAAGGGAAATCTCATAATTATCTGACTGTCATTCCTTTTGTTTTTTGGTAATTAACTATTTGGAAAATTCCCACTTGGGACATGTGCCATTTTCTTGGCAATGGCCAGGATATGAGCAGGATGTGCTGATGGGTCATTTCTGCAATACTGATATCACTGTTGACCAGCCTGGACTGCAGCAGTACTGCGGGAATAGACATCGTTCAGTGGGATTTGTTTTCTGCTATCATGGTGGAGGTCTTAATGATTAAGTACTCTGCAAGATGGACTAGAAGCATTGTGTACGTAGCAACTCTACATATCCATGGCAGCTAAGAGCCTCAAGTATAAATACCCCCTATCAACTCATTTAAAACCCCAGGCAGACTAGCAGAAATAGCTGTGCCCGGTGGTTTCTCATTCTGCAAAATTAGTTTGTCCTGATGTGGTGATGTTGGTTCACAAACTCAGAGCTTCTCAGGTGAAATCAGAAACTGGCCTGCATATGCAGAGGACAAGGAGATATAGAAGAAAGAGGCAGATTCCTCTACATTGGTAGGTGACAGTTTTAAAAAGCAAGGGAACTTATATAGGAGTCTTGTCTTGGGTGGCCTTAAGACAAATAGATCTCCACACTCACCCCCACCCCCAGCCCCAAACCCTAAAAATTTATATGAGGCCTCAATTGGGCTCAGTCATGGTCTCAGCAGCACATCGGTCTCTTAGGGCTGTGTCCTTGAAATAGCTTCTATTTTGGGAATGGTGGGTAGCCTGTACATTCCCAAGCACAGGGGTAGGGGTGAGGAGCCAGATGGAGGGTCAACTGCAGATCATGTCATCTTGATGACCTCCTCCAACAAGTGGAACCCTCCCCAACCCATGTACATTAACTCCTAGAGACTGGCTTGACCATCTCTGCATTTAACATCTATTCAAAGATATTTATTGAGCATCTGATATGCTAGGTATTTAGAATACAAACTCTTAGCCATGCAGAACTTACAATTTATGGAGTCCAATAACCAACAGTCAGAGGAACAAATGTAAAACTGCTATTGTGGCAGTTGCTACAAAGAGGAGATACATATATTTCTAATAGATTCCTCCTTGTCAGGGAAAGCATAAGAGAGGCCTGGGTGGGATATGTAAATCTGTGTACATGTGTTACTCCATACCTACATTAGATGACACCTTATAAAAGGTATGGAGTGGATAAAGGGAAGGACCTAGAAAGGAAGAGGTGAATGAGCAGAGACAGAAATAATGGCCAGAGAGCTGGAGGAGAACCAGAAGAGGGGTGTGCCCTAGTAGCCAAGCAAGGAGAGTCCAGGTATATCAAGGAGTGTTCAGTTAAGCAAGGAGAGTCCAGTTAAGACTAGGAAGAGCATAGGATGGAACACTGTGTCTCTAAAGGTTAATAGGGTTTCTATGTTGCAGGGGCAGTGATGTGGTAGGGCACACCTGGATTCAAATGTGGCTGCTTCCCTTTAGTTGTGTGGCCTTGGGCGAAAGGCTGTCTGGCCTCAAATTTTGTGAAATAGAGATAATAATACTCCCATAAACAGTTATGATGGGTATGAAATGAATTATCATATGCAATGTGCTTAGCACTTCACAGGTCCTCAATAGACATTGATTCCTCCCTTCTATTATGTCTTTGACCACTTATTTATTCATCTGTTTTGGTTTGTTACTCTCCTTGATGTCTTACTATTGGTGTTGGTGACTTACCTGTGAGGGGTAACGCAGGTCCTGTCCCCATATATCCCAGTACTAGTCTGGATGCCAGCAAACTGTTGTGAGCAGACAAATCAGTTCTCTGGATACTGTAGGCAGCCCGGCATGCACCTGTGTGCTTCTTGGTAGGCAGACAGAGCACCAGTGCTTGGATAAGGACACAATATACTCTCCATCATACTGAGTTTTTCCCTTCGGGGAAAGGAACTCTAATTACTGAAATGAATAACCAATTCATCTTTCTGCACTTGCATAAATATGCAATGCAAAATATCAGTAATAAATGACTCTTCACAATTTAAGTTTTCCCCATGAGACAGCATTGACCCTCCTAGATTTTTTGGACTGGCTGAAAGCAGTCACTCCCTCCTCCCTTCCTTCATTTTTGTCTATCAAATATAGTGACTGGGAAAAAAAACACAATTTTCCCTTCCGTTAAGAACTCGTGCTCTGCCTGCCACCTCTGACAGTTTTTACACCTGTCTTGGCAACTACAGTAACTACCCATTGGGAAATAATGTAATTCAATGCTTGCCTTACATTAATTAACCCTAGAAAGGAAAGACTGTCAAATATTTCTATTTTGGCTAACACGGGATATCTAACTGAAATCTCTTTAAGAATTATTCTTGTATTTCTAATTAGCAAACTCGTTTAATTTCTTACTGACAGTGGTCACGTTATCCAAATCAAACATGAGGAGTACCTTTAGGGACAGGCTACTATATTAATCAGGAATTGTTACAGAAATTCCAGGGCTTGGGGGGCGCAGAGCTACTAAAAATTGTAAAGAGTCTATGATGACACTCCATTTAAAATAGCTATTGGAGCCATAAAGAGATTGGATTTGAAGGGTGGGTGGAAAGGAAACTAGTGCTTCTAGCGTATCGCGATCCGGCCGCCACCACAGGACAGGGCTCTTCTCCCACCTCGTGGAACCTCGTCCACGTAGCGCCTTCCCAGGAGCGCAGGCGGCGCGCACGCCTGCGGGGGGGGTGGGCTCGCTCGCGTCCCTGGGTGGAAGGTTGCGCGTTTGAGTGTCCATGGCAACGCGACGCCTCCGCCTTCTGGAAGCCTCAGATTCAGCTCCCGCTGCGTGAGTCGCGTCCGGGTGGGAGGGACCTGGGCTGGGGCCGGGGTAGACGGATGGGGGCACCAGGAGGTGGGGACTGGGGCAGCTGCTGGGAACATTTTCCTACGGATTGAGCTAAAGTAAGAAAAATCGGCCTAAAGCTCAGCACAAAAGGATTTTTTCATTCCAGTCCTTTCGCCCACGCAGGGGACGATGCCTCTGGAGGTGGTGGTGGCGCTGCAGATCCGGGCGGTAAGAGAGCTCCACGAACCTCCGCCCTTGCCCCAAATCCGACTCTTTCCCCAGGGTTCTCACATAGTCTCTGGTCTTTTTCACCACATCTTTCCCACCGCACACACATCATTCATTATCTTTTGGGACAAATCGTACTTCCGCCCCTAAGGTCTCCCCGGACTTTCTAAGGTTTAATTCAGTTTAATCGCTTCCAGCGTTGTTTTCCTCCTAAAGCCCACTTGTCTCTTAGCTTTATACGGAATTTATCTGTTTTTTAATAAATAACAGTGCATTAAGTCCAAGAAAGGTTTTGTTTTCTTTTCCAGGATAAAGATTTGTGAATGTATTTTAAAATTCCTCTTTTAATAACCAAGGAAGAACTTAATTTCAAAAAGCCCCATTACTTCTGATGGCTTGCCACCTCTATCAGGTATTTCCCAGTGTCCCCTAGAGGTGGTTCTGGCTTGCTAATTCCAAAAGGCGAATCAATCTGTCAACGGTTTTATAATTACCCACTGAATCCTGCTTTAGTGAGGTTGTGGCAGTGACAACATTGTTCCTGTTTGGAAATCAGTCATCTTATTTCAGCTTAAATTTTCCAGTTCTATCTGTAGTTAGTAACAGACTGTCAGCAGCTTTGCCTCGAAGCTATGGAGGCTTCTCTGCTATCCGTGATTACAAGCACAATGCTGTTAGGTTATGGCCATGCATAGAAGTGAGGAGTACTGTAGTTTCATCACACATACAGCTCTGTAACAAAGATCAAAGTTTCTTGGGTTTGTTCCACTTTGCTGGCAGCAAATAGGACCAGACTATATCAACTATGCTGTATCAACTACAAGCTTTCAAAATTGTGCAGTAAGGTGAAGGACCTCTTGAGAAGCTGAGTGATAAATCGGTCTTCCTCTTCATGAAGGCAAAAATCAAACACGTTTTCATCTATTTCATTCAATATTACTAGTTAATTTTATTTTGATTTTTAAAAGGCATTCGTCAGTGTACAATTAGCAGTGAAATCAGTTTTCTACTCTACAGTACTTACTTTGCTCCAAAAACTTCAGGGGAGTTGATCTATGCTTTAAAAGCCAGCACACTCAGGCCCCAGCAGTTAGGACAGGGAGCTCCAGAAGTATAACCAGGAACCAAAAGGTGAGCCTAATTTTGAATCCTTAATATTCAACCTTGTGGACACTGCAAGAGGAAATATCATTGCTTCTGCAGTTAAAGAATCTAAGGTTGAACAGTGAAGCAAACCACTTAAGAGCTTCACAGTTTGGCTGATTCAGCAGGTGGAAATATTGCTTCCAAATATCTGGCCTGAATATTTCTGCAGTTAAAGAATCTCTCTAAGGTTAAACAATAAAGCAAACCATTTAGAGCTTCACAGTTTGGCTGATTCAGCAAGTGACGAGGTAGACTGTGTTCAGGATGTGGGAATGCATATGATTTTATTTTGAAGAATATTTGTTCCTCTTTCAGTGTGCCTCTCACACTCAAGGAAGTTCACCCTTCCACCCCGTCTAGTCATAGTCATTCTCCAGATTCCTATGTACACCTCTATATCAATGGCCATAATCCTGTTTATAAATGTCAAAATAATTGGTCAGTAAGATTATCTGAAGACACCAATTCCACAGGTAATTTAAAGGTTCTTATTTTCAGATAGAGCAGTATTTAAAGCACACACTTTTGGTCTTTCCAGGTCAAATAATAATGAGCAGAGTCCACCCTGCGCTTGGTGGTCTTTGGTCTTGTGATTTGGGGAGGCACCATGGATAAACTGCTCTAAGTGTAAAGGTCAATGTAAATGGAAATTTAGGAGTTAGTTATACCTTATGCCTGGTATAGCAATATAGGCTCCTCCTAATGAATTTCAAGTTAAATACTTTTACCTAAAGTGTGCTGTATGCAGGGAAGTGGAATTCCATTTGGAAAACTATAATATACAGGGTCATCCTTGTGGTATATATGAGAAAGCTTATGCTCTTGCACTGCAAAGAATCAAACTGCTTTCCCGTTTTATTGCCTCAGCAGAGGAGCACTATTATTTATTCAGTAGAGATGATGGGCAGCATGGTCCCATCTCCTGCCTTACTGGTCCATTGACATAAAATGTGGTCAGCCTAGCACCAGACTCAGTTCCTCTGACTTCCTCAAAAACAGCTTTTCAGCCCTCTGTCATGCCAGGCTATTTATTGTCAACAGAATTAAGCATGAAGCCATGGTTCCATCTTTCCTTTTCTATGGGTACCATAGATACGTCCAACTTTAAATGTTTCTTCTTCAAGTAAGTTCTTGGCTTGTTCTCTGAATGCAATAAATCAATACTAGAGAGTACTGGGAAATAAGTGTCTATTTAAACATCCTTTGAGGAGGTAGAGGCAAAGGAGAGAAATACATGTATTATAACCTCTTCTTACTACCCAATCTGCAAAGATGGAAGGGACAATAAACTAAAAAAGCTTAGCGAAAAAAAAAATCAGTATTAAGACATCACCCCAACTGTGGCAACAGATCCTCAGGGAATAAATAAGAAACACCCATGTCTTAGGCTCTTAAAATACTGTTTAAAATCTACCTCAGGAAAAGAACCAGGATTAATAACGTGGCTCAGTTGCATGTATATTTACACAATGACGATCACGTTCTTATTTTGAGTGTTCAATTTACAAGTGGTATGTTGACTCATGGGATTACTACAAAACACAAAATTTACTGATGTCAACTTTAAGAAACAGCAACATTATAATCACCCCAGCTTGGTTTCTTTGCAGTTCTCCTGGAGATATAAACAGTTGTTGAATAAATATATAACAGAGGAATTTTTTTTTGCTCTCTATAATATGGCTGTGATCAGTAACAGCCAGCCCGGTGCTCCAGCCTAGCAACCCATCAAGATGGTAGGACACCTAAAATCCCAAAGGAAGCCTGAAATGTCCTTAGATGGTCAAGCAGGATGGCTGCTGGTTTATGTTGGCATCACCACATGTGGAAAGCTTCAGATCTCTCGGTGCCATAACTAATGAAATGGTGTCATTGTGGGTTCCACAATACAAAGAGCACAGCAGCATTGTGCGGTGAAAGCCAGCAGTAGTCCACGATAACGTACTGCATGTAGCCCAGAAGAAAGCCAAAAGCCACGTCGGAGACGTTGTGCCTCCCCAGCATGACCCTGGAGTGGCCCAAGATGAGGGCCCACAGTACCACCAGCACCCTCAGCGGAATGGCCAGCACTAGGTGGTTCAGGATAAACCGTGCCACCAGGGCAGCCCTGGTGGCATGGCCCGAGGGGAAGGAGTACTTGTCCACCGAGAAGGTGACAAACATGTCCATTTGGTTGTGGGCCGGACGGCGCCTGCGGACCAACCCTTTGATCAGGGCCACGAGCAGCAGGTCCAACAGCAGGGCGAAGAGCAGGTTCACCAGCACCTCGCGCCCGGCCCAGCTGTCGCTCTTGTACAGGCAGTAGAGGGTGCCCAGCAGCCAGGGGATACCGTGACCCGAGATCTCCAGCAGCTTCATGAGGGGCCGCACGCTACCCCAGGACGAGCTCTCCTCGGCGCACACCCCTAGCTTCTTGGACAGCCAGAGGTCAATGGCCAGCAGGGAGCGCAGGGCGATGCCCAGGAAGGACGGGTTCAGGTTCAAGTAGTCCTCTTCGGACGGCGGGGGCGGCGGGGTCAGCGAGGGGCCCGCCGCAGCCAAGGGGGACGCCCCGCGGCGGCGCACCGGGCTCTCGGACGCGCGGAGCCGGGTGCAGGTGGGGTCCGCGCCCGGCGCGCGGCCGCTGAGCAGGGACTGGAACTCGAACCTGCCGCCGCCGTGGGCCGGGCTGCCGGGGCTGCAGCTGCTCGAGGCGGAGACGCCCAGCGGGCGACCCTCGACGTTCCTTCGGGGGCTCGGCATCGCGGCGGGGCCCGGACGCCAGCAGCCGGGCGGCCTGAGGCTCGGCTTCCCGGCCCTCCAGCCTCTTCCGCTTCCGCGCTGCCAGCCCGGAGGGGCGGGGACAGGAGCCCGCGAGAGGAAGACCGGGACAGCCGCCGGAGACTCGGGGGGAAGCTGGGCCGTCCAGCTTGAGGGACAGGAGAGGGGAGGGTGTCGCGGGAGGCCCAGGTGAGCGGCGCGGTGGCGGTGCGAATGTGACGTTGTCTGTGGGAGGTCGTGGAAAACAGAGCCCCGTTAAGAAAACGAAACAAATGCTGTTCTCCATTTTTTTTCTCCTTTGTTTTCAAGATTTCTTGCCCAGGAGTGTGCCTTCCTGGCAAGCAGGATGTGTACCTTGGAGTTCACCTCTTGAATCAGGACCTGGAGACAAACTGCTTTCCCTCCG
This sequence comes from Smutsia gigantea, assembly GCA_032199065.1. Classification (NCBI taxonomy): domain Eukaryota; kingdom Metazoa; phylum Chordata; class Mammalia; order Pholidota; family Manidae; genus Smutsia; species Smutsia gigantea. The sequence goes on along the minus strand of JAVSCE010001456.1, from coordinate 946,159 downwards.
TGTTCCCTATTACGATTCAGCAGAACATGAGATTTGAAAAGGTGATTTTGACTTTCTCATTGCTAAGCAGAGAAATTTGTTTTGCTGTCTGAACATCATTTAATGGTTCTTAGAACACTTATAAAACTTGTATAAATGTACTTGAAAAATTACCTCAGCACAGTGCCACACTGTTTTTGGAGGACTTGCTTTTGCATCCCAGGTCTGAGCCAGGTTCTGTCAACCTAGTGCTAAATAACCTGGTCGATGTTTTCTATTCTTGGAACTCCCATGGCATTTTCTAACTGGAGCAGAGAGAGCATTTTCGGAACGTTTTTGAAAGTGTTAGAGGCCATGTGCATTACATTTATGACTGGGATGATCAATAAACTGGTGGACCTTAGAAATAAACCTTTTAGACTCAGAAAAATAATGAAAAACTATAACAAATTAGTTAAAACCTGGTTCTAACATCCTGTAACAAAAAGAGAAGTCTTCATATTTACTGAGTTTTCTTAAGTCCTACCTGATTTATTTAGCTACAGTGTTAAACGCTAGAATTCCCATGAACGTGGCGTGATGGAGTCAGAACATTACCAACCTTCCTCCCACTTTAGAATATTAATTTCATTATTATGCCATCGCTGTCAATCTTCTGAGGCTTCTTTTTTGGAATTCAGCGATGAAATCAGTTTTAGCCTTGATAAGCCTAATGATTCTGCCCCAAACAATATCACTGAGGTGGTTTTATTGGGGAGGAGATGAGTACAGGGAGGCTAAAGGGTAAAGCCTATAACTTTTAAAGGTTTGGGTGGGAGTCCAGCAATGACCTGCCTGTTTTTTACGTGAGAATGGGAGAGGTGAGGATTGGTTTTCTAAAGGGCTAGCCCTGTATACAGTATGTTTATAAATCACAGCTTGTTAATTTAAAGAGTCGACCGAACTGGTTGGTTAAGGAGAGGAACAAATGGATATAACCTTGGAACATACAGTCAGAATCTAAAGGGACCTATTCTATCACTTAGATGTTGGTAGTGATAAAAACCAGGTAGTGAAAATCCAGTCTATTTTTTTCCCTGAGAATTTCCTTACTAGTTTTATCAACTTAAAGTTTGCTTCTGTAGAAGACTTTAAAAGTCTATCTATGAGAAGCCCAAGGATACAAAATTGTAGAGGCACAGAATGATAAATCTATCAATGACCTTGGAGGTCATCTAGTCCCACTTCCTTGACTTGTAGAAGGGGGTGAGCCTCAGGGTCACACTCTAGACGCCACTGCTGCTCTTTTGCAAAGCTGTGCATTTGAGCTTACTAGTCAAATGTATATCATAGACCATTTTTATTTTATAAGTACAGTTACTTAAAATTTTGAAAAATTGCTCTTTTGTGTGAGCTGTTGAGGTTCATATTCCCGCTTTTGTCCAATTGGTTCTAGCTTTCTTGTATGTGTTCTATCCTCTAGCTACAAATACTTGCAGCAAGAAGCAAAAACATTTTCTCTTCCTTGGACCTTCTGTGTAATTCAAAATGGAATGTTCTAAAGCATTTGTATAAATAAGAAAATACTCATCATAAATCATAAAGAATATATGAACTGTTGTGTTTGAGCAGCTCAGGTTGATCCCTTTATTCCCTAGGATTGTACTTGAGAAAATCCTTAGACATGGATGAAGCAAAGAGATGCAGTTATACTGAAATAATTTAGGGAGAAAAACCTCACCCACATTTGCCTAATAAATCCAAGTCAGTAAGACAAAAATGGATTACAGGGGGCAGTCTCCATTTTTGTAGTTAAACCTGGCTTTGGATCAAGAGCAGATTTTAACCATGTTTAAATTTAGAAACCATTTAAATCAGAACCTGAATGCCTAAAATCAAACAATGCTGAAAACTTTTATTTCTTGCATGGTTTTAGAGTTCAGGGTGAGGAGCTTTGGATGCCTTGTATTTCAGTTCTATCCCAAACCCTTTTATCTCAAGAATAAAATAAGTAAATTTGGCAGTAGCTAGACAGGTATTTCAGCTTTTCTTGTGCTTCATGATACACTTAAAAACTTAGTTCTCCCTCTTTCTAGTCATTTTTGGGTTCTGTGGGAGTGGAGCCACTAGTACTTAGCTCTTCTTTTGTGTTACATATAAAATTTTTATTTATGTTTCTTTTTAGCACAGCCAATTGCTTGGGAAGAGAAATCATTAATTTAACAACATTTAATGGATATCTGTGGTATGCAGAATGTTTTTCTAGGTACTCAAACAAGGCTCATTGAGGTTGACACCAGATGCGTTTTAGCAGCAAACTGTACAGGGCTAGGCCAAGTTGATGACATTTTGAGTAGGTGGTAGATTTAGCTGAGATTTAGCTTAGATTCAGCTAAGATTTTCCTTGTACTTGATGTGTGTTAATTCTCATTCATTTATTCTATAGGCACTTACTGAGCTTTTAATCACATACCTGTTAAAGGTACTCCTGTTGAACCATAAAATAATATGTGGCTGGATTTGACACGTGTTAATTATTTGGAAGAGTATTATTTACAGTTTCTGTAGTTATATATTAATAAGACATTGAAAATTTTTTCCCCATATTTTTTTCCTGTAGGTATTTGAAAATGCAATAGATCCTGGAGCTGTAGTAGATATTTTGGAAAGTAGGTACTCTTAAAAAAAAAAGACTATTCTGTGTATGTAATTCACAGATATAAAATTCAACTATTTTCTAAGTTGCAATACTTCCATGTTTGATCCATATTTATATTCAAGAAAGTCTATGTAAAATTTTAATCACATTTTTTATTCTATTATAAACCTTTTTTAGATATAGATAGGATTTACTGGATGGTACAATTCTGTTTGTTTATTACAATTAAAAGGTTTTTGTATGCTCACAGAGTCGTGTAACCATCAGTATAATTTTAGAACTTTTCATCGCTACAGAAAAAAACCCTGTACCGATTCTTTCTTATCCCTCCCAGCCCTAGGCGACTACTAATTAATCTTTCTGTCTGTATAGATTTGCTTGTTCTGGATATTTCATATAAATGGAATTACACAATATGTTGTCCTTTGTGACTGGTTTCTTTCAGTGATTGTAACATTTTCAAGGTTCATCCTTACTATAGTATGTGTCAGTACTTCACTTCTTCTTATGGCCAAATATGTTCCATTGTATGCATATACCACATTTTGTTTATCCATTTAGTAGTTGATGAACATTTGGGTTTTTTTTCACTTCGAGGCTGTGATAAATAATGCTGCTATATTTATGTGCTAGTTTTTTTTATGGATATATAGTTTTATTTCTTTTAGGGTATGTACCTAGGAGTGGAACTTCTGGGTCAAATGATAACTCTTTAATCTTTTGAGGTATTTCTGTACTGTTTACTATCTAGCAGCTGCATCATTTTACATTCCACCAGCAATGTAGGAGAGTTCCATTTCTCCAAATTCGGCTAACACTTGTTATCATCTACCCTTTTGATTGGTAGCCATCCTTGTGGGTGTGAAGTGATATGTCATTGTGGTTTTGATTTGCATTTCTCTGATAGTTAATGCTGTTAAACATTTTTTCATGTGCATATTGGCCATCTGAATATCTCTTTTGGATTCTTTGCTTATATTTTAATTGGGTTATTTGTCTTTTTATTATTGAGTTGTAAGTTTATGTGTTATAGATACAAGTCCCATAAATGTATGATTGACAAATATTTTCTCCCATCCTTTGGATTATCTTTTTACTTTCTTGGTGATATTCTTTGAAACACAGATGTTTTTAATTTGGGTGAGCTCTTATCTATTTTTGCTAACTTGTGTTTATAATGTCATAACTAAGAAACCATGGCCTTATTCAAATCACTTTTTTAAATGTCATGAAGTAGGAACCCAACTTCATTCTTTTGCATCGAATATCCAGTTACTCCAGCCCCATTTATTGATAAGAGTATCTCTTCCCCATTGAATGGTCTTAGCATCTTTGTTGAAAATCAATTGACTGTACATGTTAGGGTTGAGTTTTGAGCGCTCAATTCTATTTTCATTTTGATCCATGTGTCTATCATTATGCCAATACCATACAATCTTGATTGTTGTACTTTTTAGTAAGTTCTGAAATCAGGAAATGTGAGTCTTCCAGCTTACTTCTGCTTTTTCAAGACTGTTTTTGCCATTAGGATTTCCTTAGTTATGCATATGAAGTTTAGCATCAGCTTGTCAATTTTTACAAAGAGGCCAGCTAGGATGTCGATAAGGATTGCACTGAACATGTGGATCAGTTTGGGGAATATTGCCATCTTAACAGTATTAAGTCTTTTAATCCATGAACGTGGGATGTGATGAGAATTCATTGAATGTAAGGGATGTGATGAGAATTCATTGAATGTAAGGAATTTAGAGCCTGAGACAAATTAAGTGCCTAGTATTACCATTGGGATGATGGTTGGAAAACCTAAAATTATGGGCTGTCTTGGTATTTAAGGTTCTTGGCATTTAAAAATCTGTTCTCATGCATTCATACGTTTTGTATAAGTCTATAAGGGAGAATTTTACTTTTACTGTATATTTTTTTCTAAACTTTTTGAGATATAATTGACATATAACATTGTACAAGTTTAAGGTGTACAGCATGCAGATTTGATACACATACATTGCAAAATGATTGCCAACATAGAGTCAGCTAACGCCTCCATCACATCACATAATTACCACTTATTTTTTGTGGTGAGAATATTTAAGACCTATTCTCTTAGCAACTTTTAAATGTATAATACAGTATTATTAACTGTATGTCACCATTAGTGTCTATTTTTAAATGTTTCAACTTTTAAGATTTTGTAGGAATTATCTTTATTGATTATTTTTAAGATTTGAATTTTATTCTTGTCCTTATAGACATTGTACATGGGCTCACTATTTATAAACACATTTTAGATTCAGGAAATTTAGAAAAATGTTATATTTTGTGTCTAATTTATATTGTTATATAGCATACTCTTTCAAGCCAAACAAAGATTTATAGGTTAATGGGTAACAATTGTATTTTGAATTTTTGAAATGAAAAGTTTATTGCTAAGTGTTTGAGCAATTTATGAATACATTTTTAAGAGAAAATATTGCATCTGTTTTGTCAATACTTTACAGGGCTGAAATGCTATTTTTATAAGTCAGTTACTCTCATTCTATGCCTTTGGTTTATTGAGTCTAGGAATACCTGAGTCATTGTTGGTATGGTACTTATTATTATTATTAATAATGTAAATGGGATGTTATGGCAGTTTTAAACTTAACAATTAATGAAAAACCCTGGCCATTTCTGAAGTACTAAAATCTTATTTTTTCCTTTTTAGGCTTTTTAACCAGGTTTGAATTAATACAGCTAGTGCCTCCAGGTAATTTGCTAGTAAGTGCATTTCTCAATTAGCTTAATTAAACTTTAAAAGGATTTTGGCATGATAGAATGGGGACTGGTATTTAAAAGTTGTGCTTTATGTAACATTTGCTTTTTGCCCCCACCAGTCAGCTTGTTTTGTCCACTCTCAGAAGAGCAACTTTGTGGGTTTGGTGGCAATGAGCGAAAGTTAAAAGAGTTAAAAGTTAAAACAAGAGTTAGAGAGGCTCTTTGACTTTCCATTTTTTCATAACGTTATCTAATTATCAGATAATTTTTTCACTCTTGGCTCAGTTTCTTTCAAGATTTTGTCTTTGGCTACGTTCTAGTTTATGTTGTGTATAAAACCCAAAGCCATCTTTGCAGTTAGATGCTAGAACAAGGATGGCCAGCTATAACCCCCTGGCCAAAACCAGTCTGTAGTCTGTTTTTATGTGGCCTGTGAGCTAAATTTCTACATTTTTAAAAAAAGAGAGATTTAATCAATATACTATAAAATTCACCATTTTCAAGTGTATAATTCAGTTGTTTTGGTATGTTCACAAGGTTGTGCAATGATAACCACTATCTAATTCCAGAATATTTTTATTACCCTAAAGAGAAAAGAAACCCCATCCTCATTAGTAGTCACTCATCCCCCGTCCCCAGAGCCTCCTGCTACCACTAACTTGTCTCTAATGATTTGCCTTTCTGGACTTTTAATATACGTGGCCTTTTGTGTCTGGATTTTTTCACTTAGTATGTTTTCAAGGTTCACCCATGGTGTATTATGTCTCAGTATTTTGTTCCTTTTTATGGCTGAAGAATACTCTTTTATATGGATATATGACAGTTCATCCATTCATCAGCTGATGGACATTTGGGTTGTTTCCATTTTTTAGATATTATGAATAACATAGCTATCAACAGTCATGTACAAGTCGTTTGTATATGTGTGTTCATTTCTCTTGGGCATAAAGCCTATGAGTGGAACTGCTGTCATATGGTAACTCCATGTTTGAATTTTTAAGGAACTGCCAAACTGTCTTCAGTTCTTAGACTTTTAAATAGTTGGAAAATGAATTTTTGAAAGACCTAATATGTAGTGATGTGAAAATTATCTCAAATTCAGAGTTCATTGTCCATGAAGTTTTATTGGAATACAGCTATGATCAATTTAAATTTTGTTTATTTAAGTTTTGCTGCTTTCATGCCACAGTGACAAAGTAGTGGTGACCATAGACTTGCAAAGTCTAAAATATTTACTATGTGGCCCTTTAAAGAAAACGGTCATGATTCTATGCTAGAATCATAGGGCTTCAGGAGGAAACTGTTCCGTGGTGCCTTTGCTTCATGGTATGTCTTGAATGGCCTGAGACCTGAGCTAATGAGAGAGAGTTGGAACTGCCACCTGATGGCACCAGTTCTCATATATAGTTTTCAAAGTGGCTGATTATTTTGTCATTTCAGAGTCATTCACATGTGTGTATGTGAGAGAGAAAGAGAAAGCATCCTTAAAACTCAGAAACATTTTAAATTTCCTCTGATCTTTGCTATTATAGGACGCCAAAATGAAAATAGTTTCACAGTTTTTATTTGCTGTAAAAAAACATCCCTAAATGATGAGAAAGCCTGTATTTATATTTTAGTGAACATGTTTCTTAATATTTCTGTCTGGATAGAAGAACACATAGGTAGGGAATTTTTGCATAACTAGCATCAGATACATTTTCTTCTGTTATTAGCTTCCCCCATTATATATCACTGCTACATTGTCATTTCTAAAAGGATAGATTTACATCATTATCTTTAATAGCTCTGAAGAATTTCGTTAATTATGCATTTTTTTATGTCTATAAACAGTATGTACATAGTATTTAGGGTTTTGCTTTTTCACTCTACAGTGTTACCTGCAGTTTACTTGTTTGTCATTTTCAATAGCTATGTATTTTTTCATTGTGTTATAATTATCCTTAAATTGATATTGTTGCACATTTAGGCTTCCTTTGTTCTTCACATATTTATAAAAGTTATTTTTTTCTCAGGATATTTGTAAAGAGTAGAATTAGAGTAATTTCCCCTTACCCGCTATTTTGCTTTCCATGGTTTCAGTTACTGGTGGACAACCACGGTCGGGAAGCAGATGACCTTCCTTCTGACTTAATGTCAGAAGGGCAGTAGTAGCCTAACACTATCTCACAATGCCTGCCTCATTCACCTCACTTCATCTCATCACATAGGTATTTTATTATCTCATATGATCACAGGAAGAAGGGTGAGTCCAGTGCAGTAAGATATTTTGAGAGAGAGAGAGAGAGAGAGAGAGACACTGACATATAACTTTTATCACAGTATGCTGTTATAATTCCTCTATTTTATTATTAGTTGTTAATCTCTTACTGTGCCTTATTTGTAAATTAAACTTTATCATAGGTTTGTATGTATAGGAAAAAACATAGTGTATATAGGGTTTGGGATTCTCTGCGGTTTCAGGCATCCACTGGGAGCATTAGAATATATCCCCCATGGATAAGGGGGTCTGCTGCACTAGATTGAACCATATGTAACCTGGGAGTAAACTGATCCCCAGCAGCTTTCATTATTTCTGCTGCATTCAGTGTATAAAGCGTGCCCAATTCTCATATCTTAGCTAATGCTGATATTACCATTTGGATGTACTGTGTTTACAAAGTATGTAATAATTTCTTTAAAATATAGTATTTTCTGTTTTTTTTCTTTTTCTTTTTTAAAGATATATTTTGTGGAACCTTTAAATTTAAAATTTACTTAAAATTTTCCATTTTCCCATATGGTGATTTTCTTTCTTCTGTATAACGTGACTGTCAGGGTCCTTTGATTACTTGTGAATTGATGCAATCATAACATTGCATTCATTTTGGTATAAATTTCTGATATTTTTACCAAAGTTTTTAAATCAGTTATGTTCAGTGTATGTATTTCCCTTGTTTTGTTGCATTATTTTGATATTTTATTGTGTGAACTTCTTCCTAAGAAAGCATGAGAGAAGGAAGGTGGGCATGGCAGTTGGTTCAGCTAAAGCAGAGGTGACCATGGAGGCTTTTGTAAGGATCCTAGCCCTGCCTGCTGGGGCTGCCCCTAGAGCAGGTCAGGGTCCCGAGAGGAGTGGAGTGGACCCAGGAGTCTGTACTTCTTGTTCCCTTGACAGAGGCAGGCCCTGAAAACAGACAAGAACCCCACTCTTAGTAGATCTAACACTGTGTATATGTCAGGGCTTTCTTAGGCAGAACAGAGGGAAGATCAGAGATGTCTCCTTCCTGTTTTTCAGAAATTCTCACTGAATGATTTTCAGCCTAAAAGTGACAGGCTAAAATCAGGACATCAAGTTTTTTCCATAACTTTTTTATTCTTATTTGACCCAATTTTGTGTTCAAATATATTGTCACCATTAACTGGCAAGTTGTATTTTAGTATGCAGATGAAATGGAAGCAGGCTCATTTTGGTCTTATTTAATTTTGCATACATTTAAAAGAAATTACCAAGTTCTTATATATTTTCACTGTAAAAGCTTAGCTAACACAAAATTATATAAAATAAAAAGTCAAAAGCCACATTCATCAATAATTCCTGACAATTACTATTAATCATCTGGTGTGTATCTTGTTAGATCTTTTAAAATGCATTTGGTATATATATATTGCATTTAGTATATTCAACCAATTAAAATGGATATCTATGCACACACATATATCCAGTATTTAGTATATATGTTGGTTGAATATACATGTTCTTCAACTTGTGTTTTAAAAGTTAATATATCTTAGACTGCCATATGTTATTCACATGACCAGAAATCTGTAAGAAGGTGGATGCATACGGGTTATAACTCAAAAGTTAATCAGATACAAAATGGAGCTTCATTGTACTTGTTTTCCTTTTGTCTACAGTCCTTCAATTTTAGATTGTAATTTTAGTGGAATTAAATTTGAATTGCTCAAAATAATTAATTTTGTTCCGCTTCAGATGCATTACATTGATCCATTAATTTGGTCTAACGTATGTTTAGCGAGGGTGTATTCAGGACATGCCCTACACTGTACCATTTCCTGGTATGCTGGTGGCACCAGGCACAGAGTATTGATGGTGAGCCCTCTGAGCTGCGGTTCTTGTAACAGATAATTAAGAAAAAAATTTAGGTTTGTTTAAAGTCTCATGTAGACTGCACTGTGGGATCACATGGGCCACATTTAGGTTCTCATAGACCAATTCTTCATTGGCTGAATTGCGATCTTTTCATTTGCTGTAGATGTTAATTTACTGTTTGATATTTTTTCATATTGGTTTCAGACACACTTATGTCAAAAGACATATCATGACCATTAAGTTAATGATACAGATACTTCAGATTTGCATATGGCTTTACTGCTAGAGAGGGCCAACTATTTGGCTTGGAAGCAATAGACTTCCTCTTCTTCAGTTTACAAATATGGAAAAAAGTGAATGAACACAGGGGGGCAGCATAATCCTGTTTGACAGTGAGCTTGGTGCTTTCTTTTTAGTGACCTCTTAAATAGAAACCTCTACTTTGATATGTCATGTATATGGATGGAGCTGTAAAATGTTATTTTAGTGAGTAACTATTCCCTGAATCAGAGCTTGATTTTATACTTCTTAGTAATGTTTACTAGGCATCAGCAAGGCAAGAGCTCCCTTTGAATTCCTACTTTGCCATGTGGCATAATGACAACTGTCTACAACTCTCAGAGCTTCAATTTCCTTATCAGTATGCAAAGAGGAAATCAAATGAGACTCCATATGGGGAAGCAAGCTGTCGATTCTGATATACTCTATAAATGTTAGCTATTTCTCAAACCAGTATTGCTATTAAGATTATTATTTCTCTAGAAGTCTCATTTGTTTCCTTTTTTTGGAGAGAAGTTTTTCATTGATGGCATTGATGATGTCCCTGTCTATGCCATTAACCTATTAAGAACAGAGTTCATTCACACATTTCACTTGGCCTATGAGAATTGTTCAGCCTGTGTGTAGGCTTATTTATTCATAACCTAGGCTCTTGCTATAACATCTCCCGAGTGTGCTGACATTTTCACACTGGATGGCAGTTTGGATCTCTAGAAAATGATCAAACCAAAGAGACCAAATTGAGAAGCTCCTCAGCCTTCTCTTTCTCTAACCCTATTTTATTCTCTGTACATCCTTGTGATTCCAAAGATAGTAGATGAGCTTCCCTCCAATTCTTTGACCTCTTATTTTATCTTAACTCTTGTAAGAACAGGAACAGTAGTTTAATAGGTATCATTTTGGATGCAGTGACAGGATAGAGCCAAGAACAAAAATATGAGAAGAAAAAGGAAAACCCAATGTGTAGAGCATCATACCATGCATCCAGGGGTTTGTTCCCAGTAGGAACATACGACTGAAACACACAATGTTCACAGAGACCACGGGAGTTCTGGGCCATTGCTGAGCTGGTGTCATGGAGCAATCATGATAATGACAGGTTATGTCAGGTACTGTGCTGTTTACATGCATTTGTCATGTGTCCTCACAATAGCCCTAAAGGGAAGGTACTGTTATGGCTTTTACCTTTTCCTGAAAAGGAAACTGAAGTTAAGGGGATTATGTAATTTACTCAAGGTCACATAGTTGGTAAGTAGTAGAGCAGGGATTTGAACCCAGCTCTGAACCTAGAAATCAAGTTCTTAACCACAGTATTTTAGGCTTCAGTACAAAGTCATATTTTGTTGCTAGCGATGGTGAGGAAATGGTCACATCGCTTACCATTTTCAGTGGGGAGAATGTACTTCTGAGATCTCTAAGTGGAGGAAGTCTATCTGGCCAACAGGGGCACAAAGGTCATGCCCATTGTAGAGGGCATTGTAAAAGGAACATTGATGAAAAAGGCCAGGATGAGAGTAGTAAATGAGGTAGAATATTGATCTTAGAATTCCACCAACCTTCCCACCTGCTTCCCTATCTTCTTCTTTATCATTAATTTAAATTGTATGTTTGTTTGTATAACTGTTTAATATTTGCAGACTGTAAGCTCCAGGAGGGCAGGTATTCTGTCCACTAGGTTCACTTAGTGTACTTCCAGTGTCTAGAACTCCTGGCACATAGTAGGATCTCAGTGCATATCTCTTGAATGTATGAATAAAAATAAATAACTAAAAAATGAATACACAGTAAGAGTTGGAAAAGATTTTGGAGAACATCTAGTCTTTCTCCCTTTTTTTATAGTTGTGGAAACTGAGTCTCAAAGGGGGTAACTAATGTTTATTGAGTGGCTAATGTAAGCAGGTACTTATGTAAGTTACCTCATTTTAGTCGTCATGTTCACCCACTCAAGAAGCGTTTATCAAGTACCACTGTATAGCAGGCACTGTTCCACAGGCTTGGGGGCCGGGTCCAGTTGCTGCACTTTATCAGTCTCCACTGTTTTCTGAATATCATTAAATGCAATTTTAAAATGTCTGTCTCCAGTGATATCTCATGGGACCTATGAAAGATGCTGACAGAATGGCCTTTCAGGTGAAATTGTTTTAGCTGGGTCCTGTATTGGTAACTGCCCTCCACTCACATATCTCCTAGGGACAGCCCTGCCAGAAATATAATAACGAATGTAGCGGACAGAGTCGCTGCTTTCATGGAGCATTCAGGGAAGCAGACCATAAATAAATACCTGAATAAAAATAATAGTGATACATATTTGGCAGAAAATACAATAAGGTGATGTGAAAGGGAGCAACAGGCGTCCTTAGGTTGGGTTGCCACCTTCCTGATGAGGTGACATTTAAACCAAAGCCTTTCACTTGGAAATGAAAGATAGGAGGGAGCCATCTATGCAAAGACTTTGGAAAGAAACATTGTAGGGAGAACAGTAGGACAAACCTCTAAAGTAGAGGTGAAGTTGGTGTGTTTGAGGGATAGCAAGAAGGATGGCAGGGATGCCATGAAATGGGCAAGCAGAACAGTAATAGGTAAAGGAGGAAAGGTGATTAGAGGTCTGATTATAGAGTCTTGAAGACTAGGATGAGATGCTTAGATTTTATCCTGACATGATGGGAAGTCTATTGGAAGGTTTTAAGTAGGCAAAAGACACAATATGACATTTGTAATATCACAGTGAGGGACAACAGATGTGTGCGAGAAGAATGAAAGCAGGGAGACCAGCTAGGAGGTCATGACAGTCTGGGAGAGAGGGCGTGGGGGCTTGGACCAGGTTATAGCTGTAAAAATGGAGAGAAGGGGACAAAGTTTAGATTTATTTTGGAGATAGAGTCAACAGGACTTGTTAATGGAATGATGTAAGGGTAAGATGGAATCCAGGATAAATCCTAGATTTTTGTCTCAAGCAATTGGTACTGGTTCCTCTGATGGGAAAGGGGAGAGCTTATTTGTGGAAGAAAAATTAAGAGTTCTATTTTGGACCTGTTTTGTTAGAGATACGATAAGATATTCAAGGTGAAACTTGGAAGATAAGTAGGATCTCAACAAGATATGAAGGAGTAAAGGAAATTTGGAAGAAATAGTGTAAGCTGATAAAGTACATTAGCAGAAGAGAAAAAGATACATCATCAGTCCAATGTGGTTGGAGCATGTCTGAGAGGGGAAGAGTGAAAAGAAATGATATGGTGAAAAATAAGAGTACATTCTTTTACAGTTTGATTCCATTAGAACCCGAACATTCATATTAAGTGGAATAAGTAGGAAGAAACGAATCTATCGTATTATTTGATATGAGGTCAATTATTTTCTATAGTTGATGTACCAAAAGTATACCCTGATCAGAATTCTTCTCACAAATATAATAGCAGTCACCAAACAGTAAAGCTACCTTATTTTGACTACAGTTACATTTTACACAGTATCTGTTCAGAGGCCACTCAGTCCGAGCCCCTTCTGTGGTACCTGCTGCACAGACAAGGAGGGCTCAGTCCTTTAGCCCAGTGACTCTGAATCCTTTTAGACCCAAGATCTTTTGATGATGAGCAATTTGTAGCATCCCTTTTACCATACTGAAATAATATTCATAGCTAATATAATTAACTTCTACAAATCACTGCAAAAAATCTATATAATATTTCAGCTATAATATAAAGGATAAATAAAAGGAAAGTGATTTAAAATAAAATATGTATATCAATACATAATTGCTGAGCATAATGAAGTATTTAGATGTGACATGATTTTAAATATGCCAAAAGGGTCTCAGTAAAGAGCCAGACAAAACAAAGTACAGTTGTCCTTTAATTTACATGATACCAGCATTCCTAAAAATTCAGTGTATTTTAAAGTCGTACAAAAATGTACTCTGAGGTTTCATGTGACAGTTAGGTTCCAGGCTCAATGATTACACAATGGTATCTCACCTGAAAGAATGTCTGGTAGGACATTACAAAGTCATGTGGGACCACCTTGAGCACTGCAGGACACCCTAGCACCTTTGGTTCTTGCCCATGACATGTTCTCAGCAATTCTGGAAATGTGCCTGTTTCGTACCAGCCCTGCTAAGAACCACAGCTCTGGCTGTTCTCTGGGCTACTGGGACACTGACATCCCTACATCACAGAACACTGTAACCTTTGGGTGAACAAGGCACTGTCTCCCTGTTCCATTCTATCCTTAGGACCTGGCCCAAGGTATGTCTTTAGAAAACACTTGTTGAAGGAAAGGTTGGATAGATGGCTGGATGGGTGAATAGATGGAAAGAGACTTTCCTCTTTTTTCTGTTTTGCGGAGCAACTCTTTAGATAGCATTTTTTTCTCTTTTATGATTGAGGAAGGCTTTTAAAAATTATCCATGAGATAAAAAGAAGTCATCCACCAGTGTAGCACAGAGACTTTGTGGCATCTTACTACACTAATTAACAGTGACTGCAATGGGGTATGGGGGGGACTCCATAATATGGGTGAATGTAGCAACCACATTGTTTTTCGTGTGAAACCTTCACAGTGTATATCAATGATACCTTAATAAAAATAAATTTTAAAAGTCATCCACCTTTTGAATAATAGGTGTGTGTAAAAATGTCTATTTATATTTGAGTGCCATCTCTGCTGTTACCTTTCTAATCTTCTATTTGTTAAACTTGGGGGTATACATGTATAGTTTTCAGAATGTAAATCTACTTATGCATTTTCTCCCTTCTTTCTAGTGTGGGAAGAGTTGGCCTCCTATGAAGAAAATACACGGGATTTTCTTTTCCCTGAGCCCAAGCTGACACCGTCGTACCCTGGGGTGTGTAGGCAGGTACTCATGAAGACAGTTGCAGGTTTTCCAGTAAGTGATCCATGCCCAGCTGGACTTCTGGTGGGAGAAATCCTTGGGACATGAACAATTTATTCCTGATAGGACTTGCTTTTGGGCAGATAGCTTCATCTTGGTTAGTACCCCTGTCATTCTGTACAGATGCCTCTCTCAAAATACCAAATCATGCTAATTCCCCAATATTGACCTGAGAGGTAAGAGTCTTACCTAATATGGCTAAGTCACTTCCATATTCACACTGTCACTGTTCTAAAAAGGTTGCTTTTTTCACCTCTTCTTAATGCAGATAAACTGAAAGATTTGATATCAGTTTATTTAATCATAGATATTATTTTAGTAGTAATAATAACAGTAAAATGGAGCAGTAATAGTAATAATGTGACTTCTCATTTGTTTTGGGCTTTTAACTTTTCATATATCTTAATTTCTTCAGAACACTTCTCTAGTCAGGCAAGGCAGACATGGATTCCATTTAATGGAGCAAAAACAGAGTTCTACAGACTGATATTATTGAAGGAGCTTAAAAGACGTAGCATTTATTTAGTTGATAATATAACTGTTTGGGGGAATTATCTCAACCCAATTCAAATTTGATGTAATCTGTGATGATTTCTAACTTTGCAGCAACTGACAATTTTCTTGCATTTTATGCCCCTTGGATGACCTCTGTTTTAAGGGCCACATCTTTGTGAATTATTGCCCCATGAATCACTGTTATTATAATTTAATAAAATGTTATTGTTTCCATTTTTTTTGAGAGTACTGTGTGAAATATATAGCATTCAGGACCCTGTTTCTATGACATTTATGATGACAGGACTTCTGGTTCTAATACTTCGAACAGCAAACATCAAAAGTTACCCTAATCAGAATTCTTAATGACCATACATAACTAAGCCCTCTGTAATCTTTGAAGGTTTGGTGAGTATCACTAATACCATCCTTTTACTTCAGAGGACTATTCTTTGTGTTTCACTTATGTGGTACTTGAGAGATGCTCGCATTCATTATTTTGAGTTACTGGAATATTGCTTTTCAGAAGCTAAGAGGGAATAAAAACTGGTGAGAATCAGATGGGCGATACTCTTTATATTAACTTTGGTTTGCCTGAGTTTTCTAGAAAATAAGAGCCATTTACAAGCAACAGGCTGATATCCAGCTAAGTATCCAGACAAGGAGAAACACACTTTCTTATATATTCCCAAATGTCATCTCTGTTTAACTTTATAGGCATAAGTAGGGAGAAAAACTTACAGGAAGTTATGTTTACAGTTATTCATAAAAGCAGGTAATCATCAGAGAAAGGGCTTTAAAATTGCAGGAAAAGATCCCTGTGTATTAGAGGTAAAGTATCAATTCTTACAGCATAGTTAATCAAACTACATTTTAAACAACTTATAAAAGATAGAGGAGCACAATTTCTCTCAAATGTTCTATAAGGCAAAATTAAACCAGTTGCACAAATTTTAATAAGAGCCAAAATTCACTGTATGCTCACTAGATGCCAGGCACTGTGCTGAGTTCATTACATGGATCATTTTGTTCAGTCCTCCTTAACCCTTCAAGGTGGCTACTATTCTTTTCGTTGTTTTATGGATGGGGAAGCTGGCATAGGGAGTTTGAGAAATGTGCTCAGATTCACAGGGTGGGTGAGTAAAGGAGCTGGGACTCTCACTGCTGGTCAGTC
This sequence comes from Smutsia gigantea, assembly GCA_032199065.1. NCBI lineage: Eukaryota > Metazoa > Chordata > Mammalia > Pholidota > Manidae > Smutsia > Smutsia gigantea. Next base: position 929,862 of record JAVSCE010001456.1, on the reverse strand, counting down.
AGACTTCCAAGTTTGTGCCTTTCGTCACTGCATGATGCTAACTCTCTCATGTTTGTTGCAGCCCAGTGTCCAGTTTCTTTTCTTTAATATTGTAGGACATGAGAATGAATTATATGCGCAGGTCAGGGAAATCATTCATTTCATTTATTTTTCTCTTAATTTATTAATTCATTAAAAATTAGGTTTATTTCCTTCACTAAAATGTGACTTACTCTTTTAGTTACATATTTTGTTTTATTTCACTTGGCAACCCTAATAGCTCTTCCTTGCCCCTTTTCCAGCTGAGGTCAAACTTTTTTTTTTTTCCTGGAATATGATCTGTTTTCTTGTTAGGTGAAGACTGAATTTATAAAGTGAGCAGAAAGAATATATTTTTAATTATTAAGTATTGCAGGTCTTCCTCAACTTACAGTGGGGTTATGTGCTAATAAACTCTTTGAAAGTTGAATATATCATAAGTCAACGATATAGTTATTAGTCTAACTTACCAAACATGATAGCTAAGCCTAGGCTACCTTAAACTTAAATGTGCTCAGAACTTATGTTAGATTACAGTTGGGCAAAACCAATTACCACAAAGCCTATTAATAAAGTCTTGAATAGCTCATGTAATTTATTGAATACTGTACTGAAGGTAAAAAAAACAGAATAGTCATATAGGTACAGAATGGTTGTGTTTCAGGAGTTTACCCTCATGATTGTGTGGCTGGCTGACTGGAAGCCGCAGCTCCCTTGCTGCTGACCAGCATCACAAGAGAGTACTGTACCACATGTTGCTAGCTTGGGAAAAGATACAAATTCAAAACTCAAGTATGTTTTTTACTGAATGTGTACCACTTTTGCACCATCATAAAGTCGAAAAATTCTAAGTTGAGCTATTATAAGTCAGGGATTGTCTATAGTTAATAACTTCATTTTTTTTTAGTGCAATGATTCTAGAAAAATCCTCCTATTGACCTAACCATCATCAACATATTCCCATTACTAAGGGGATTTGACAAGATAGAGCCTGTAAAGTTTAGTTTTTAACTGCTATGCTAAAATCAGTTAAAAATGAAAAAGAAAATGCATGGTCCTTATTGTCCACAAGTCATTGCCAGAAGTGGTGGTTAAATAAGGCAAACAGGAATGTGCTACAGGGGGTGGATTCCTCACAGGTAGGGCATTTCCTCCTCCTCTCTAGGCAAAGTAGATCAGAGATTTGAAGACCTGTTAGGCAGTTGCATGTATAGTGGTTAAGTGTAGACTCATTGTCTGGGTTCAGTCCCAGTTTTGTCAGTCAATGACTCTGTGACTTTAGATAAATTATATAATCTCTGTGTGCCTTAGTTTTCTCATCTGTAATATGGGATTGATAATAGTACTTCCCTTACAGAGTTATTATGAGGGTTAAATGAGGTGTTGTATATGTATATATATATAGTGTTTAGAATAATACCTAGTATATAGTTAAGCGCACAATAAATGTGAAGTGTTATATTTACTATCATTCAGGGGTAATACTGCCTCCCTATAAGACTGCATGAGTCTGTGGCTCAAGAGATGATGTGTTCAGGCTTCGACAACTGGGCCATGGGGCTTGGCACACCTGTAGGTTTTAAGATTCTACCAGTAGTTCTGTGGACCTGGGAACTCCACTCTACCCTCTCCTTTGTGTGGGCAGCCTTGATAATGAGATGAGGCTGTGCTGGTCATGTCATTGTACATTCTTTATCAGATGCCCTTTGGATTATCTGACTCTGTGCAGTGACTGGGGTCTATTGTTTATAAGCCCAGAAATCTTTGAGTCACCAGTCTCAGCCATGCACTCTTATAGGCGTACTGTGCATTCTAGAAACAAAGTTGTTGAGGATGTAAGTTGTGCCTTTAGGACTTGTTTTGGAGACAAGATGAATGCACAGGAATGGATGTGCATAGAAATGAATGAATGCACAGGGAACAACCTGACTAGTTGATCCTCCTTCCCCAACCCTGGCCTGAAAGAGGTAGCATGGGGCATGGGTATTGGAAAGAAGATGGCTTTGCTGTCTTGACAGTTTCAAATCCTGCTGTACTGATCTTTAGCTGTGTGACATTGGACAGACCACTTAACCTCTCTGAGCCCATTCCTTCATATGTAAAATGGAATATTGTCTGCTACATAGGTTGTGTGAGGATTAAATGAGACCACACATGGGAAAGCTGCTAACAAAACCTGGCACATGTAGTACACATGCAGTACATCTTGGTTTCCTTTCTCTCTAGAGCTTCAGCAGATGCAAATCCTTCTTGGAAGTACTTGGAGTATGTTATATAAATTAATATGAATTGTTAGAGACTGGAGGAGAAAGTCACTATGGGTGTGCCTGGAGTTGCTATTAGGGTGAGGCCAGGCTTTGAAAGACAGGAAAAGAAGAAAGAGAGGGCACCCCCAGGACAGGGAATACCTGGCCAGGTGGTGTTCTCTGGGGAGGAGGAGACCAGAGGATCATGCTGGGAGGGGCAGCAGGCGAGCCAGTGGGTCAATTTGAAACAGTGTAACGCATTCAGAACCAGATCTTGTCCCAGTTTTGTCATTTACAAGCTGTGTGACCTTGGGAGGGCTGTTTTATGTCTCTTTAAACCTCAGTTTTTTAAGATAAATAATTGTATTTTTTAAATGACCATACAGTAAAATTGACTGTCTTTTTATATACAATTCTATGAATTTTAACACATGTATAGATTTCTCAAACCACCTCCATGGTCAGGATATGAAAAGTTCCATCACCCCTAAAATGTCCATCACATTACCCTGTTATAGGCACATCTTCCCCCTTACCCCTAAACACTAGTCTGTTGTCCATCGCTATAGCTTTGTCTTTTTGAGAATGTCACATAAATGGAATCATACGATCTATAACCTTTTGAGACTGGCTGCTTTCACTTGAACAATGCCTCAGAGATTCATCCATGTAATTTTGTGTATCAGTAGTTTGCTCCTTGTTATTAATGGGTAGATTCCATTATATAGATATACCGCAGTTTATTCACCCAGTAAGGATGTTTGGATTGTTTCCAGTTTTTGTCCATTTCTTAGTTTTATCATTTATAAAAAGGTTGATGATAATTGTATATTCTTTATAGTATTATGAAAATTAAAAAGGATAGGGTGTGAGTATATGTGTATTATGTGTGTAACATTACATATAGACATACATATAAAAATATATATATGTCAGAGTATCTTAGTATAGTACTGAGCAAAAACAAGTATCAATCAATGAAAAAATGAAGAGTTTTGAGAGATGTAATGAACATAAATAATTGGTATAAGATGTAAAGCAAGTTTTTCAGAGCAAATAGGTAAGGAAGGAGAACTCCCATCCATCCTTCTACCCATTTGTTATCTTAGACCATCTCATTCAATTCTGTCCAATATTTTAAATAGAGTAGCTAACTGCTTGAGACACTGGAGTCAGAATGCCTCGGTTCAATTAACAGCTCTGCCATTATTAGCTGGACAAGTTACTTAAACTTTCTGTGTCTTAGTTTACTCATCTACAAAGTAGAGGGGCTAATTAGGATCTACCCCATGGGGTTGTTGTGAGGATTGGATGAGTTAATATAGGTGAGGCATTTAGATCAGGGCCTGCCTGGCACTTAATATGTATTACATAAGTGTTTAGTTATTCTTCTTATGTATATATTTTATTTTTTCAGCTTTAATGATGTATAATTGACAACTAAAATTTGTATACATTTAAGGCGTACAACTTGATGCTTTGCTACACATGTATATTGTGAAATAATTGCCACTCTAGCTAATGAACATATCCATCACTTTACATTGTTACTAGTTACCATTTCCTTTTCTTCCTTTTCTTTTTTTGTGGTAAGAACACTAACAATTTACACTCTTAGAAAATTTCAAATATACAATACAGCATTGTTAAGTATAGTCACATTGCAGTACATTAGATCTCCAAAACTTACTCATCTTGCATTAACTGAAACTTTGTACTCTTTGAACAACATCTCATTTCCTCCATCTTCCAGCACCTGCCAACCAGCGTTCTACTCTCTGCATCTATGAACTTGACTTATTTTAGATTCCATATATAAGTGAGACATGAGTATTTGTCTTCCTCTCTCTGGCTTTTTTCACTTAGTATAATGTCCTCCAGGTTCTATGTTGTCACAGATAGCAAAATGTCCTTCTAAGGCTGAATAACATTCCATTGTATATGTATTTGTTATATATATATTTTACATAATGTGTGTGGATTATGCTGACTACTCAGAAAGAGTAATTAGATTCTTGCATGATTTCAAGTGAGGATGGGAAGGGCAAAGACTTGGTTTTCAATCATTTTATTTGCCGCTTTTATGCTGTTTATTTTTAGGGCATTGCTCCCCAAATAGAATTTTCTACAAGGACAGCCATCAGAGAGCGTGTGTTTCTGCATAGAGAAAGATTTCTAGTAAGTATAACCAAGAAGTCAGTGATAGAGATGCCAGGAATTTTCTCTGAAACTTAAAAAATTACAGCCCAGATGCAGATTACCAAGTTTAGATGCAACTGACCAAATAAAAATCTGGAGACTCATTGCTAATTTTGAATTTCTGTATTCAAACTGTTTAATTCAGCGTATCACATTAGAGTGTGTTTGGCACATTTTCATTATGGTATAGTTGGTGGAGCACAGTGTGATGCAAAAGCTAAAATCACAAGTTTGACATAAGTAGGCAAGCTTCTTGTCATTTCCTGACTTTTTATTCTTGATCTTAAAAGCAATAGTGTTTCCATCTTTCTTTTGCTGAGGCTGAAGCTTAGTGCTGTATTTGTGGGCCATCTTTGGTAATCATGAAGTGTCTTGGGGTATCCATGAGCAGTACCTGTGTTTCACTCTTGTTTTGACCTGATTTCCCCTTCACACTGATTTCTTTCTATGTTTTTTCCTATTGTGCATAATTTTGTAACCATTTAAAAGTCTTTCTAAAACTATGAATAAAGAGTCTATTTTGTAAAGTTTCTTCAAATACTTTGCCTGCTATCCCAAATCTCCCCTGGTGTCCTGAAAAATATCTTGAAAATGTGAGATGTGGGTTAAAGGGTACTACACGAGAAGGGTCAGTAATCTGTGCGAATCCATCTGCCCTTTGGGCATCATATCTCAAATGGGACAGCAAATCAATTTTAAGGAAAGCATTAGATGCTTTTTAGTTTTTTCTTATTTACCCGCTATTTTCTCCAATCTGCTTGTTACATGTGCATGGTGATTTTTCAGTCTTTTTCTTTTCCACTCCACCATGTTAATCTCATTTTATACTCCTAATATAGGTCTACCTTTAAGTGTTAACTTTTTTAAATGATAACTTTTATTGTTTTTCTTATAACAGAAGTGTCTCATTTTAGAAAATTAGAAAATATAGATAAGCAAGAAAGACAAAATTGGAAGTAAAATTACCTTCACTTTAATTCTCTAGACATGAGCATGATCATTTTTCTTACAATATTTTTCTGTACACACATACACATACACACACGTACTACTTTGATTTTAAAATATGGGATCAATCAGAGAAATGCAGATTAAAACCACAATGAGATATCACCTCACACCAGTGAGGATGGCCAACATCCAAAACACAAACAACAACAAATGTTGGCGAGGATGTGGAGAAAAGGGAACCCTCCTACACTGCTGGTGGGACTGCAAATTAGTTCAACCATTGTGGAAAGCAGTATGGAGGTTCCTCAAAAAACTCAAAATAGAAATACCATTTGACCCAGGAATTCCACTCCTAGGAATTTACCCTAAGAATGCAGCAGCCCAATTTGAAAAGGACAGATGCACCCCTATGTTTATTGCAGCACTATTTACAATAGCCAAGAAATGGAAGCAACCTAAGTGTCCATCAGTAGATGAATGGATAAAGAAGAGGTGGTACATATACACAATGGAATATTATTCAGCCATAAGAAGAAAACAAATCCTACCATTTGCAACAACATGGATGGAGCTAGAGGGTATTATGCTCAGTGAAATAAGCCAAGCCGAAAAAGACAAGCATCAAATGATTTCACTCACATGTGGAGTATAAGAACAAAGAAAAAACTGAACGAACAAAACAGCAGCAGACTCACAGAACCCAAGAACGGACTAATAGTTACCAAAGGGAAAGGGACTGGGGAAAATGGGCGGGAAGGGAGGGATAAGAGGGAAAAAGGGGCATTACGATTAGCAGATGTAATGTTGGGGGGGCAAGGGGAGGGCAGTACAACTCAGAGAAGACAAGTAGTGATTCTATAGCATCTCACTACGCTGATGGACAGTGACTGTAATGGGGTTGGTGGGGGGGACCTGATGAAGGGGTAGTTTAATAACCATAATATTGCACATGTAATTGTAAATTAATGATAATAAAATAAATTATATTATTAAAAAATAAATAAATAAAATAAAATATGGGATCATCATACTAGACTGCATATTATTTTGTACCCTTCCTTTTTCACTTAATATATTGTGAACATGTTTTTGTGTCCTTAAGTATTCTTATGCCAGGCAGTTTTTCTGGCTTCATAGTATTCCATTGCATGGAAGTAGCATCATTTGTTTGGCCAGTCATTTTCCTGCCATTGGGCAAGTAACTGATATATCATCAGAGTCCAGCCAGGAAGACATAGCACACCTGTTATTTTCACTGAAAGATTTAATGTTAAAAAAAAAAGGCTAAACGGGGGTTGGAAGACTGAAAGGTAAAAGGACAACACTGAAGTGATAGAGATAATAATTGCAGGAAGCAACTTCCAGCCCTAGGACTCGGGGAACAAAGTAAAGAGGTGGGGACATTAGGAATGTAGAGGCTTGAGAAAGAGACCCCATGGGAAAGGGACCACAGGGGAGGGGCTGCTTTCCTGGGTGTTCCTCAGAAATTTAGAGGTGGGACTCTGATGAGCTGGGCCTCAGACCTCTAAGGAGAGACCCTGCTCATCACTGGTGCCTCAGGAGCTTGGAGGAAGTATCCCGTATAATTATAACTGCTAGACTCTAATCTGAGCAGGGGACTCTGGCCAGCTGGGGCTGATAGTTCTGAGGGAGGTACAGTGATGCTAATTCTGGAATTATGGGGGGGAAAAACTGTAAACTGGAACTGTCTGCTTCTCTCAAGGTGAGGAATGGTTGCTGGGGTCATGCTGACAGGAGCAGAGCACGAAACTCGAAGTGGGAGGTCCAGGCTTCCTCCTCCAGGATTGCTGTCTCCTCTAGAGCTCCTAGTGGTAGAACCCAACAGAACAGCTGGAAAAGCAGAAGGGGTTTGCAGAGTACCAGCCCTAGTATCAAAAGCTGAGTACAGAAGGGTGGGTTTGGAGCTGAGAGGAAATTGCTTACTCACCAATATAGTTGGTTTCTCATTTTGAACTTATATAAGAATTTTTGTAGCTATACACATAGCCATATTATTTCCTTATAATAAATTCCTTCAAGTAAATTGCTGGACCCAGGTATATGCCAAATTCTCTCTCTCTCACTTTCTGTTTCTATCTCTATCAGTCATGTATCAATAACTGGGTGGGGGAGGACTTATACTTTCTAACTTTCTACTAATACAAGTAAATGTTATTGTTATTAGTTGAAATATATTATACTAGCAAGTTATAAATAACTAGTGATGATAAGCTGAACTGAAGAAAAATTAGGTAGAGAAATGCTCTTCCCTAAGTTCGTGTTTTGTAAATCTGAAATGTTTAATCTTCTACATTAAAGTTCAATTAAATACTTACATTCTGATCAAATTCTATTTTTTTTCAATTTAAAATATATTGTTCTTTTTGTTTTCAGGAAGAAAGATATAAGTCACAAAGACCTTTATTAACATCATATGGACCAAAATTCCCTTTAAATGATGTAAAAATGAAGCTAAAGGAGAGTAATCTCAACAGACTGCCCCAAGGCATGCAATCTGAGGCATGCGCTCCATATTCCACCAGGTGTTTCTTCCAGGACCAGCCAGCTTGGATGAACCCTGGAAATAGTTTCAAAATCTCTGAAGAAAGCAAACCTCCGTTTGTAGTTAGACATGTGAGCCTAAGATTATTTCTCAGAGTCCTTTGGAATACTGAGGGTGTGAATGAGTTGACTATTGTAAGATTAGACCATCAAAACAAATGGGTAATATTAAATAAAGAGAGAATTCAAATTGAATAATAACTATGATTACATCATGTTCACAACCTAGAGTCACTGTCAGGAAAATCCTATAAAGATGTCTCACACAGAGGACTTGCTCAGTAAATGTCAGCAATCCCTATTTTTATTTATTTTATTTTGCTGTTATTAATGTACAATTACATGAGCAACATTATGGTTACTAGACTCCCCCTATTATCAAGTCCCCACCACATACCCCATTGCACTCACTGTCCATCAATGTAGTAAGATGCTATAGGATCACTACTGGTCTTCTCTGTGTTATACTGCCTTCCCCATATCCCCCCACCCCACCCCCACTACATTATGTGTGCTAATTGTAATAGCCCTTTTTCCCCCTTATCACTCTCTTCCCACCCATTATCCCCAGTCCCTTTCCCTTTAGTAACTGTTAGTACATTCTTGGGTTCTGTGAGTCTGCTGCTGTTTTTTTTCCTTCAGTTTTTTCTTTGTTTTATACTCCACATATGAGGGAAATCATTTGATACTTGGCTTTCTACACCTGGCTTATTTCACTAAGCATAATACCCTCTAGCTCCATCCATGTTGTTGCAAATGGTAGGATTTGTTTTCTTCTTATGGCTGAATAATATTCCATTGTGTATATATACCACATCATCTTTATCCATTCATCTACTGATGGACACTTAGGTTGCTTCCATTTCTTGGCTATTGTAAATAGTGCTGCGATAAACATAGGGGTGCATGTATCTTTTTCAAACTGGGCTGCTATGTTCTTAGGGTAAATTCCTAGGAGTGGAATTCCTGGGTCAAATGGTATTTCTATTTTGAGTTTTTTGAGGAACCTCCATACTGCTTTCCACAATGGTTGAACTAATTTACATTCCCACAAGCAGTGTAGGAAGGTTCCCCTTTCTCCACATCCTCGCCAACATTTGTTGTTGTCTTTTGAATGGCAGCCATCCGAACTGGAGTGAGGTGATATCTCACTGTGGTTTTAATTTGCATTTCTCTGCTGATGAGTGATGTGGAGCATCTTTTTATGTGCCTGTTGGCCATCTGAATTTCTTCTTTGGAGAAGTGTCTGTTCTGCTCCTCTGCCCATTTTTTAATTGGCTTATTTGCTTTTTGTTTGTTGAGGTGCATGAGCTCTTTATATAATTTGGATGTCAACCCCTTATTGGATATGTCATTTATGAATATATTCTCCCATAGTGCAGGATGTCTTTTTGTTCTACTGATGGTATCCTTTGCTGTGCAGAAGCTGTTTAGTTTGATATAGTCCCAATTGTTCATTTATGCTTTTGTTTCCCTTGCCCAGGCAGATATGTTCATGAAGAAGTTGCCTATGTTTATGTCTAAGAGATTTTTGTGTATTTTTTTTCTAAGAGTTTTATGGTTTCATGACTTACATTCAGGTCTTTGATCCATTTTGAGTTTACTTTTGTGTATGGGGTTAGACAGTAATCCAATTTCATTCTCTTACATGTAGCTGTCCAGTTTTGCCAATACCAACTGTTGAAGAGGCTGTCATTTCCCCATTGTATATCCATGGCTCCTTTATCATATATTAATTGACCATATATGCTTGGGTTTATATCTGGGCTCTCTAGTCTGTTCCATTGGTCTATGGGTCTGTTCTTGTCCAAGTACCAAATTGTCTTGATTACTGTGGCTTTATAGTAGAGCTCAAAGTCAGGGAGCGTAATTCCCCCAACTTTATTCTTCCTTCTCAGGATTGCTTTGGCTCTTTGGGGTCTTTTGTGGTTCCATATGAATTTTAGAACTATTTGCTCAAGTTCACTGAAGAATGCTTTGGGTGTTTTGATAGGGATTGCACTGAATCTGTAGATTGCTTTAGGCAGTATGGTCATTTTGACAATATTAATTCTTCCTAGCCAAGAGCATGAGATGAATTTCCATTTGTTAGTCTCCTCTTTGATTTCTCTTAAGAGTGTCTTGTAGTTTTCAGGGTATAGGTCTTTCACTTCCTTGGTTAGGTTTATTCCTAGGTATTTTATTCTTTTTGATGCAGTTGTGAATGGAATTGTTTTCCTGATTTCTCTTTCTGCTAGTTCATCATTAGTGTATAGGAATGCAACAGATATCTGTGTGTTAATTTTGTATCCTGCAACTTTGCTGAATTCAGATATTAGATCTAGTAGTTTTGGAGTGGATTCTTTAGGGTTTTTATGTACAATATCATGTCATCTGCAAACAAGGACAGATTGAGTTCTTCCTTGCCAATCTGGATGCCTTGTATTTCTTTGTGTTGTCTGATTGCTGTGGCTAGGACCTCCAAAACTATGTTGAATAAAAGTGGGGAGAGTGGGCATCCTTGTCTTGTTCCCAATCATAAAGGAAAAGCTTTCAACTTCTCGCTGTTAAGTATGATGTTGGCTGTGGGTTTGTCATGTATGGCCTTTATTATGTTGAGGTACTTGCCCTCTATACCCATTTTGTTGAGAGTTTTTATCATGAATTGATGTTGAATTTTGTCAAATGCTTTTTCAGCATCTATGGAGATGATCATGTGGTTTTAGTCCTTCTTTTTGTTGATGTAGTGGATGATGTTGATGGATTTTTGAATGTTGTACCATCCTTGCATCCCTGGGATGAATCTCACTTGATCATTATGTATGATCTTTTTGATGTATTTTTGAATTCGGTTTGCTAATATTTTGTTAAGTATTTTTGCATCCATGTTCATCAGAGATATTGGTCTGTAATTTTCTTTTTTTGTGGTGTCTTTGCCTGGTTTTGGTATTAGAGTGATGTTGGCCTCGTAGACTGAGTTTGGGAGTATTCCCTCCTCTTCTACTTTTTGGAAAACTTAAATGAGGATGGGTATTAGGTCTTCACTAAATGTTTGGTAAAATTCAGCAGTGAAACCATCTGGTCCAGGAATTGTGTTCTTAGGTACTGTTTTGATTACCAGTTCAGTTTCTTTGCTGGTAATTGGTCTATTCAGATTTTCTGTTTCTTCCTGGGTCAGCCTTGGAAGGTCGTATTTTTTTTAGGACGTTGTCCATTTCTTCTAGGTTATCTAATTTGTTACCATATAATTTTTCATAGTATTCTTTCATAATTCTTTGTATTTCTGTGGTGTATGTAGTGGTTTTTCCTTTCTCATTTCTGATTCTGTTTATGTGTGTAGACTCTCTTTTTTTTCTTGGTAAGTCTGGCTGGCGATTTATCTATTTTGTTTATTTTCTCGAAGAACCAGTTCTTGGTTTCATGGATTCATTCTATTGTATTATTCTTCTCTATGTTATTTATTTCTGCTTTGATCTTTATTATGTCCCTACTTCTACTGACTTTGGGCCTTATTTGTTCTTCCTTTTCTAGGTTCATTAATTGTGTGTTTAGACTGTTCATTTGGGTTGTTCTTCCTTCCTGAGGTAGGCTTGTATTGCAATATACTTCCCTGTTAGCACAGCCTTCGATGCATCCCAGAGATTTTGTGGTGTCGAATTATTGTTGTCATTTGTCTCCATATGTTGCTTGATCTCTGTTTTTATTTGTTCATTGATCCATTGATTATTTAGGAGCATGTTATTAAGCCTCCATGTGTGTGTCAGCTTTTTCATTTTCTTTGTGTAATTTATTTCTAGTTTCATACCTTTATGATCTGAGGAGCTGGTTGGTATAATTTCAATCTTTTTGAATTTACTGAGGTTCTTTTTGTGGCCTAGTATATGATCTATTCTTGAAAATGTTCCATGTGCACTTGAGAAGAATGTTTATGCTGTTGCTTTTGGATGGAGTGTTCTGTGGATGTCCATTAGCTCCATCTATTCTAATATGTTGTTTAGTGCCTCTGTCTCTTTACTTATTTTCTGTCTCGTTGATCTGTCCTTTGGAGTTAGTGGTGTGTTGAAGTCTCCTAAAATGAATGCATTGCATTCTGTTTCCTCCTTTAATTCTGTTAGTATTTGTTTCACATATGTAGGTGATCCTGTGTTGGGAGCATAGATATTTATAATAGTTATATCCTCTTGTTGGACTGACCCTTTTATCATTATGTAATGTCCTTCTTGTCTCTTGTGACTTCCTTTGTTTTGAAGTCTATATTGTCTGATACAAGTACTGCAACTCCTGCTTTTTTCTCACTATTAATTGCATGAAATAAGTTTTTCCATCCTTTTACTTTCAGTCTGTGTATGTCTTTGAGTTTGAAGTGAGTCTCTTGTAGGCAGCATATAGACAGGTCTTGTTTTTTTATCCATTCAGTAACTCTATGTCATTTGATTGGTGCATTCAGACCATTTACTTTTAGGGTGATTATTGATAGGTATGTACTTACTGCCATTGCAGGCTTTAGATTTGTTGTTACCAAAGGTTCAAGGGTAATTCCCTTACTATCTAACAGTCTAATTTAACTTACTTAGTATGCTATTACAAACACAACCTGAAGGTTGTTTCTTTTTTCCTCCTTTTTCTTCCTCCTCCATTCTTTGTATATTAGGAAACATATTCTGTACTCTTTGTCTATCCCTTGGGTGACATCTATTTAGCCTTAGGAATACTTGCATCTATAGGAGTCCCTCCAAAATGCACTATAGAGGTGGTTTGTGGGAGGTAAATTCTCTCATCTTTTGCTTATCTGAAAATTGTTTAATCCCTCCTTCAAATTTAAATGATAACCTTGCCGGGTAGAATATTCTTTGTTCTAGACCCTTCTCTTTCACTGTATTAAATATATCATGCCACTCCCTTCTGGCCCGTAAGGTTTCTGTTATGAAGTTTGATGATAGCCTGATGGGTTTTCCTTTGTATGTGATCTTTTTTCTCTCTCTAGCTGCTTTTAAACATCTGTCTTTATCCTTTATCTTTGCTATTTTAATTATTATATGTCTTGATGTTGTCTTCCTTGGGTCCGTTGTTTTGGGAGATCTGTGCACCTCCATGGCTTGAGAGACTATCTCCTTCTCCAGATGGAGGAAGTTTTCAGCAATTACCTCCTCAATGACACTTTCTATCCCTTTTTCTCTCTCTTCTTTTTCTGGTACCCCTATAATGCGAATATTGTTCTGTTTGGATTGGTCACACAGTTCTCTCAATATTCTTCCATTCTTAGAGATTCTTTTTTCTCTATGTGCCTCAGCTTCTTTGTATTCCTGTTCTCTAATTTCTATTCCATTTACCATCTCTTTTACTACATCTCATCTGCTTTTAAATCCCTCCATTGTATGTTTCATTTCAGATATGGAATTTCTTAATGATTAAATCTCTGTCTTAAATTCATTCCTAGGTTCTTGAATATTTTTCTGTACCTCCATAAGCATGTTTATGATTTTTATTTTGAACTCTCTTTCAGGAATATTGGGGAGTTCAGTTTCATCTGGCCCTTTTTCTGGGGTTTGTGAGATTTTTGTCTGAACCATGTTCTTTTGACATTTCATATTTCTGCATGGTACCCACTAGTGTGAAGAAGCTCCATTTTCTGGAGCTGCTTGGCCCCTAGAGTGAGGTTGGGGGTTGTAGGGGAGCGGACCTGGTGCCTGGAGAGAGGAAAGATCTGTTACCTGATTCCTGTCTGCGGTTCCTGTCTCCAGTGTCAGAGCCAGTGGGCCAGGCACACAGGTATAAGCCTCTGTGCTTTGTGTCCCTAGATGTTGTAGGCGGGGCCTCCCTCTGGCTGGCCTGACACCAGCACAGTGACTGTCAGTTTGCAAAATGGTGCCAGCTGGCTAGAAGGAAGGTGCAGCAGGCTGCATGTCACAGTGGGGGGCCTCGGAGCTGAGTAGGCAGCCAGGGGGATGGAGAACCTGAAGCTCCTCAAAGTTCCCAACCAGCTGGGCAGAATGCACCCAGACAACCTTGTCCAGCTCTCCCTTCTGTTGTGCAGCAAGCTCTGCCCAAACTCTGCCTCTTCAGCAGCCCTCTAGCTGCTAGGAAGCCTCTCAGACCACCTGCCTTTCCTTTGACACAGAGCGGCCGGGTGTGGATCTCCCACTCCACAAATGGCCAGAATGTCAGTCTCCCAAGCACTCCACCTGTCTGAGCTCCCCAATGTCCAGAGCACCACACACTATAGATTTCTGCTCACAAAGCAGATCTCTAGGACCAGGTGTTCAGCAGTCCCAGGCTTCCACCCCCTCCCCCACTCCGTTTCTCTTTCTCCTGCCAGTGAGGTGGGGTTGGGGAAGGGATAGGTTCCTGCCAGATTAAGGCTTTCCTACGTTACCCTGTGTTGTGAGGTCTGCTTTGTTCAGTGAGGTGTGTATGTAGTCTGGTTCTGCCTTCTTTGTTGTTGCTGTTTTAGGGTTAGTTGTATTAATTAACTATATTTTTGTACTATTTGTGGTTTTGAGAGGAGTTCTCTGTCTCACCTCTCACGCCGCCATCTTGAATGTCCTACTCCTATGTTTAATTTTTGAAAATTATTAATAGAGTGTGATGTCTACATATGACATCCTACCATTATCCTGAAGAATCAGTGAACTGACAGGTAGAAGATGCATAAAAAAGGCTGGCATATACTTTGCACCAACCTTGAACTAAAGTTTCGTCAGTTTTAGAGAAAATGGCTTGAATTTTTTTAGTGAAGTTGCTCATTGCGCATATTTTAAAGAGCAGGAAAAATGTGTCTCAGGAAGAAGCAATGATGTGCTGTCCTCAAAGACCTTAATTAATGTTATCTTAGAATTAGTCCTCAGAAAATAGTGGGCAAGTTTAACCACACTAGTTCTCTTAGTCTTCTTAAGATCTTTTGGTTACTAAAGAAGTAATCGAAAATACAGAAAAGTTAAAAAAAATTTTTTTTAATTACCCATAGGCTCACCAGCGTAATAAAAAAGTAATTTAATTTAATGCATTTTTTCACCTTTATTACACTCATAAAGCTTAATTTTTCCACAGTTATAATTATACTGTATATGCAGATTAGTTTCTCTATATACAGTCAATATTACATTAAAAGCATTTCCTATATTCATAGTCTTCATGAACATCATTCCACATTCCAGTCAATGACTTATTCTTCACTAGTTCTTATAACTTCAGTAGTTAACTATTGTATAATTGTCAAGTTGGTAATATTACTTAAGTCACTAATGGTGATGTTTACCTATTAGACATAAGATATGAAGTGCAGCAAGCCCCAAAGTCAAGTGCTGTTGGGACAGCTATATACAGGGTTGGTCTGTAGGTAGAACAGAAATGTTGCTTGGCTGGAGACTAGAATAGCTATTTCCTTCATGGTGATCTGAGTAAAATGCCTGGCAAAAATCTAGCAGCCAATCTTTAATCATGGTTTCATAAAAATACTGTTGAATTGAGTTTATTGGACAGTCTGATTTTTCCATTTGAAATAAATTTTTGTAAAATATAACTTAAGTCTATGCCATTATGAGCTAAATACCCTTAACATCTTGGTAGATTTTCTTAGGGAATTAAACTTGCTTGACATTTATTTTATTTAACAATTCTTTTACAGCCTTAGTATGTGCCAAGCTCTTTTCTAAGTGCTTTATATATATTAACTCTTTTATTTGGTTAGATTTCCTGGTTATATCTGATGTTTCTTTAAACAGAAGCATTAAATTTAGAGGACCTAATGTAAAACCTGTAAATTCTAATCAATGTATTTCTTCAAGTAGAATGAAGAGTAACATTATAACCTGCCTTTGGGAAATTAAAATATAAAACAAAAGGAGAAATAAGATTTTAAAAAATCCAGTACTCTATGTCATACATAATCTTTGTTTCAAGTGTTTTGACATATTGCAAATCATGTTGTTCAATTTAGGAAAATATGGCCACCTTAAGTAAAATAATGCAGTCACCACTCTTCTTTCTTTCAAAGATACAGATGTTAGACAGGAAAGAGATGTAGAAGGCTGACGTGTCACCTGTGATCATCCCTTGTCTTCAGGGAGGGCACAACCCGAGCCAGCTCTGCTCAGATTGTTTAGGAACATGAAACTTTCCTGTTTCAAAAGATGGCAAAATAAACTTCACTTGCTCTTTCCTGGGCTCAATCCTTAACCAGTGGTTAGAATATTATTTGTGTCTTAACTTTATGCTAATGTTTAGCCCATATCTCTGTGTTGTAGGCTCAGTGAAGATGGGGACAAACAACTTCATTCTTGGGATAACATTTGTTGTACCTGGAGACATAATTTGTTCTCAGTCTTCTCTTTTCTCACATGCATGACCTCTGATGGAGGGGGCAAAGGCAGTAGAGGTAATGAGAAGAGAGCAATACAAGCTATGGTGGATTCAAGTCTTATTTCTTTGATTTACTTTCAGGTGGACAGCACAAAGCCTTTTGGTGAAACTATCTCAGAGCTTCATTCCCCGAAATCTAGGAGAAAATCTAAGTTTTCAGATTTTCCATTTCCAATGAGAAGAGGTACTGAAGTTTCTTGTTACTCCTGAACATTTCGTTGTGCGAACCAATCCATCTTCTAAATCTTCTTTCATTCTGAGGAATCACAAGTTTCTTTGGCAACCTGGGGCCTAATTCTTAAGTGCTCTCCAGCTGTGGAGTTGCCGGGGAAAGACTTCCCATGGAGCAGAGGCAGCTGAGAAGCTGTCCATTTCAGCATTTCCCTGGCTATTGAAAGAGAATACATTGAGTAGTGTGGTCACCGAGTTTGCTCTGGAGACAGTTCCCTGGCTGGGTATGAAAAGCTGGGAGCAGCTTTTCGTGGTGTGAACTCCTTGCAAAGTCACCATTAATAGCTAACAGATAAGATTTGCCAGTTCTGTGGATGAGAAAGAGCCAGGGATTGGTGGAGATGAGAAGATACAACATTTGCCTTTACAAGATTCATGTCAGTGAGGAGGGGAGCCAGCTCCATCTGAAGCAGTTAGGTTAAGGTAGCGGATTGCACATATTTGGGTCTCAGGGCCCTTTTGCATTCTCAAATATTATTGAGGATCCCAAAGAGCTTTTGTTTATGTGGTGATATCTATTAATATTTGGTGTATTAGAAATTAAAATGGAAATTTGTAAAATACAAGAATACATAAGTGCACATTCCATTAGCCATCAGAGTGGTGATGTCATGATACATCATGTAGCTTTGGAAAACTCCATTGTACAATTTTGAGAGAGTGAGAGTGAAAAAGATAACTCATGTCTTAGTGTTATCGTTGCTGTGCAACTGCACCTGGGGGGGTCTCTCCCTGTGCACTAGGGTGAAGCACTAGGAGAAACCTCAACCTGGACAGGGGAGGGTTTTTGACTGAATGAGAAAGAATTCTTGAGCAGGTCCAACAAATGTAAGGAAGGAAGGAATTCGTTAAAGTGAAAGTAGCAGGGAATGGCAGCTTCCTTGCAGACAACAGAGAGCAGGAAGATCAGAGGGAGGAAAGGGAAGCTCATTGAACTCCAGCTCAGCACAGGGCAGATCCCTCGCCAACTCCTAAAGCCAGGGTCACCTGGCATCCAGTGTCCGCTTGGATCTGCATGGTGTGGGGACTAAGCCCCCACCACCCCAGGACTTGGGGGAGCCACAGAGCACTGGATGGAGCACCTCTGGGCTCAGATTATGTTTTGTGAACTTCCCAAGGGCAAAGAAAGGAGATTTTGGGGGCAGGCTACTAAAGAGCATGATCATAAAGCTGCAGTCCTGTCCGTGTCAACCAGGCAACGGAAACTTGTAAGCCCAAATCAGGGCTCTCGGTAGCCCGTCCCTACTTACCTAAAGTAGAACAGAAACAGGGTGAAGAATTGTGCGTAAGTCTCGAAAATGCGAAGAAATAGCACAGTGACAAAGACACTACTGGAGGAGTGCAGAGACAAAACGCAGTAAGTTGAGCAGTGAGAAGGCTTTACTTAAAAAGTGCACACCCGAAGAAAGGGGAGTGCAGGCAGCCTCAGAGAGGAGGTGCACTTAAGGGCTCAGGATTCTGTCTTTCGAGGCTCTGAGGAAGGGCAAAGGGCAGCAAGGTGCGGGCAGGGGGGCTTGTTGGGTGTCGGCTTCACTTGTGGTCTCATGGTGTCTCTCTCTGGTGAGAGACATTATGTCACCATCCACAGTCAGTCCTCTAGATAATTCTGTAAGATAAACTTAACATAAGGGATTTATTGATCCGGTTCCTCTCCAAGATAGTGGTTTCCCTCAAGCACTGGGAACACAGTAGTTAAGACTGCTTGCCCTGCCTTAAGATAGGTTGTTGGCTGATTACCAAAGAATATGTTAGGAATCTTACTTCCTAACTCCCTGGTTTTTAAAATGGAATCTCAGCCTTAAGATGGGGTCCCTCCTGTTCTTATTATACTTACATCTTGGCATTTTTTCATCACAGGCAGGAAAAGTTAATCATGGTGCTTGTCCCATGACTCCTACCCTGC
This sequence comes from Smutsia gigantea, assembly GCA_032199065.1. Classification (NCBI taxonomy): domain Eukaryota; kingdom Metazoa; phylum Chordata; class Mammalia; order Pholidota; family Manidae; genus Smutsia; species Smutsia gigantea. The sequence continues at coordinate 911,415 of JAVSCE010001456.1, read as the reverse complement.
CCTGCTTCATTATTAGAACAGTTGTGACCTTGCAGATCTAAAAGTTCTGTGGAGGCCCCTGGATCACATGTTGAAAGTCACTGGGGTAAGGCATCCCTTAGAGGCCTTTACCTTATGATTGAAATACAACCATGTTAATACTGAGGGCTATGGCAGGGGAGTTCAACTATTCCTGAACTTAATACAAATCCTTAGGCTAGAAAGGCTTGACTCCTGGGGAGACTGGAACTATGTTATCCCTGACCACATGGCTCCCTAGTACAGGCTTAAAGGCTTTTACTTCTAAGGGGCTGCACAGTCTCTTGTGGTAATTAAGCCACTGTTCTTGGGTCATGGTGAGTGTTGGCAGACAACCAAGGACAAAGTACCGGGTTTGAAGCTGAAAGTGCTTTTCTGCCTCTGACATTTAATTTAAGTCTTTTGGATTGGAAATCACCATGCAGCCTATAAAAGCATCACTGCCTTCCCTGTTACTGTGAAGTCAAGCAACAGCAAATCTCCTTTCCCGGGAAGTTCAAGTTGTGCTTAGTGCTAGCTCATTTATAGTGGGACTCACACATCACATTGGTCTTGGCCTCTGTCTTTTCTTAATCCTGGCAGGTGGAGAACTAAGGTTCCAGAGAGGTTACACAGTGTGTACAGGTCACACACCAAGTTTTTGGCATACCTACCTTTAGAGAAGACGTTCAGACTTCTGAGCTCAGATCCTTGGAATCCCTGTAGCTTCCAAGCCAGACCTTTGCTTAGGCCACCTGTCAGCTCATTCATCCAGGACTAAAGTAGAATAAAGCAGTGCATTTGATTCACCCGGGGATCTTGTTAAACTGCAGATTCTGATTCAGTGGGGCTGGGGTGTGGCCTGGGGTTCTTCTTTTCTAACAAGCTTCTGGGTGATACTGATGCGGCTGGTCCACAGACTGCTCTTGGAGAAGTGAAGGAGCAAGGACAAGGGCCCCATGAAAGAGAGTTCTCAAAACCAGTAGCAAGGGGGTTCCTAGGCAAAAGGGCAGGTTTGTGGCTATAGCCGAAGAGTGCCTTAGCAGTGCCAGTTCCCTGCTCAGTTGAGAGTGGGGGAGAAGAGAGCTTCTGGGATAAGATGGACACAAGCTATGTGCATGCCCAGAGGGTAGGACAATTATCAGGCTTTGAAAATCCCTTTTCATAACTTCCTGCTGATTGCCAGTGACTTAGGGGAGTCAGCAGTCCAGGAAAAGCCCCTTGTCATTGCTTAAGCCCCATTCAAACTGGGGGCAGCCAGTGTGGCCTTAGCATAGTCTTGCAAATGCTCATTTCAAAAGCATTATTTTCTCAACCTAGAAAAATCCAATTTAGTCTTAGTTTTGTCTTTGTGTATTTACTGCTCAGTTCCTAATCATTCTTACCATTCTCTGGCATTAGGTTTACTTATTTAGTACATTAGGGTAATCATAAGGATTAAGATTTACGCTTTTTCTGCAATTATGTTTTTCTGAACTCTTATGTATTGTCTCAATTTGTGTCTCCCTCCAATAAGTATATTCAACTTCCTGCATAAATGGAATTCCATGTAAAACAAATAGGAAGGGAATGGCAGAAGAGGCAGAGTATATCAATTTTATACTAGAGCCTTTCTTTTCTTTTAGTCTCTGGGCACCTGGGCAAGTATGAGTTTTCCACACTGCTGATGGGTCACCGAACTCATTGCTTTGCCTTAGACTCTCTTTTATTTACCCTTCTCATATCAATATGTGTTGTCAGTAATATATAACCTCATTCATAACCTCAAGAGGACAGAAAAACTATAGATAAAATTGCTGTGACTCAAAGGAGACTCAAAGTGACAGTGTGATTTACACGGGAGCATTTACGTTCTTTAATAATTCATTCATGTGTAATATTTTTGTACTGCTGTGGAATAAATGTAACATCAGTTTTAGGGGTAACTGTTAATAATGAGTCATTGAAACACCTGTTCCTCTTTCCTCTAGCTTCCTCTTTTGACAGCCTTGCAGCTAACATAAAGGTAATTTTAGAAGTAGCATTTATAGAATGATTTATTTTCAGCTATCTAATGTTGATAATTGTACATTCTCCAATGAATGATGGGAAGTATATTTCTAGCTAGTGCTACTTAGGAAATTGCTACAATCTCACTAGAGTTTAAGAGGTGCCCAGGCTCTACTGTACACTTTGCTTTGCCTTGTGTTAGTTGGTTTGTTCCCCTCATATAAGCTCTTTTCATTTGTAGGATCAATCAACAATGAGGGTGTGTATTGCCCCAGTATCTACTTTATCAGGAGGACTTCCATTGCTTTTCCACTAGTTGAATACTTTTATGCATAGAGGTGGTAAAACACTTGTTTTTGAAGTTTGATTCGTTTGTCAAAGTGAAGGTGCATACTTCTATGTCTTCTAACACTTCTGCGTTACAACATGAGAATAGATATATGCAAGAACATGGACTATACTGTGCTTCTTATGCCATAGTACTTAAATATTTTATTAAAAAATTGTATTTTACCAAACCAAATAATCCCCACTCCTCAAAAATCAAAGCTTAAAGCCTGAATTTCTTTTGGTTTGTTAATACATGCCAAATGTGCAGAATTTTGGATATCTTTCCTTGATCTTGACTCCTGAGCATTTTGTCTCTGGTATTGTCTAGTCCCACCCCTCTTTTACCGTAGGAGTTCCCTGGGGTAGGCATTCTATCATCTTGCTCCCAGGTCTCTTCCTTGTTCTACCCCATCCCTAGCTCTAAGCAAACAAAAGCAAAACTACAACTCAAGAATAATGCATATTGTCACTTAGGTGATCAAAGAGCCAGATGAACGGATCGTTTTAAGGAATGAATCACCATCATCTTTAGATTCAAGTAAGCTTGGAAAACCCTTGCCCAGATACAGTAACCAAGGCGATGCTGATTTCCATCAGGGAACTTCATTTGCCACCTTCCAGCATTCCAGATCTCCCAGCCCTCTTCTGGATCAGCCCTTCCTCTGAGAAAGGTCAGCAGCAAGCCCCCACCTCTTCGCTTGAAGAATGTGTCGTGGTCTGGCAGGAATAAAGCCAGTTCACTTCATCACTTTGCTTCCCTAGGAGTATTCATCTGGGGACACCTTGATGTGAAAAATTATTATTCTTTTAAAAATATTTCTGAAAGTAAGAGTTGAGTCTTTTCTTTTGCCTCTGGAGAGCTTCTCATGATGTTTGTTGAAAATGGGACAGGCAGACAGCTTGACATTGGTACTATTTATCCATTTTTATCTGTCATAAATTTAAAAAACTCAAGCTTTTTATTTCACTAGTATTAAAGAGCTCAATATAGAAAGTTTGGAAATTACAGAAAAAAAAGAAAAAATCACCCGTAGTCCTGCCACCCAAAGACAAACATTATTAATATGTGGGTGTATATTCTTTCTCTTTTTCTAAACACAGTTTGTTGTTTGTTTATATTATTGTTACAAACAGTAAAAAAAAAACATGGTTGCATATGTCTGGTCTGCAGGCCAGAAATCATCGGGAAAGGAACTTCTAATTTTCCAAACTGCACACTCAAGTAAGGCGACAACCATCCATTTTGCCTGCAACTGTCCTTATTTAAACCCTGAAAGTCCTGTATTCTGGGCAAACCGTTAGGCCCAGGCAAACTGGAACAGTTTTTGTTACCTTAACTCCACGGAAATAGCACTGCGGATAATATTTTTAAGACAGTTGTTTTATTTGGTTGTTTTGTTTTGTTTTTTAATTGAGGTATAATGACATACAACATTATATTAGTTTTAGGTATACAACATAATAGTTTGACATTTATACATATTACAAAATGATCACCATGATAAGGTTAGTTATCCATCTCCATACATAGTTACAGATTTTTTTTCCTTTTGATGAGAACTTTTAAGATTTATTCTGTGATTTTTCAAAGATGCAGAACAATATTATTAACTCTACTTGCCATGTTGTACATTATCTCTTCATGACTGATTATTTTGCAACTAGAGGTTTGTATCTTTTGCCCACCCCTACCTCTGACTCTGATGACCACCAATCTTTTTTCTGTATCTTCAAGCTTGTTTTCTTTTTTTTTTTAAGATTCCACATATACATGAGAGCATATGGTTTCTGTCTTTCTCTGTAAGACAGTTGTTGAGAATGAAGGATATGCATGTCAGTCTGCTTTTCTCTGCCTTGTTAGTGATGAGAATAAGAAGCAAAATCCCCATATCAGAATAATATGATTGCTTGCAAAGGGAGTTGTAGTGAATATCCCAGAATGAAAGTCAAAATGAAATAAAAGCCCTAAAATTTTAATAGGAATTATATTGAGTTTGAGGTAGACAGTGGCAATGCATTCTTAGTGTTTTTCAGAAATTATAGAATAACTTTATATTAAAATGTTAAATCATGGACTTAAAGAAACCAAATATTTTAATAAAATCTACTAAAATGGTGAGTTCTTGATTAGTTACTTTATTGGAAGAAGATAATACACAATAGATTTTTAAAAAGCAGCTTTGGCACTCAGCAATAGGTGTTCAAAAACATTTACACTGCTCTCTGCACCAGGCCTTCATCTCCGTCTGGTTTATCCTCTGGATGTAAATACTTAGAATTGATTTGAGTTGATGGAAGGGAGGTGAGAAGGCATGGGGCACTGTCAGCTTCTAGAAGTTAGAACAGTGGGGGAACTGTGGGTGCCGAGGCTGAGGGTTTGAAGGAACCATGAAAGCCAAGCTAAGAAGTTTGGGCTTTGTTGGAAGGTTGTGGGGAGCTTTTGCAAGTTCGGTCACAGGAATTAGCACAGTTGAGTGTAGGGTGATGATTCTGGCTGCAGAAAGGTTTTTTTTTTTGTCTATCTCTGATGAGTCAGCAAATTCTAATGCCCAAAGTCACTGTAAACTGAAAACTTGGGAACTAAATGAACTATGGATTTGTAAATAAGGCCATGATCAACAGTGACAAAAAGTAACATGACCACAGGCCATCCAATCTGCCTGGGACTGTCCTGGTTGTAGCCCTGAAAAATCCTGTATTCTGGGAAACACTTGAGCCCCAGGCAAAGTAGGACAGTTGGTCACCTGAACTCCAGGGAAGTGGCACAAAGATAGTAATTTTAAGGCAGCTGTTTTGAATGAAGGATATTCCTTTTGGGTCCTTGGGGAAGAACCCATTCCCTGTTGACTTCAAAGTGACCCACAGAGGCAGCCCCTGGAACATGAGGTGCAACCTGTTCTTTAACACCACCTTGCTGATTGTTCTTTTCACATCAGCACCAGTGAGACCAGTCTCCCTGTGCCCAGATCGTGGGAATGCCTGAGAAATACCTTTTCAGTTTCTGCTAACTTAATACAGAAATCAGGAAGGGCCAAGGTTGCAGATGACTTGGGAATTAAATTTTGGAGGGGTGTGTGTAAAGATGGCAGCATGAGAGGTGAGACAGAAACCTCCTCCCCAAACCACAAATAATATGAAAATATAGCAAATACAACAAATCCTGAAAGAGCAGCAGGAAAGAAGGCTACAGCAGACTGCCTACACCCAGGGAACAGAGCAGATCTCACGGAAAAGGGTAAAGTACCAAAGCCATGATCTGGCAGGACCTAAACCCTTGTCCCACCCCAGCTCACGGGCGAGAGGAAGAGAAACAGAGCAGGGAGAGGGTGGAGGCCTAGGACTGCTGAACACTCAGCCCTGGAGATGTGCTCTGGGAGCACGAACCTACATTACATGGTGCTCAGGAGATTAGTGGGGGTGGACAGCTAAGACAGGTGGAATACTTGGAGAGACTGAGATTCCAGCTGCTTGTGGAGAACAGGCACCCACAACCAGCTGCTCTGGGACAAGAGAAAGGTGGGCACTCAGAAATATCCCAACAGTGAGAGGGCTGCTAAAGGGGCAAGGATTGCACAGAGCTTGCTGTGCAGGAGAAAGGACAGGTGGACAAAATTGTCCAGGTGCACTCAGACCAGCAAGTTGGGAATTTTCAGGAACTTCAGGCGCTCCATACCCCTGGGTGGCAATGCAGCTATGAGGCCTCCCAACACGATACGCAGCCTGCTGCTCCTTCCTCTTGGCTGGTAACAGATCACAAATCAGCTGCCCCAGCCATTGCGATAGGCCCGCCTATGGCAGCTACAAATGCATAGCATAGGGACTCCTCCCTGCACGCTTGGCCCACTGGCCATGGCAGTGGAGGCAGGCACTGCAGCTGGGAAGCAGGAAAGAGATCTTTTCTCCCAGCAGGCACAAGCACCACTCACCTGCGACCCCCATCACTCCAGGGGCTGAGCAGCTCCACAGAGTACAGCTTCTGGGCACTAGAGGGTGCCACCTACAAGTATGAAATGTCAAAGGAACGTGGTTCACACCAAAATCCCACAAACACCAGAAAGACGGCCAAGTGAAACAGCTCACTGATCATCCTGAAAGAGATTTCAAAAATCATAAACATGCTCACAGAGCTACAGAAAAATATTCAAGACCTCAGGGAGGAATTCAAGAATGAGATACAAACTTTCAAAAATACAGTATCTGAGATGAAACATACAATGGAGGGATTTAAAAGCAGATTGGATGAAGTGGAGGAGACTGTAAATGAAATAGACATTAGAGAACAGGATTAAAGAAACTGAGGCACAGAGAGAAAAAAGGATCTCTAGGAATGAAAGAATATTGAGAGAGCTGTGTGACCAATCCAAATGGAAAAATATTTGCATTATAGGGGTACCGAAAGAAGAGAGAGAAAAAGGGATAGAAAAGGTCTTTTAGGAGGTAATTGCTGGAAACTTCCTCAATCTGTGGAAGGAGATGGCCTCAGACCATGGAGGTGTACTGATCTTCTAACAAAAGGGACCCAAGGAAGACAACACCAAGACATATAATAATTAAAATGGAAAGCATAAAGGATAAGGACAGACTATTAAAAGCAGCCAGAGAGAGAGAAAAAAATCACATACAAAGGAAAACCCATCAGGCTATCATCAGACTTCTCAACAGAAACCTTACAGGCCAGAAGGGAGTTGCATGATGTATTTAATGCAATGAAACAAGCCTTGAACCAAGAATGAGCAAGATTATCATTTCAACTTGAAGGAGGGATTAAACAATTTCCAGATAAGCAAAAGTTAAAATAATTTACCTCCCACAAACCATCTCTACAGTGTATTTTGGAGGTCTGGTGTACATGGAAGGGTTCCTAAGGCTAAGTAGCTGTCACCAGAGAAAATAAAACCACAGGAAAGAAAGTAGACCAACTAATTACTAAGCAGATGAAAAATTAAATCAAAGTCTCCCAAAGTTAGTAAAGGGATAGACAAAGAGTACAGAATATGATACCTAATATATAAAGAATGAAGGAGGAAGAAAAAGGAGGAAAAAAAAGAACCTTTAGATTGTGTTTGTAATAGTGTACTGAGTTAAGTTAGGCTGATAGATAGTGAGGAAGTTACCCTTGAATCTTTGGTAACCATGAATCTAAAGCCTGCAATGGCAATAAGTACATATTTATCGGTAATCACCCTAAATTTAAATGGTCTGAATGCACCAATCAAAAGATATAGTCACTGAGTGGATAAAAAAACAAGTTTATATGCTGCCTACAAGAGACTCACTTCAAACCCAAAGATATACACAGACTAAAAGTGAAGGGATGGAAAAAGATATTTTTACAACTAATAGGGAGAAAAAAGCAGGAGTTGCAGTACTTGTATCAGATAAAATAGACTTCAAAGCAATGAAAATAACAAGAGACAAAGAAGGACATTACATAATGAAAAAGGGGTCAGTCCAACCAGAGGATATAACCATTATAAATATCTATGCACCCTACATAGGAGCACCTACATATGTGAAACAAATACTAAAAGAATTAAAGGGGGAAATAGAATGTCATGCATTCATTTTAAGAGACTTCAACACATCCCTCACTTCAAAGGACAGATCAACCAGACAGAAAATAACTAAGGAGACAGAGGCACTAAACAACACATTAGAACAGATGGACCTAACTTCCTTACTATCTAACAGACATCTATAGAACACTCTACCCAAAAGCAGCAGGATGCACATTCTTCTCAAGTGCACATGGAATATTTTCAAGAATAGATCATATACTAGGCCACAAAAAGAACCTCAGTAAATTCAAAAAGATTGAAATTGTACCAACCAGCTTCTCAGACCACAAAGGTATGAAACTAGAAATAAATTATGCAAAGAAAACCTAAAAGTCCACAAACACATGGAGGCTTAACAACATGCTTCTAAATAATCAGTGGATCAATGATCAAATAAAAACAGATCAAGCAATATATGGAGACAAATGACAACAATAACTCAACACTGCAAAATCTGTGGGACGCAGGGAAGGCCGTGCTAAGAGAGAAGTATATTGCAATACAGGCTTACCTCAGGAAAGAAGAACAATCTTATATGAATAGTCTAAACTCACAATTAATGAAACTAGAAAAAGGAGAAATGAAGGCCAAAGTCAGTAGAAGGAGGGATGTAATAAATATCAGAGGAGAACTAAATAAAATTAAGAAGAATAAACAAAGAATAAATGAAAGCAGGAGCTGATTCTTTGAGAATATCAATAAAGTAGATAAACTCCTAGTCAGACTTATCAAGAAAAAAAGTGTCTAAACACATAAACAGAATCAGAAATGAGAAAGGAAAAATTGCTATGGACACCACAGAAATACAAAGAATTATTGAGAATACTATGAAAAATTATATGCTAACAAACTGGATAACCTAGAAGAAATGGACAACTTCCTAGAAAAATACAATCTTCCAAGACTGACCCAAGAAGAAACAGGAAATCTGAACAGACCAATTACCAGCAAAGAAATTGAATCGGTAATCAAAAACTACCAAAGAACAAAACTCCTGGACCAGATGGCTTCACCACTGAATTTTATCAAACATTTAGTGAAGACCTTATACCCATCCTCCTTAAAGTTTTCCAAAAAGTAGAAGAGGAGGGAATACTTCCAAACTCATTCTATGAAGCCAGCATCATTCAGATACCAAAACCAGGCAAAGACCCCACAAAAAAAGAAAATTACAGGCCAATATTCCTGATGAATATAGATGCAAAAATACTCAACAAAATATTAGCAAACTGAATTCAAAAATGCATCAAGAGGATCATACACCATGATCAAGTGGGATTCATCTCAGGGATGCAAGGATGGTACAACATTCGAAAATCCATCAGCATCATCCACCACATCAACAAAAAGAAGGACAAAAACCACATGATCATCTCCATAGATGCTGAAAAAGCATTTGACAAAATTCAACATCCATTCATGATAAAAACTCTCTCAGCAAAATGGGTATAGAGGGCAAGTACCTCAATATAATAAGGCTATATATGACAAACCCACAGTCAACATCATACTTAACAGTGAGTAGCTGAAAGCTTTTCCATTAAGATCGTTAACAAGACAAGGATACCCACTCTCTCCACTTTTATTCAACATAGTACTGGAGGTCCTAGTCATGGCAATCAGATAGCACAAAGAAATAAAAGGCATCCAGATTGGTAAGGAAGAAGGTAAACTCACTGTTTGCAGATGACATGATATTGTACATAAAAAACCCCAAAGACTCCACTCCAAAACTACTAGAACTAATAGCTGAATTCAGCAAAGTTGCAGGATGCAAAATCAATACACAGAAATCTGTTGCATTCCTATATACTAATGATCAACTAGCAGGAAGAGAAATCAGGAAAATAATTCCATTCACAATTGCATCAAAAAGAATAAAATACCTAAGAATAAACCTAACCAAGGAAGTGAAAGACCTATACCCTGAAAACTACACGACACTTATGAGAGAAATTAAAGAAGACACCAATAAATGGAAATACACCCCATGCTAATGGATAGGAAGAACTAATATTGTCAAAATGACCATCCTGCCTAAAGCAATCTACAGATTCAGTGCAATCCCTATCAAAATACCAATGACATTCTTCAATGAACTAGTGCAAATAGTTCTAAAATTCATATGGAACCACATAAGACCCTGAATCGCCAAAGCAATCCTGAGAAGGAAGAATAAAGCTGTGGGGATTACACTCCCTGACTTCAAGCTCTACTACAAAGCCACAGTAATCAAGACAATTTGGTATTGGCACAAGAACAGACCCATATATCAATGGAAAAGAATTGAGAATCCAAATATAAACCCAAGCATATATGGTCTGTTAATATATGATAAAAAGAGCCATGGATATGCAATGGGGAAATGACAGTCTCTTCAACAATTGGTGTTGGCAAAACTGGACAGCTACACTTAAGAGAATGAAATTGGATTATTGTCTAACTCCATACACAAAAGTAAACTCAAAATGGATCAAAGACCTCAATGTAAGTCATGAAACTCTAGAACTCTTAGAAGAAAACATAGGCAAAAATCTCGAGTATAAACATGAGCAACTTTTTCTGAACACATCTGCTCAGGCAAGGGAAACAAAAGCGAAAATGAACAAATGGGAATACACCAAACTAAAAAGCTTCTATACAGCAAAGGACACCATCAGTAGAACAAAAAGGCATCCTGCAGTATGGGAGAATATATTTCTAAATGACACACCCAACAAGGGGTTAACATCCAAAATGATAAAGAATTCACATGCATCAAACACCCAAAAAGCAAATAACCCTATTAAAAAATGGGGGAGGATCTGAATAGACACTTCTTCAAAGAAAAAATTCAGATGGCCAACAGGCATGTGAAAAGATGCTCCTCATCACTAGTTATCATGGAAATGCAAATGAAAACCACAATGAGATATCACTTCATACCAGTTAGGATGACCAATATCCAAAAGGCAAGGAACAACAAATACTGGTGAGGATGTGGAGAAAGGGGAACCATCCTACACTGCTAGTGGGAATGTAAATTAGTTCATTGTGGAAAGCAATATGGAGGTTCCTCAAAAAACTAAAAATAGAAATACCATTTGACCCAGAAATTCCACTCCTAGAAATTTACCCAATGGAAACAGATCTCATATTCAAAAGGACATATGCACCCCTATGTTTATTGCAGCACTATTTACAATAGCCAAGAAATGGAAGCAACCTAAGTGTCCATCAGTAGATGAATGGATAAAGAAGATGTGGTCGATATATACAATGGAATAGTATTCAGCCATAAGAAAAAAACAAATCCTACTATTTGCAACAACATGGACGGATCTAGACAGTATTATGCTCAGTGAAATAAGCCAGGCGGAGAAAGACAAATACCAAATGATTTCCCTCATTTGTGGAGTATAACAACAAAGCAAAACTGAAGGAACAAAACAGCAGCAGACTCACAGAACCCAAGAAGGGACTAGCAGTTACCAAAGGGAAGGGTGGGAGACGGTGGGTGCGGAGGGAGGGAGAAGGAAATTGAGGGGCATTATGAATGGTACACATGGTGTTGGGGGTGGGTCTCAGGGAAGACTGTAGCACAGAGAAGATAAGTAGTGACTCTTTGACATCTTACTATGCTGAGCAACAGTGACTTCAATGTGTTATGGGGGGGACTTGATAATATGGGTGAATGTAGGAACCACAATGTTTCTCATGTGAAATCTTCATAAGAGTGTCTGTCAGTGAGACCTTAATAAAAAAAAATTTGGGAGGGAGAATCAGCCCAAAACCCTTTTAGCTAGTAGTATGAAGAAGGGCAGTCCCCAAGGTGATGTGGAAAACCCTTCCAGCTAGTACTGTGAGAGGGTAATCCCAAAGGAAGGAGGAACACTCCTGAGTCTGCTCCCTGTCTGCCATCAGTACGCATCCTCCTGTCCCTCTGCACGCGAAGGCGATAATGGCACACGCCGTGCCCACCTGCTGACTCAGCAGTCTCACAGAGCTTCAAAATGAAGTTATTGCGTATGATAGTAATGGTCACAAATGTAGCAATTGTGTGGCACTGGTTCCTCAAGATCTATGAAAAAGCATTTACAGTGTTCAGCTGATGGCTATTTTTAAAAGCTTTATTTACGGTTTCAAAATATTTCCATTCCTTCTCTTAAAAATTCTTGGAGGTGTGCAGAAGTGATATACATGGTCTATTCTTACACACGGGCAGTGTTTTAGATGGTGCTCTCGTTGGCTGAGGTGGTAGTGGATTGGATAAACCCAGTCATGCTCTTGGCCTTGTCTCCCTGGAAACCAGAGGAACATTCCTGTTACAGGGAGAGCTGTAACCACGCAGGGGATAATTAGTGTCATGGCCATAATAACAGCTGGATTGATTCCCAAATGTTCTGTCATTTCCAATGTTTATTGTGCATTAATTAAGGAGAATGATTTTTATCCAAATTGCTAAAATTCTTTAGGCATTTTAGAAAACAGTATCTGTGCTTTTCATAATCAAATTGCTAAGTCTGCCTTAGAGTTTAGGAACCGGTACCCATTCCCCTCCTGAAAATAAATGAATGTATGGATGAATTGAATCACTGAAGAAATAGTTGTTAAGTACCTATGAGACCCTGGGATGAACTATTAACCTCATAGTCTAAGTCCCAGTTTCAGTGTGGGGGTAGACACAAACATTAACCAAATAATGACAAAATGTTCACTGGGGGAAGTGGCTGTGAATGAGGGGTAAATGGACTCCAAGTGTGTAAATAGGGATGCTGACTTCCTCTCTAAGTGGGGACTTAGAAAGGACCTTCCTGGGAAGTCAGTCACTGACCTGAGCTCTGTAGGGTAGGTGGGAGTTGGGCGCTTGGATGGCAGCGGGAGAAGTGACAGCAAATGGCTGTGGAAGGGAGAAAATGCTTCATGTGTGAGGAACCGTCGACACTGTAAGACCCGTGGTTAAGTTTGGGTCTGGGTGGCCTAAGTGAATGAAATAAAAAATAAAATCCTCGTGGTGGAAAATAATTGGGATTAAATTTTGTATTAAACATTTTTGGGTTAAGTTTTTAAATATAAAAACAGGATTTGTTCTTTAGAGAAACATCCGAAATACGTAGTAAAGTACAAAGAAAAGAATCCCTCGTAGCCACACGCCGAAATGCCAAGTATTCTCCACATCTCGGTCGTTCTTATGCCCCAATGTGTTTCTTATGCATAGGTTTACTAAAGACATTAAAACCACACTATGTGTGCTATTTTGCATGTTGCTGCTTTTTTCTTACTATTAAGTTGTAAATATCAACCCACAGTGTACTGTACTCTCACTATCCTTTTTAGTAGCTCATAATACTCTACCCTGTTTCATGTGTTGAACAGCTTCTACCGTAGTTCTCAGTCCACATGGAAGAAGATCCGTGAAAGGGTATGTAGACTTCTGACATCCTTCAGAGCTCAGCAACACCTAAACAAGGTTAGGCCTTCTGATAAAACTATTTGCTGACCAAATAATATGGGATCTGGGACTTACAGTCTATCGTGGGTAGACAGACATTAATCTAGTAACCATAGAAATACATTTGTGATGCTTATCAGGGAGGGTAAATGGTGTCCTGAGAGTGTATGAAAGGGGGTATTTGACTTGGTTGGGAGTTAGCCAGGCTTCCCTGAGCAAGAGACAGTGGAACTTCGATCTGAGTGATGAGTGGTAGCTAATTTGGAGCACGGCATGCATCAAGCAGAGGGCCTGCAGTGAGGGGGAACATGGTCCTTTCAAAGGATGAGAGAAGAGAGCCTAACTGGCCTGAAGCACAGTCCCTTCCACAGTGCTCAGGCATCCCAGTCCAGGGAAGAATTCAGGGCAGTGCGTGTAGTCTGCATAAGGCCACAGGAATAAAGGAAGTTTCCTACAAAGTTAATAAGATGTTTAGGCTGTTTGACTTTTATGGGTGTGGGGAGCGGTTCTGATCTTTAGATAGCTACCCCAGTACTTTGTCTACTGCAGATGTACAGCCATTAGCTAAGGGACCTGTCACCATTTCAAAAGAATTCAAACAACAGATTTGAACAGAGCTGTTCCCACTGGTTTGATTCAACCATAACATGTAGTTGAATTTATCACCTTAACTTATGTAAATCCTGGCATATCCTAAATTTATAGGATGGCCTGTATAAATTCATTACTCTAACTGTAGGGGTAGTGAATTACTTACTTCCTCTTGACAAAGTCATTGGCTTTGCTTTGTTAATTCCCAATCTTTTCAAGTAAGGGAATCTCTTTAAAGTGTAAAAAGAAGAGAAGGAAGGGAGAGAGAAAGAGACGTAGGGGGAGGGAGAGGGAGAAAGGAGGGAAAAAGAGAAGAAAGGAAGGGTATCTATGTACACACATAGTGAACACCACATTATATGGTATACATGGGATTCATAGACTTCATAAATGCAAACTTACATCTAGCTATCATTGAGCTGTATTACATTGTGAGTAATGTAATGGCTGGATTTGTCTTTATTATAGGAAGATTCTGTCTCTGAAGTAAATTATATCCTTGACAGTCCAAGCCACCCTCTGAAGAAATACCCAGTGTGTGAACAGAGATATTTTTAAGCTGCTGTCTTATGTAAGTAAGCAGCTTAGGCTTCTTATCTTGTTTGCCGACATAATTTCAGTTTCCTGCTGTCAATATGGGGTAACTAGGAAATGTCATGGACAGGGGACATGGGGACCTCAGAACCACATTCTTCCTTCACATAGTATAATAATGAAAGCACGTGTGTGGGTCCCCCATCTCTCCTTATCTTGTGGGCCCTCTTTCAGCTTCTTGAACACAAGCTCTTCCCTCCCGTGGGGACTTTGCACGTCTTGACTCTGTCTTTCCTTCCTGACCGTGCTTGGGCCACTTGTATTTATCCTCAGGTTTCATGACACTCCCTTCCCCCCCCAAGGTACCCCCTTTTAGCACCCTACACTTTTCTTTCATTAAGTGTGACACAATTTGTTGTTATATTTTTATATGGGTTGATTGTTTAAAACCTGTCCCTTCTACTTGAATGAAAAACTTTCCTGAGGTCAGGGACTCTGTCTCCCTTGCTCACTGTTTTATAGCCAGCACTTGGCCTACTACCATGGAATCCAGTCTAACTCAGGTGAAGTCAGCCACACATGCGAGCTGTGGGTCCTGAATGAGACCTAACCCCCGCCCCGCCCTGCAGCCATCCTTGCATCAGATGACCTTCCACTGTGGTTGGTGCTCAGTAAATATTTTTTATGAGTGAATGTTGAATGAAGTGACTAGGCAACTCTAGAATTCAGGCATGTGGTAAGTGGTGGGCCACATTGTGGGAATGTCATCATTTCTCAGGTATTCTCTTCTTTTTCTTTCCTACCCAGCCCAGAATAATAATAGTTATTTCTTATTAAGGGCTTCTGAGTACCAGAAACTGGCCCAGATACTTCATGTGTACTAAATGAGTTAATACTTAATTCTCACAAGAACCCTATGAAGGAGGTAGTATCATCAGTTCCATTTTGCAGATAGGAAAACTGAGGCATGGGGCAGTTAGGTGCCTTGCTCACATGGCCAGAGTTACAGATAGGAAAACTGAGGCATGGGGCAGTTAGGTGCCTTGCTCACATGGCCAGAGTTACAGATAGGAAAACTGAAGCATGGGGCAGTTAGGTGCCTTGCTCACATGGCCAGAGTTACAGATAGGAAAACTGAGGCATGGGGTAATTAGGTGCCTTGCTCACATGGCCAGAGAATGGGACAGCTAGGAATGTGCACCTGGGTAGCCTGAGTCCAGAAACCATGCTTTTAACATTCTGTTCCTTCTCCAAACCTAGAATGTGTGATAGGAGAACTCGGGAGAAAGAGCAGAGCCCTTTGGAACTCAAGCAGTTTGTGGACATTGTCCTTGAATGCCACCCGTGGGGATCCTGTGGTGTATTATGTAGTGTCTCATTCTAGCAACATCAAAATAATTGTGAATATTTGTCAACAGTAAAGAAGTGTGGGATGACATGCCAGCTCTTCGCTGCAGTCGGGTTCCTGAAAGTCTAGTGTAAAGGGTCATTTATGCTCTAGGGCACGGTTGCCTTGCCCTCGGCCCTGCCAGGACTCCCCGCCTTCAGCACTGAGGAATGTGGAGAACAGCTCAGTAATTGCCCATTTTGCGGGCTTCTTTCTACCTTAGAACATTCTGGTTGGTAGATTAAAGGATGAATTCTGGGCCACTTCATCTCTGGTTGCCAAAACAGTCATCTAGGCATTTATTAGGTGGTTATATGGAACATGGTTCACATAATTACCACTTAAGGAACATGGCCCACGTAATCACCAAATGCCAAATTGTACTGAATTTCAACATGGGTAGCATCAAGTTACATAAAGCCCTGAACCAGTTGATGTGTGGACATTGGCGTGAGGGCCTAGAGAGAAGGTAGGTAAAAAAAAAAACAAAAGAAGAAGAAGAAAAGTAGATTATCATAGAAAATGGGTTTCCTTCATAACCCAAGTCCATCCAGTGGTTTGAAATATGCTCCTCTGGAAGTTCTCCATACCATCCACCCCCCAATTCCACTCCTTGGGTCATGGATTCCTGGTGAGGCAGGGGTCTTGGAGGGCTGTATTAGTGAAAATTTTCATGGTTGCAAAAAAAAAAGAAACAACACAGGTAACCTTGGCTCATGTTAAACCGGGCATTTATTAGAAAGGCTTAATATCTCAGGGAATCCAGGGAAGATCCAAACAAGCAAGATGTAAAATGGGACGTAGAGTCACCCCTATGGGTCGGGAAGACAGTCCCAGGGAGGAGCGGTGGGTTTCCAGTCCCCGCGCCCTGCTCTGCCTTTTGCAAGGACTCTCCTGCCTGTCGCACCCATTCTCACCCTTTCCCTCCTCCGTTCCGGCTCTGTCCCTGTTGCTCAGCTTTCCCTCCTGGTTTCCTATTTCTCTCAAGTTACAGGGAAATGAAAAGTATATTTTTGTCAGAAAAAGGTCAGGGATTCTTGGACCAAAAACAATGAGTCCAGCTATCTGAAAAGAGAATGGGTGGAAGAAATGGGTAGAAGGGGTTGGAGTCATCTATTTCTCTGTATTCTGGATTGTTTGGGACTTGGTACTTTTAGTACAAAACAGATTACACCGTGTACTCTTTAAAATGGTGAATTTTATGTTGTGTGGATTTTGCCACAAAAGAACACCCATAAAAACAAATACACACACGCCATAAACCCCCCCACAGATTATCCCTAGTTCTCTTGGAAGGCGTGACTGCTTCCCTGTCTCAGTCTTGGTGAGTGTGTGAGCCGATAGCCCCTGCTGGGGCGCGCTCACTGAGGCTCCACTATCAAGGATAGGCCTCCAAGGCCCCCCTCTTTGAACCCGCTGGCCCCTCAGCAGACTCAGGCCCTCTGCCCTCTGCTTCTTCACACAGTACTTCACTCCTTCAGCCTTGTGTTATAGTTGGTTTTCCTTAGAAAAACCCTCCCAAGAAGGGGGCAGAGGACTGGAAGGGAGGTCTCTGTGAATGGGAGACTGACCAATGGCACTAACCCTCGCCCACTGAGTGTTCCATCCCTGGAGCAGCTCCCTGGGACTCCAGCTTCTGCCCCCGTGGCTGGCCTGCAGCGGGAGCTCGCCCACTTACAGTGTTCCCAACCAGAGGGTGAGCAAGGAGTTGAGACACAGATAGGAATCGTAGCACAAAACTTTTCTAAAATTAAAGAATAGCAAAAAGGAGATAAGCCAAGAAAAGGAAAAAAACGATAAAAATTAATTAAGATGCTAATTTTTGATTCTGTCATAGCTTATTAGGCCTCCAGCTTCTGAGACGGTGGTTGGTATGGCTTCCAACCTCACCTGTGTCCACTGGGCAAGCAGGAGCCATTTTACTTTTCACAGGGGCCCTTTCAGCTCTGCTACACCCAAAGCAAAAAGCAAACCAGCCTGCAGTTGTCCAGCTCTGACCTTGGGGGTCCTCCCTGTCTGATTTGGTCACTAGCTTCTAAAGGATTTGTCATTCAGTAGCTTGGAGGGATTGATGCAAATGATAACGATGCCCCTCCCTCCGTCCTAAGAGCTCCTGGTCTTGTCAGAATCCAGTGACTGTGTCCCCGAATCGCAGGACAAACTCTCTCACTGAGGGAATCCCCTGAGGGCCTGTGGAAAATACTGATGTTTGGGTCTCACTCCAGACCATTTAACTGGAATCTTCCAAGGGTGGTATCTGGCATTGATGTTTATATAAAGCTTCTTCAGAATATTCTGATGCGCATTTAGGCTTGAGAATCTCTGAGGTAGGCTGTGAGTGCCTTGAAGATGAGAGACTTGTAATAGCCCCTCGTACACCGACACCACCCCCGTGCTCAAATACAATTGCCCCATAGAATATAATTGATTGGAGCACGTCTATCAGTTCAGCTCAGTAACACATAGCAGTTACTGCACATTTACTGTGTGCCAAGGACCGTACTAACTCCTCACAATGACATGAATGGGTAGATACTCTGCTTATCGTCATCCTGAATTTATACAAGAGGTCAGGTAACCTGCCCACCACACAGCTGCTTTGCCAGGCTAATCTGACAATGCCTTACTCTGCCCTGGCAAAGTAGGAGAAGGGGCTGGAGGCCAAGTGATGTCAAGGCAGAGCTTCAAGGTCAGTACGGAGTGAAGCCGTCTTCCTCTCCATGGGTGTGTTGGTTGTTTGCCTCTCTCTCAGGGCCACATTTGTACGTGAAGTTTCCATTTCACAGGGGAAACTGAACGAAAGCTGGAGGAACGTCGTGAAGCGCTCACTCATCAAGTCACTGGCACATCCTAAGATAAGTCAGCAGACTATCCTAAAAAGAAACTTTTCTTTCATGTATCACCAGTGTCTAACCCCCCTTTAAATCAAACCCCGCAGTAGTCCTTTGTACCCAGGTAAGAGTCGTTGATTAAAGTGTTTGCTGTTTGGGGCTCACATTTTCTTGTCAAGGTGGAAAATTTGTGTTTTAATATGTTTGTGTGTTTGTTTTGAGTTTGAAATAGAAAATAACAATAGTTGGGTGGCAGGTGCTTTTTCATTAGGAAAACACTTCTTAGAATTCTACTGAAAATGTCAAGATACCTTTTAGGTGTTCCTCTTCTTTGGCAGTGTATGAGTTCTTGAAAAGTTCTGTTTTTTTTTTCTTCCTTCCTCATCGTTCCTCACCCCCCCCACCTCCACCTCTTTCTTTCTAAATCAGCTTACATTTTACATGAGCCAGAGAAAGTTGTTATTTAGAGGAATAACTCATAAATCCCTCAGGAAAAGACTGTCAACCTGATTTTCTCTCTTTGGTAAGTCTGTTTTTTATTATTAAGCTTGATTTACATGAAGTCCACTGAAAACCTAGGAAGAGGGAGCATCATATCTGGAGAACTCAGGTCTTGCTTCAAAGTTCAGTTTCTATGATCCATTTGTAAGAGGAGGCTAATTTCTTTGGACTGCAGTTCAAACTACTCCTTCTGTTACCTACCCTTTTTTTCTTTCCCAGCAATTCTTAATAAATTTATATGAGGAGCAAAACCTTCCTCAACTATATCTCTGAAAGAACGACTTTAAGTAAATAGGCTTTGCAAATATGACTGCCAAAACTGGACTTAAAATTAGGTAGAAAGGTGCCTTTATGTAATGCTTACATGGTTAGTGGGAGCATGAAGAGGTTGGGGATGGGATGAAGTGGGACTAGGGGAGCATTTATCTTCCTGGGTACAGACCCAGAGAAGAGGGAGCCTGAGAATGGAAACCGTTGTCTTCTATAACCTGCACATTTTGTCCTACCTTACCCTAAAACCCTTTTAGTTTGTACAAGATTCAGTGAGAATCTTTTCCTTTCTCATTATGACCACAAGAATTGGTTCGTTAGGTAAATTAGGAGAGCCTCCAAAAACAAAAACAGTGAAATAGAACTAATTTATCCTTTCCTCAGAATTTCAGCCAAATAAGAGTATATATTATAACAAGTACTCCACATTTGGAAAATCAACAACATACTTAAATTATACCTGCTTATATGTTCTTGGTGTGTCTAAAACTATAGTCATCAATTTGTTATTTTGACATCTAAGTAGTTAACCAAAAAAAAAAAAACCTGTATTACATGAAGACTATGATATAATTTTCAGAAAAGGGCCACTTACAAAGAAGGATATAAGCAGCTGAAGGAAATCAGTTCTATTAAATTGGTATCCTATGTCCTTTATTCTCAGATACACACTGTCACATTCACTGCTCAGTTTTTTTTAAAACGGTGTGAGCATAACTCCTTATTTCAATTTAGGGTTAAGATCTGAAATTCCCATTCTTAAAGTTTTTTTTTCTTTCACAAATCAATGTGCCTTTTTCTCACTTTCTGATCTGTTAATTCTATTGTTTAAATTCTTCCTATTTTACCTTTTTATTTCTCAAGGAACTATTTCAGCTTTGAGGAATCATTGGGGCTAGGATTGCAGCTGAGGTATTTTGCTTTTGCAATATACAATAATGTGAATGATTTTGTGACCTCTTGGGGTTCAGATTACTTCAGGAGGATCTGTGTCATTAAACGTAGTACCAATTCCCACCTGTCTTGCTTCAGGTGCAAGTGCTTCAGTGGATACCCGCAGTTGCACAGCCATCAAAGCCTGGACCTTGCTTTTATGAGCGTGTCTGGAGTTTTGGGTTTGCAGAGGCTCCTGGGAAAATGCCCTTTGTGGGGCCTGGGCCTCCGAGCAAGAGCCGCCATACAGTGGGGCCATTTCCCTGTGGACACTTGACTGACCCAAAGTTCGCTGAAGCCTATAGACCCTGAGTTATAAAAAAGATGTAAAAACTGAGGGCGTACATGTTATGTTTAAAGCATCAAAAAAGAGGACTGGTTTTAAGTATATAATTGGAGAGGATCGATGGGCTGTATGTGCAAGTTCAGTGCGGCGCCTGAATGCCTGGCTGCTCCTCATGATAGCCGTGACTCTACTCAGCTCCATTAAAGGAGCCCTCTGGCCTCTTTGAGGGCAGCCCAAGGGAAGGCCAGGCCCTCTAGTCCGTGTGTGACTAGTGGATTGACTGGCAGCACCTGATAGGACTGCTGCCCTTCTCTGAATAGGCGACCCACCCCAGCAGTCCTTGGGGACGTGTGGGTCTTGGAGAGCGCCCCTTCCCCTCTCCCCATGTGCCGGGATCCCTGCTCACAGTGAGAGGAGCTGCAGCCTCTGGCTCCCCCAGTCTGCTCGCAGTGGCTGCTCCACACAGGGTCCAGGGGCAGCAACAGTTACTTTGCTTGTCAGAGGAAAGAGCCCATGCTTAGTTTCACCTTCAGAAATAGGCAATTTGGCAAAAACAGGGTCACGCCTAGGACAGGAACTTGTCTGTGGTGCAGATGGGTCCTTTTCAGGATGGCTGGGTTGGTGGAGCCTCTTCAGCAGAGTGAGGAGCTCCCAGTCTGAAAATTTCCCCTTGGGCTGCTGTATCTTATAGAGTGCTGTATCCTGCACCCCTGTAACTATATGTTTTTCTTATCTGTAAACTATCCCACAGCCCCCATGGTATAATGTCAACCCTCCTGACCTACCCAGAATAACCACCTTCTGGGCTCATTTGCTCTTTGTGGCTCTGTGGTGACCACAGCTTTGCTTCCTTTTCAAGGTCGTGCAGGCCGATAGGACAGACAGACTACCGCATGGTGCACAGCTGAGTTTGTAGGTGGGAGGGTTGTACGGGGTGGAGGGCTAATCTTCATCTCGACACCAGGAGCTCAGACGGCAGCCCTGAGGGCCACCGTGGCCTGCCCCAGAAATGGTGACGGAGCCCTGGGGTCTTCCAGACTGCTGAGTCACCAGGACTAGGACCTGATAATGAGGAGGGACAAGGGAAACCTCTGGTAAGTCAGAGAGTCTGCTCTTAAGGTAAGAGGGTCGAAATACATGTGGGGGTCTCGGGCCTTTGCTCTGTGATTGGTTGGAGCTGCTTTCACCCAGCCAAGGTATGTTACTGCACGCCCTGCTTGGCCTGAGTGGGTGCAGGGTGATTTACCCTAGGCTCTTTCACAGGGGAGGCCAGGACAGGGGTGACGTGGGGCTTGGGAGAGCCACAGCTTGTAAAGATCTTGCCATCTAACTTTGGGAGACCATGAATCCCAGTATAGAAATAGAGTAAAGGGTTCTCCATTTTTCCTGTACCATCTTTTCCTCCTGCTTTTTCATTCCTTTGTTTAGCGCCCCA
This sequence comes from Smutsia gigantea, assembly GCA_032199065.1. Classification (NCBI taxonomy): domain Eukaryota; kingdom Metazoa; phylum Chordata; class Mammalia; order Pholidota; family Manidae; genus Smutsia; species Smutsia gigantea. Next base: position 889,342 of record JAVSCE010001456.1, on the reverse strand, counting down.
GTTTGCCCGGTGTTGGAGCAAGTGCTTACCAAGGGCAGAACAGCGTACATATGAAGACTGAGGGCTGGGAAGTGAAAGCACATAGATCTGAATCCTGATTTTGCCACTTCCTGGCTGAGTGACCTTGCGGATAACAACCTCTTTGTGCCTCAGTGTCCTCTGTGTGAAATGGAGGCAATAATAGTTTCTACTTAATAATGTCATAAGTAAATGAGCTAACACATTTAGAGCACTTTAAATCAGTGCCTGGCACAAAGTAAGCACTCAGTCAGTGTCAGCTGTTACTCCTCTCATCTCATTTAATTATTTGAGCAAAGCGTACCCCCCACCCCCCTTTTTGTTTTTGCTAAGGACACTGAGGCTCAGGAAAGCTGGTGAGCATCAAAGCCGATGTCCACACATTGGTCTCTCTTGTCTGCAGACTTCATGCTCTTTCCACTACTTTCTGCCACCCCTTAGTGGTCGTCTGATTGTCCCTGCGGCTGCTGCATGCTGGATAATTCAACCTAAGGGATCTGAAAAAAAATGAACTCAGAGCATTTCAGTAGAACGACAGGGCAACTAAGGTCTCTTGACAAAAGTTGGAATGTGGTTACCACTTCTTGTTGAGGCCAAAAAGAGATGCTTTCTGCTCTTAGGTCCTTTCATTGGAATATTATGTTTGTAATAGTATATTTTTAGGAAGCCAAGCCCTCCAGCCCCAAAATAAATATCCCTGTTCCTTTTCCTCCAAGAACTGACACTGAAATTGGTATTTTGAACTGAGATAAATATCACACCTACTTAGTGGGGTGACTTCCAGGAACAGACTGTGTGTACTAGATGTCATTGCTGAAGTGCTGGGTTCCCGGTGAGAGCGCCTCATCATGAAAGCTCATTTGTCAGTGCACAGGGAAGCTTAACACAGGGGAATGATGGCATCCTTTGTTCACCGGGTCGTGCAGTCTCCCAGCCCTGACAATTAACTGAATTGATTCCATAGCCTTGCATAGAATCAATCGATCTATATTTATTAAGCTCCTACTATGTGTTCAGTGTTGAACTACTGTGCCCTGTGGGGTGTGTAAGTTACAACCTATGCCCTCCTGGAGTCTCTGGACTTACTAAGGCAATCAATGTTTCAAATGTGACTTTCCAAAGATGACGCAAATCCCAGTGCCTTCAGGACCAGGCAGGATTTCTGACTATCACAAGCAGCAGGGTTTGAAATAATGGTGAGTAACAGGGACTGGGGTGAAATGGACAGTGTAATTCCACCCCCTCTACCTCCTGCAAGGCATTCAAATTCTTCAAATTCACATCTATAGCAACAGAAGGCTCTATGGCCACATAAAGTTGGTCTGAAGCTGAATCTTGCCCACAGTCACCAGTCTGGACTCTTATTTAATAATATGAAATTTGATACTGACTTAGAGTGAAGTTTGTGAGACTCGATTTCATTATGTTGTAATCAAGTCTCATATTGATTTACTTTATAATGTAATGCAATATCGGATTGTGTACCAAGATACTCTTACTTCTCTAGGTTCCATGAGGTAGGAAATTATGAGGTCTTGGGTTGAGGGCCCAGAATAAGGAATAGGAAGATCAGGTGTAGAAGAGGTGTGGGAGAAGTGAGGAAATTGGAACTAAGGAAGGATATGTGTATGGCAAAGAGGAAATACCCTCCAGGGATATCTTTTGAAGTGTCTCACATATTAGGTCTGGGATATTTGACTTTGTGCTGTAGACGGAAAGAAGCCTTTAGAGTCTGAGGATGGGAAAGCAACTATTAATTAGTCTGACGATCTTGTTCAGGGTGGTATGGGGGTGGGTTTGGGAGAGGCTGCAGCAGGGAGACTATGACATAGCCATTGAAGTCTGGACAGGAGGGTAGTAGAGCCTGGACTAGGTACAAATGTCGTGGAGAAGAAAGGGACTCACTAAAGAATGGTGTGGAAGGAAATCACCAGGCTACTTACTTTAATGGTGCTTTAATGGTGTGTGTGAGGGGAAGGGAATCTGGCTCCTTTAAGGGAGAGACAGTTAAGTCAGCTGGCCGGGGCTGAGTTGCAAAGCAAAGATGAACTATTTAATCATCAGGAATGAAGTATTGATTGAGAGACTAATTATTTTGCAGATGTAAAGGCACAGTGTCCTCCATTTTGTAGATTCACATTCTTCATGACAGGAGGCGAGATGAACTCAGGACTAAGAGAACAAAAGAGGAGGCCAAGTGAATCCTTTCAGGGAAGGAATTTTTTCATGGCTTTTCAGTAGTCAGACCAGAGGGGCCACTCAGAAGTCCTGGGGGCAGGGTGCTGTGGGGCAGGGGGTGCTCACACTGAATGGGGGCCTTCTCTTGCATTTAGTTTGGGTTTTTGATTTTTGTAGTTCCCTCTGAATCTTGTCCCTATTATGAAGGTCTCAGTGTTGTAAACAGAACTTAGAAGATTATCAAAACACATGTTGTTTGTTCAAGAATTACATAGAAAGAGAAAATGCAGGGATGCACAATGTCCAGTTATTCATGTCTGAACAGAGGCCAAGTCTTGGGCCACTCCACTAGGCTTTCAGGGACCATCTGACACTCCCAAAGTGAAGGGATTCAAATAAATGAATCAATTTCTGTAGATCTGCCTTGCAACCTCAAACTTTTTGGAGTCAAAGAGGGAAGAAATTGTTATGATCCTAGTTGTAGAGGAAATAATGTGATTTTGCAAGCAGAATACCCAATTTAGGCAAGAGAGACTACAGAAGAAATTTACAAGATTGCTTTTAGGTAAATTTAACAAGATGCCAGAAAGGTCAAATGGAAATGTCTGACAGAAATATGGATCTGAAGTTTGGCTGGGAGGTCAGGGCAGGAGAAATCCAAGACCAGCTGTAGATTTTTGTGGTAATCATCTGTATAGTTGTGGTACTTGAAGCCATAATAGTGGGTGAATTTCTGGTGGAGAAAGTGTAGAGAGAGAGACCAGAAGGAAATGGGGTTTGTTTATCCATTCCACAAATATATGAGGGGCCCCTGTGTATTTGGCATAGGCCGAGAGTCAGGCAGAGATGAGGCCTAGGGGAGGGGAGCAGCCAGAGGAGGTCACAGAGATGACTGGAGCATGGTGGGAGAGAAACAGGCAGGCGCCAGGAGCATCTCAGAAGCCAAGGTAGACAAGACAAGCTAATTAACAGTAACAAATAATGCAAAAGAGTAAAATTGGACAACTGAGAAAATGCCTGTTGGATTTCACAAGCAGGGCATTGGGTCAGCTGAAGTTCCAGGAGAGCTGACTGCAGGGGATTAAGGTGTTGGTGTGGAAGAACAGGAGGCAGAGCATGGAGATCGATAGTCAGCCCCCCAAATTTAGCAAGAAAGGGAAATAGGGGTCCAGTTTTTATTCTGACACCTTCTCATCCCTGGTTTTAGAAGAGAAAAGACTTTTCGGAAAAATTAGGTTTTGAGTGGAAGATTTGAAAGTGATATGAAGGGAGGATGTTATGATACTGTATCAGCTCTAAAGGAGGTGAAGTTGGGCAACTTAATGATGCAGGAGATGATAGACACACCTTTAACTAATCTTTGCTAGAATGGAAAACGAGGAGGGGCCATTTGAGAGAGTAAATTTGATTGTAACAAAGGAAATGACATATGACTAGAAAAGATGAATAACTTTTAAAGACGTGATGATTGGATACGATCAAGCATTGCCCTTTACTTTTTACGCACTTTTTCCCAGATGTATGGACGTATACTTGACAAATAAAATCGCAGTATATTTAAGGGGCATGGCTGGCTTCCTGTTGCATGGAGTTTTAGGCATTTTGAAGCACCCCCACCATATCTCAGAGGTTAGGAAAACAGACTCTGGAATGACGTTTGAATTCTACCTGTGGGAACTTGGGCGATTTAACCTAAGTCTCCGTGTCCTTATTTGGACAATGGAGGGTAGTAGAACCTGCCTGATAGGGGTGTTGAAAAGAATAAATGAGATTAAGCGTGTACACTGCCAGGCATATAGGTAACATGGTACGTGTTGATAATGAGTATTATTTGTCTTGAAAATTTGGGGCCACCCAGAGGTAGACTCAGTGTTCTAGCGCTCCTGGCTGCCCCCGGCTTTCAAGGCCTGGTAGATGCTGACACTGGAGCCAAACCGCTGTACCACCTACATGTTGTGTGATCTTGGGCAGATTACTTAACCTTTCGTACCAGTTTCCTCATCTGTAGAAAGGACATAATAATAGTACCTACTTCATAATGTTGTTGATATTAAATGAATTTTTATATATTAGCTAAGAATAGTGCTTGCCACGTAGTTACTGCTATGCAAACATGTGTCAAGTAAATGAAAACGAGTTCCCTTTGTGTTATCGTTGCTGTTTTTATTTCTGGAGGCATGGTGTCTCATCCTCCTGCTGGCAAGGGAAAAAACTTAGTGCCGGCAGCTGTTGGGTGTTAGGTCAGCATCTTAAAAGACACCTTTGAGTTCATCCCTCTGAACGGTGATGGCGCCCACGAATAGGGTGGGTGGCTGTCCGCCTGGAATGACATAGGAGCAAACTTTTCCTCAGGGCCGGCAAAGCAGACACAGTACCCTTCAGCCAGAGTCGGCCTTGTTGTTTGCACTTCTAATTTTTTATCAACTGCAGGTGGCAGGTGTGTTTTTCTACCTTCACTGGTCCCTCCCGACTGAGCAAGGAGCCCTGAGGTTTTGTGTGTTTGATGTGAAGTTGACACATTCTTGTCTGTCTTAACCTCTCTGGCTAAATTAGGAAATGGAGGATTAGTATGTAGACCCTGGGAATTAAGGCCAGTTTGGCATGCTGGGGAGGCCAGGCCAAGTGTTGGGGAAGGGTCAGACTGTCCCTCTGTTGTTAACCAGTATTGCTTTGATTCTTCACATTAACTGTGAGTTACACAGTAGCATTTCTCTGACATTTGTCAAACCCACCCGGTTTCCTAAAGACCTGGATATTTCCTTATCCACAGACTGATTTTGGAGAGCTTTTCTTTTTTTCCCCAAAGTCCTCAGCTCAAACAAACTTTTCTGCTGGCCTATTATTTTTGCCAAGCCAAATTAATGACTTTGGAAACACAACACAAGGACTCCTTACACTAATGTTATATTTGAATGCTTGGAGGAAGATCAAAGGCCTCTTTAATATGTGCATGCCTTCGGCACTTGCGAAGGTGGGTCCATAGGATGAAGCACCTGTGTGCCGATAGAATGACCACCCTCCAGTGACCACTCAATGCATTTTAATCCATCTTATCCTCACCTAGGAAAACATACCTTTCTGCAGGCCCAGACAGTATAAAGCAGACCCTGGCCAATGCCAGATCTCCAAACTCCTCATTTCTTTTGCTGGCAGCCAGACTTCTGACTCTGACATGCCCAGAGACAGCCCTGCTTTGCATTCCCTCAAATGCCCTGAAGTGAGGAAAGAGCATGTGATGTCCTCATAACCTTGCTGGCAGCTTTATTGAGTCATGGAGGAACAGCAGCCACCACAGCCTCCAGACTCTCAGGAAAAGGCAGATCTCAGAGGGAAAATGGGGGTAGGTGGGCACATCAGCCCAAATCAGGAATTTGGCTGATTTCAGTGACAGGTTTTCTTGGCCTCCATCTATTGATTAGCAGTGCTTAGGTGTGATGCACTTCTCTCTAGGAAGTATCCTAATTTTGCTCTCATGAGGCCAGAGCTTCTCAGCTCCAGGCTGGCAAGGCCTTCTAGAAATCAGTGGGACTTTTCTAGATTCCGCCACTGCTTTCCTCTCTCCTCTTCTCCAACCAGGATAACAAAAGTGATATTGATTTTTATCTTGGCTTTGTGGGTTTACTAATAACTGTTCTGAACTTTGTGATGTCTTAAAATTGGTAGACAAATGGAGATTTGTAGATGAAACCACACGTGTCTCTGTAAGAAACTTCCTCCAAATCACTGATGGCACTGGTTTTTCCTAGTGAGAAAACTGGGACATCAGTTGTGTGGTTAGATCTTTTTGTTTGCTTAGGAGTTGGGCATTGTTTGATCTAGGCCATTGAGAAATGTCCCCAGTCATCTCCATCCATGGTTAATGATTTTATACACTTGGGTACAGTCACCTGATGCAGTGTATATGGATCAATATATTGTTCCCAAAGCTAATTTAACAAGGCCTGGTACCTCTGGTTGTTTATATTATATGGCTTTCCCTTAAAATGTCCAAGACTGCAGAGGAGGAAGGCACTGCCTGGCATGGGGGTATTAAAAAGCCCCATGTAGGGTCAGAACAAAGTGTCCTTCCAGCAGGTGGGAACTGTCACATGAGATTTCCAGGCCAAGATGGCAAACGTGAACTCCACGTCATTCTCTGATTTCAGGACCTGTGTAGGGGCGCGACATGAACGTGCATCTCAGCCTCACATGCAGCCTGAGCATCTCCAGCCCCTCTCTGTCTCAGACCACAGAACAAAGATTGTGGACACTTGCTTTTCTTTAGTCCCCACATGATACTTCACAGGAGAAAGCAGTCCAAGTCTTAAGACTACTTAAATGAAAGTGTCTCATTTTCAGACAGACGTTTCCCCTTCAGAGAGTGGGACTTGTTCCTTGAGCCTCATCAGGTCAGATGTCCTGTTTGCTTTAATGACTCAGCTGATACCAAGTACTGAGAGCTACAGTCCTTAATCATGTCAGTTACAAGGGGCTGGAAATGCTCGAGCAGCAACTGCAGCTGCATCTCTGTGGATCACCCAGGTAAGTGGGGGATGAGGAAATAGGGTTTATTTATTTACTGGCATTTATTAAACATGTTATGTGATAGGGTCTTTGCTAAATCCATCACATGTATTTTTCATTTAATATTTAAAAGAGCCTCATGAGGCAAGATGTGTTATGTCTATTTCATAGAAGAGAAAACTAAGGCTTAGATATTGGCAAGAGCCACAAAGCTTATAAGAGATCAGAGCTGTGTGCCCACTTACTGGGCTCTGTGGTGCCTTGCTAGGCAGAGAATACAGAGTATCGGTCTTATTGCACAGAACCTTCTAGCATTCTGCCAAGGCTCCACATGACTACTTCCTCTTTCTGTTCCAGGAGGGAAGATTCTTAAAATCTTCAAAGAAAACCTGCAAAGCCAACACTGGCCCATTGCCTGATTATAAGCCAAACACAGTTTCTCATGCTAGTTTAACAATGGGGTGTGTTTTTCATAAAGGGCTTGGTAACCAGACGGCTTGTGAAGATTTGATGAAAAATAAAGTCATTTGCTAGAGCTGATAACACCCTTCCTCTGTGCATGAGTATTCTTTGGGCAAGATCAAAATCATATGGGGGCCCTACTCAGGTGTACTAACTCTTGCAAACAAATCTCTTTCTAAGGAGTTGTGGTGTTGGAAAGAGGAAGTTATCCTGGATTAGTTTGGCCAGGTATTGATAAGAATTTTTATGAGCTACTATCCTCTCAGTGGGGCACATGGAGCTGTCCATTCCTTTGTTGTCTGTCACAGACTAGTGAGTCCACCAGCAGAACCCTGTCGTGACTCAGCTGCCAGGCAGGACCGTGCAGTCGCTTAAAGAGCTTTCTGAAGACAGCTGTCTGTGGTTTGTAGTCACATCTCAGAGGGCAGGCATGGTTCTTCAGTGAAACCAAGTCCCCATCACACTGAGGTAAGACTCTCCATTACAATAATTTCTAACCAATTCTGCCTTCCCTTTCACCTCAGTCACGAAATAGGATGAGCTGTTTATAATTTATGGCACATCATTGCAGTCTTATAATCCCCACTGCTTGGCATTAGGAATTAGATTTTTTCTTGAGCCTTGTTTTTTCATTCTTGGGTATAAACAGATTTGGAAACGATAATCCATGTACAATCTGAATTAACTGACCATGTCTCCACCTTACCACACCCACCCGAGTGAGTGAGGTAAAAGAACAGAAAAAGGAAGAAAAAGGTAGGGAAGAAAGAATGATGGAAATGTTTATTGAGACTTGAATGGAACATTGTTCTCTTTTATGAGTTTAACAGCACAGTCTGTTAAGAGGCTGGTTACAAACTCACTCCAAAATCAGGATGACCGGCAATTCATGAACCCCTCTGAGTGAACTGCATTTTTATTGAGATTTGCTTCCTCTAAACACCACAAATACTTGCGTTGTAAAACTCACACTGACTCGCTGCTCCATATTTATGATGTTTGCATGACAATTCAGAATCATTCTCATACATCTCAGGTGGAGGGGGTCAATATCGAGCATTTATTTGCCTTTCCATGATCTTCGGCACATTTTCTGGTTTCTTCCATATAAAAGCACAGGCTCAAACCGGCTGCTTAGCACTGCAGAAACAACTATTTTGGATCTCAGTGTACGTCAAGTCTGTGTTAAGCATTATTTACAAGGTGAGAGCTGGAGCACAGACTTTAATAAGCTGTCTTCATGAATTAGCAGGAGATGACAGGTGATGGATCTCAATGAGCAGAGCCAGGATCACTAGGCTATTAGTCAGAACACCCCTCCCCAGAGGAACCATGTCCCTGAACCACTGATGCGGATGTCTCATGCCATGCGGTTTGCTCTGCAGGAGTCCACGGTAGGGACAGTGCTTTTCTGGCCAAGGTGGCTTGTTCAAACCATCAAACCCATATTGAAATACAACTTAGCCTGTAGCTTGCCACTGTTGTTCGGGCCCTGATGGGTACAAAAGGCAAAATACCATCATTTTTAAGAGAGTTTAATTGATCTTGGAAGAATGAAGGCTTCCAGTTGGATGAAATCCAGCCTATATGAGTGACACCTTTGTATATAATCTTATATAGAGCTAATATGGATTCCCTCCTGGCAGTAGATTCTGGAAATTATAAATGAATGACTTTGCCACCTTGGAGTATCACCATAATACATCTCTGCTTTGGGGCTGATACACAGACATGAAATGGTCAAACAGCATGCTCTCTCGTTCTGATGCTCTTGCAAGGGAGCTCTGATAAGCCCCCAAGTGATCTGGATTGAAGTTGTAGTTATTCAAGTACAAGGAGAACTCTCTATTTCACATTGACAGTTCAATTCTGACCTCTGGGAATTATATGAAAATAATAAATATATACATATACACATAAATATATACATATATATATATGTATATATCTAGCTCTATACTGAACACTGGGTTAATAGTTATCAGCATCCCAATACAGTACATTGAAAAAAGAACACTCCTCCCTTCTCCCAAAACCTGATACCCATCTTAAAACTGTTATTGCAGAACTGTGCTGGTCTTTTTTTTAAAGCAGTTTCTTTGAAATTGGCTGGAGATGATTTCAAAACAGACAACTTGGCACATTAGTGGGAGATAGGGGAGGTTGTTTGGATGTATTATAATCTATGAAAATGTGAGAGATCAAAGGAAACCCATGCCAATAGGAAGTCTGAGTAAAAATTTGTAATCAATGAAAGTGTTTTTTAAAACACCAAAATGCTGGTCTGTGCATGAGAAGGCAGTTTCTCTTCCCCATCCATTACCTAATTTCAGCAGTTATTACTTTATATACTTCCAAACTTTTATCTTTCATTCAGTTTTAAAATTATAGATGATACCATTTTCCTTTTCATCAATTTCTTTCATTTTACCCCATCCCCGAATCCCACAACCCAGAGAGCAAAGCTGTGAATCCAAATATAGAAAATAATCTGGAGGTCTGTATATCAAATCAAATGTACAACTGGCCATTAGTGTTTCTCTCTTCCTTATTTAATGATTGACTCTCATGGAGATGTCCTTCATCGTTCCCAGTCATACGAAGCCAGGGGCTCTAGAACTGTGAGGTCTGGGTGAACGAGATGGTGTCGGACTTGTCTACCGCAAAGCCTCCGTTGACATAGGACTTCTTGGTGTCTGCATCTTCATTGTCAAGTACCGTGGATTCCAGGGCAAACGGGTTCACAATGTTGACTTCAGATGAAACATCCATCTGCTCCAGCTCCTTCTTAGAGAGTTTCTCCACGATGCCCGTCCCGAATGCATCACCGAGGACGTTCACCATGGTCCTAAACCGGTCCCTGGGGAAGACAGAGGGAGAGTCAGACAGGACACCCAGATTTCACTTTCGCCACTGGAGACAGGGAAGGACGGAAGTGTTCAGTTAGGAATTAAGCAAATGGAGAAAGCACTGTCTTCATGGCTGGCTGGCCAGAGGCTCCTCTCTCCTCAGCCTTGGGTGGAAGGTGGTCCACAAGGGCACAGAATGAACAGTTTCCCCCTGGGTCTGGGCTCCCAGTAAGTCACAGTGACTCTCCTACATCCAGCACCAATCTCCCTAAGTTCCCTCCCAAGGAAATGTGAATAGCCTTTCCAGATATTTTGGAAGACCTGAGGGAGGATCAGAAGTCAGTAAGTCTTTCACCCCTGACCTCTGTCTTGTGGGCATTTCCATGGTTTTGTTTGGTTACGGGGATAGAACCTTGTGGGTGGTGTATGTGCCAAGTGGGAAAGTGTGTGTGTGTCTGTGGCGCACTCCTTTCTTTACCGTATTAGGTCCCACCGTGAGGGAGGCAACACCGAGGCCGCTGAGCACGGGGTCAGGGAGCAGGTCCGCCTGGGCATGGCTTTCTGCTTGTGGCCCCCCAGCCAGCCTGGAGAAGAGGCTGCCAGCAGGAAGATTTGCCCGTGGAGGAGGCATACTGAGAGGACAGTGGAGCGCTGCGGGTACGAACTGTGCGCCTGCATATTCCTGTGAAAACCACAGCTGCAGGACAGAAAGGGCCAACGTTACCCACACGGGCCCTTCTGTTATTTAGAACAAGGCCGTGGATTGACCTAGACCCTGGTATGAACCAGCTATTGTCTTTTTACCCCGTGGATTGGACTGGACCTTTAAATTCTCTGGGCATCTTGGAAGTGAATGTCACTGGTTCCACGAAGAAGCAGGAAAAGGAGAGAAGTACCAATCTGCCATCACCATGAGAAAGAAAAATCCAAGCACCTGTTTCAATGGAAGGGTGTCTTGGCAAGAAAACTGCCACCTTTGTAGGGCTCTGAAGAACCAACTAGCTGCTCAGGGGGCCCGACATGGCCCAGCTTCTGCCCTCTGGGACGTGAGCGTATCTTCAAACCCACGTGGACTGTTTCTGCTTTCCTTTTCACCATCTCAGCTGCTACCTGCAAACTACATAGGACTGTGCTCTCCAGTAGGCCTGGGCTGCTTCCAGCTGAAGGCTTAGGAAGGAGCTACACATGTCCCTGGGGCAGGGACAGAGCCAGACCTAGATGCCAGAAGGCCAAGGCACAAAGTGGAAATCATGGACGAAGCTGGGACCCAGGCTCATTCTAACTTGAATCCTGGGGGATGGAAAAGACCAGTTCTTACCCAGATGTGCTGCGGTGTTCCCTGGTGCTGGGTGTGTATGTGAGACAGAGAGCAAGCGGGAGAGCATGCGTATATTATTATTAGTTGAGGCCTGAAAGGTCCAACTCATTCTAATCCTAACCCTAAAATTGCCTTTTTTGAGCACGACGGCCCACTGTTCTAGACACTCCTCTCATACTAGCTTACTCAGACCTTACACCAGCCCAGTGACGTACGCTGAACCTTTTCCATCTCACAGATAGTGCCTCTGAGCCCCACAGAGGTCAAGGGACTTGCTCAAAGTCAAATAGCCAGTAAGACACTGAATGGGATTCAAAACCAATTAGTGTTACCCCAAAGCCTTGGCCTGAGCCACTGCCCCTGACTGAGCTGAAGATCCTGGGAAGATGGACGAACTTGGGACCAGGTAGGTCTGGACCCACAGTGCTGACCCAGGGCTGGGATAAGCTAGGGTGGCCTATGGGTTTGGAACGTGTGCACCTTGCCTAGCTTCTTCACCTCATTATTTTACATTTATCTCATCCCATGCCCAGCTCCAAACCTTGCGCATGACCACATACAATGAGCTAAGGCAGATCACAGGCTTTTTAAAATCACTGCTCACAGTTATGAGGAGTTCATTTTTAATTTTAAGCATGTTATCAGATAGCCTGGTCAGAGGGAAATCAGAGAAGCAACAGATAGCTCATTAGGCAATTCGAGCAGGGAATGATGACAGACAGCAGATTCCATGTGGCTTGGAAGCCCTCCTTCCCATCCAGCCGAGGTGGTACATTCATTCCAACTCACAGAAACCAGTCGACAGCGATGATCAGGGTGACGTCCTCAGCAGGCAGGCCCACGGCACTCAGCACGACCACCATGGTCACCAGGCCGGCCTGGGGCACGCCAGCGGCTCCGATACTGGCAGCTGTGGCCGTCATACTGTAGCCAAAACAGGAGAGCAGTTAGCATGCATTTCTCCTTTCAAGGCACCTGGCCTGAAACGGTCAGTCCCGATGGCTCTTACTGCTGTGTCCCCAAAGGGGCCAGTCAGCATCTGTTCTCTGCAGGGACCATCTAATGCTGCCTCGTTAGAGAGCTGCGCGAGACCGAGGGGAGTGTGATCTCTTGCCGGGAAGAGAGACAAGAACTTCTGATGTGAGGAAGTGGGGGAGAGCGGCCTGACTGGCATACAAGCCATCAGCAAGAGAAATGTCCAAGAGGAAGGCAAGAATCTACCACCAGGGCCGTTTGCAGAAGCCGTTATCTCCCTATCTATGCATCCATCCATCCTAAATAAGCACCGAGTGACACTTCATCTCCTTTCTTCCTCCCTCCTTCCATGCACCTGCATCTAATATGCGCCAGGGATATTACTGACATCTAGTATATGCCAGGAGCTACATTGCCTTGAAGGCTGGTGGGATAGCAGCAGGCGTACACAGGCAAGGGCATTTCCGGTGAAGGCGCAAGAATGAGGCAATGGTCAAGCGGGTTTTATGCCCTTTCTTGACATCACCGGGAGCTGCCCTTCAGGGCACTGAATTAAGTAGTAGCTGTGACTCGTGTCTAAGGTACAAGCATTCATTCCCGACTGCTCCCCCTTACCAGTATGTGCACTCCATGCAAAAGGAAGTGGGACCTGGGATCCAGACAGGCAGCTAAAGGAACATTATTGTGTGTTGGAAAAGATCCCTCCGGGGCAGAGAAAATGGAGCACTAGGGCTTTTTGTCTTTAGAATGTACATTTTCTCATCAGCCACCTCTTCCTTAAGCAAATCTGGTCATTTTGAGGGAAACAAGGGCTCACCATGCCCTGAAAAGTCCCTGGATTTGAGTGAGCTTGAGGGGACACCCCCTATGCTTTTTGGACACGTGTTCTCATCCTTGGGTCAAGGATGCTACTGGGTTGAAAGGTGAAGATGTAGACACTGTCCGTTCAAACCAGAAGAATCCCTGAGTCTTCCCACAAATATTCTCGTGGGCTCAAAGCGCCTCAGAGTTCTTACAGAGCTGATGCTACTCCTCATTCACCCGCCTGGTGACGTGGTGTGGGTGGTGTCTGAGGGCGCAGCCGAACCTCGGCCAGAGTTCTTTGCCAACGGTGTTTTCCTTAGTGGCTGTGGCCACCAGTTTACAGTGAGTGAGAGATTTCTGGGGCTGTCCCAATTTCTCTAAAAGTTTCAGGCCTGCATAATCTTTAGATCTGTTCTGACTTAGGTACTCTTTGGAGAGCTAGGTTTATTTCAGTGCTGGTTGAAATTTAAACTGGATGCAATGGGTGGGTTTTCTTGGTCAGCAGTGCTGTGTGCCCACACCCACTGACTCCTCTTGGCAGTCCCAACACATGGTGGTGAGCTACGTCCCTAGAGCCCGAGGCTGGGCTTGAAACCGAGAATCTGTTTTGTCAAGGAGGACTCTGACTTTGGGCCTTGACCTTGCTTACTAAACTTCAGCCCTTTGCCTGGCTTTGGTCTCAAACTTGGAACTGTAAATCTTTAGAAGAAGGAAAACATAAAAACCTATTCCTTCTGCTTGAAAACATTCTATTTGGAGTTGAGGAGGTTTTGACAGAAGAAAACAGTACTCACTGGGAGAAAGTTCTTTCCTAGCATTGAGATCCAGTGCTCTGACAGGCTGCCAACAGGCCCGTCAACTACAGCGAGCACAGGTTTTAGGGTCCGAAGGAGCTGGCTCTGATGTTTTACCGACTGCGTGTCCTTAGGCAAATTACTTCTCTGAATCTCCGTCTCTCCCCTGCACAGGGGGATATGTGTACTTTGCAGGGCTGCTGTGCAGACTGGTCGAGGAAATGTGTGTAAGGCATCCAGAACTGCACCTAGCTATAGCAGACGCTGAAGAACTAGTTGTTCTACCATCACTGCTGCTGGTGGTTACCTCTATTACTGCAGAAACAACTACTATAACTGCTACTGCTATTTTTTTTCCCTCTAAGCTCTTTCTAGGCCCCAAATCCTGTAATTATCTTTCATCATAAGAAAATTTATCCTGTTTTCCACCAATTTTAACCTCTGATGAGTGACTATTATGAGAAAACCACAAAAGTTGTGTATTGGGCAAATGGAGCCTATGTTTCTTTAATATCCAGTCCAAAAGGACCACAGGAAGAGATAAACTATGAGTCCAAAAATCTCTTTAGCCATCAACCATAGAAGCCACAACTGTTAACTCACAAAGTTAAAAATAACATATATGAGTTCCTTCTCTTCCAAGAAGAGCCACAGAGGATTTTAAATTTTAAGTCAATGATTACTCTGGACCGCACTGTTGTTATTGGCTCTGGGCCAGCTGGTCCAACTTAAGAATATACCAGAGCAGGGAGAGAGGGTTTTATGTGAATTGATTATTTGGCCTCTAGGCCCAACGTTTATTCCTTGAGTAGTCAGGTTTGAAAAAAAGAAAAGGTTAGGAAGATCTAGGAAACTTATGACTAAGGCAGAGGAGGGGAATTCGTCACAAAATGGCAAATACCCTGAAGACCTGGCAGCTCCTAAACCACTCCTGGGAAAGCGGTCAGCGCCGACTGGGCTCCACAGGCCTGGTGACGGGGAAAGACACTTGGGAGGATGACAGTAACGACTGCTGGAGCCCCAGCTGGTCGGAGAACTTCCTGAGGCATGATTCAAGACTTCAGTTTTAACATAGTAGCTGCTGTTCGAACTACGGGCTTTACTCATGCTCCCCTGGCACGGGCTTCTTCAGTCACTGATGCTTTCTATAGGTGATGCAGCATTGTTATAGTTTCCCAGCTGATGTGCCAAATGGTCTAGTTTGCACTTGTCTTTAGTTAATTTCAAGCAAACTGAAATAAATACTTTATGATTTGGGGTTGGGGAAGATTTAAAAACATACTGTATTAGAATACTGCTAGAATTCACTTTATGCCTGCAATTTATGTCTATGCCAAGGCTGGGGATGCAAGAGTGAATTAAGTCTGAAAGGTTCAGATTCATTCTTATGCAGGCCTCGGGACCCAGTTTATTCTTAAACTTTCATTCTAAACTGAGCCAAAGTCTCCAGATAATTCTACTCCCAATCCATCACTTCAAATCAGTGCTGTCCAGCAGAACGCTGTACCGTGATGGGACCTACTTTTAGGATGAGTAGCTACCATACTGAAGTGCCGTTGCAGAGAAATAACTCGGGCAAAATTCATTCATGACATGTTTGCTGTCTATTTGAGCAGACAGTTTCAGTCTTCATTTGACCAGAATTCTCTAGTGTCTGATTCCATTGACCATTTTTTTTTTGATATTTAGTATTTTTATTATTTTTAGTTCTAGGTATTTTAAAATCTCCATTATTGTTTCTTTTTTGATCCATGAGTTATTTGCAAGTATTTAAAATTTTTTTCTAAGACTTAAAATACATACATTTATGTTAACTCTAATTTAATTACACTAAGGTGAGAGAATCTGTTTTCTAATAATAATTCTTTTAACTTTGCAAAGACTTGCTTAATGGCCTAGCACATAATCAATTTTTATGAAAGTTTCAAATGAGAAGAATGCATAAGCTATAGTTGCCTAAGATAAAACAATTAATGTTGAATCCTACTAATTTATCCTCAGGATTTAAAGGCCAACATGAAAGTGTGGTGTAAGTTATTTGATTCTTTCAGAATTTTGAATATTGTCTCACTGGCTTCTGGCCTTCCGCTGTTCCTAATGAGAAGTCAGCCATTATCTAATTGAGGTTACATGAGCCATTTTTTGCTTGCTGCTTTCAAGATTTTCTCCTTATCTTTAGTTTTCAAAATTTTGATTAAGATGTGTCTGGATATGGATCTCTCTAGATTTATCTTACTTGAAGCTCATGGAGCATTTTGGATGTGCAAAATTTTCCAATCAAATTTGAGATGTTTTCAGCCTTTATGTTTTCAAATATTTTTTTCTGCACCTTCCTCTCATTCTGCTGCCTCTCTGGGACTCCCATTACATGTATGTTGGTGCATGTAATGCTGTCCCACATTTCTATGAGGTTCCATTTCATTTTCTTCATTTTTTCCCCTCTTAGGATACTTATTTGCCATTTGGGAGGTTTCCATAATTTTAGGAGATTTATTATGGTCTGTACTAACTCTTCATAAAGATTGAATTATTCTTCATAAGTACTTTTTAACCTCTAAAATACTCTGCAGTCACAAATTTGAGATTCGGTTTTAACATCCTATTGAAATTACAATACTCTTTTCGGGAAGAACTTAAAACCTACAGAGGTCTTAAAAATATGTAACCCCTCACAAATTTGCAGTGTCATCATGCCATCCTCGTGCAGGGGCTACACTAACCCCTGTATCATTTCATTTAGGGTGACTGTGGCCAGAGTGAGCACTCTTCATTTATTCTCTCTCGCCTTCAGAATGTATATGCTCTATTACTCTAGATTCAAGTTCACTAAGTCTCTCTTCTGCCAGCTAGAATCTATGGTTGAGCCTTATCTAGTAGTGCCTTTTTCATTTTTGTTATTATATTTTCCAACTCCAGAATGTCCACTTGGTTCTTTTTTAGAGTTCGTATCTTTTTTTTAAATTAATATAATTTATTTTATTATCATTAATCTACAATTACATGTGCAATATTATGGTTATTTAACTACCCCTTCATCAGGTCCCCCCCACCAACCCCATTACAATCACTGTCCATCAGTGTAGTGAGATGCTATAGAATCACTACTTATCTTCTCTGAGTTGTACAGCCCTCCCCGTGCCCCCCCAACATTACGTCTGCTAATCGTAATGTCCCTTTTTCCCCTTGTCCCTCCCTTCCCACCCATCCACCCCAGTCCCTTTCCCTTTGGTAACTATTAGTCTGTTCTTGGGTTCTGTGAGTCTGCTGCTGTTTTGTTCTGTCAGTATTTTTTCTTTGTTCTTATACTCCACATATGAGTGAAATCATTTGATGCTTGTCTTTTTCGGATTGGCTTATTTCACTGAGCATAATACCCTCTAGCTCCATCCGTGTTGTTGCAAATGGTAGGATTTGTTTTCTTCTTATGGCTGAATAATATTCCATTGTGTATATGTACCACATCTTCTTTATCCATTCATCTACTGATGGACACTTAGGTTGCTTCCATTTCTTGGCTATTGTAAATAGTGCTGCAATAAACATAGGGGTGCATCTGTCCTTTTCAAATTGGGCTGCTGCATTCTTAGAGTAAATTCCTAGGAGTGGAATTCCTGGGTCAAATGGTATTTCTATTTTGAGTTTTTTGAGGAACCTCCATACTGCTTTCCACAATGGTTGAACTAATTTGCAGTCCCACCAGCAGTGTAGGAGGGTTCCCTTTTCTCCACATCCTCGCCAACATTTGTTGTTGTTTGTGTTTTGGATGTTGGCCATCCTGACTGGTGTGAGGTGATATCTCATTGTGGTTTTAATCTTCATTTCTCTGATGATTAGTGATGTGGAGCATCTTTTCATGTGCCTGTTGGCCATCTGAATTTCTTCTTTAGAGAAGTGTCTCTACATGTCCCCTGCCCATTTCTTAATTGGATTATTTGCTTTTTGTTTGTTAAGGTGCATGAGTTCTTTATATATTTTGGATGTCAATCCTTTATTAGATACGTTTTTTATGAATATATTCTCCCATACTGTAGGATGTCTTTTTGTTCTACTGATGGTGTCCTTTGCTGTACAGAAGCTTTTCAGCTTGATATAGTCCCACTTGCTTTTGTTTCCCTTGCCCGGGGAGATATGTTCATGAAGAAGTCGCTCATGTTTATGTCCAAGAGATTTTTGCCTATGTTTTTTTCTAAGAGTTTTAGGTTTCATGACTTACATTCAGGTCTTTGATCCATCTTGAGTTTACATTTGTGTATGGGGCTAGGCAGTAGTCAGTTTCATTCTCTTACATGTAGCTGTCCATTTTTTCCAACACCAGCTGCTGAAGAGGCTGTCATCTCCCCATTGTATATCCAAGGCTCCTTTATCAAATATTAATTGACTGTATATGTTTGGGTTTATGTTTGGATTTTCTATTCTGTTTACTGATCTGTGGGTCTGTTTTTGTGCCAATACCTAATTGTCTTGATTACTGTGGCTTTGTAGTAGAGCTTGAAGTCAGGGAGCGTAATTCCCCCTGTTTCATTCCTCCTTCTCAGGATTGCTTTGGCTATTCGGGGTCTTCTGTGGTTCCATATGAATTTTAGAATTATGTGTTCCAGTTCATTGAAGAAAGCTGTTGGTAGTTTGATAGGGATTGCGTTGAATCTGTAGATTGCTTTAGGTAGTGTAGCCATTTTGACAATATTTATTCTTCCTAGCCAAGAGCATGGGATGCATTTCCATTTGTTAGTGTCCTCTTTAATTTCTCTTACGAGTGTCTTGTAGTTTTCAGAGTACAGGTCTTTCACTTCCTTCGTTAGGTTTATTCCTAGCTTTTTTTATTCTTTTTGATGCAATTGTGAATGGAATTGTTTTTCTGAATTCTCTTTCTGTTAGTTCATCATTAGTGTATAGGAAAGCAACAGATTTCTGTGTGTTAATTTTGTATCCTGCAACTTTGCTGAATTCAGATATTAGTTCTAGTAGTTTTGGAGTGGAGTCTTTAGGGTTTTTTATGTACAGTATCATGTCATCTGCAAATAGTGACAATTTGACTTCTTCTTTACCAATCTGGATGCCTTGTATGTCTTTGTTTTGTCTGATTGCTGTGGCTAGGACCTCCAGTACTATGTTGAATAACAGTGGAGAGAGTGGGCATCCCTGTCTTGTTCCCGATCTTAGATGAAAAGCTTTCAGCGTCTCGCCGTTAAGTATGATGTTAGCTGTGGGTTTGTCATATATAGCCTTTACGATGTTGAGGTACTTGCCTCTATACCCATTTTGTTGAGAGTTTTAATCAGGAATGGATGCTGAATTTTGTCAAATGCTTTTTCAGCATCTATGGAGATGATCATGTGGTTTTTGTTCTTCTTTTTGTTGATGTGGTGGATGATGTTGATGGATTTTCGAATGTTGTACCATCCTTGCATCCCTGGGATGAATCCCACTTGATCATGGTGTATGATCCTCGTGATGTATTTTTGAATTTGGTTTGCTAATATTTTGTTGAGTATTTTTGCATCTACGTTCATCAGGGATATTGGTCTGTAATTTTCTTTTTTGGTGAGGTCTTTGCCCGGTTTTGGTATTAGAGTGATGCTGGCTTCATAGCATGAGATTGGAAGTATTCCCTCCTCTTCTATTTTTTGGAAAATTTTAAGGAGAATCGGTGTTATTTCTTCTCTATATGTCTGGTAGAATTCAGAGGTGAATCCATCAGGCCCGGGGGTTTTGTTCTTGGGTAGGTTTTTGATTACCGATTCAATTTCGTTGCTGGTGATTGGTCTGTTTAGTGTTTCTGTTTCTTGCTTGGTCAGGCTTGGAAGGTTGTATTTTTCTAAGAAGTTGTCCATTTCTTCTATGTTTTCCAGCTTGTTAGCATATAGATTCTCATAATATTCTCTTATAATTCTTTGTATTTCTGTGGGGTCCGTCGTGATTTTTCCTTTCTCATTTCTGATTGTGTTTATGTGTGTAGATTCTCTTTTTCTCTTAATGAGTCTGGCTAGGGGTTTATCTATTTTGTTTATTTTTTCAAAGAACCAGCTCTTGGTTTTATTGATTTTTTCTATTGTTTTATTCTTCTCAATTTTATTTATTTCTTCTCTGATCTTTATTATGTCCCTCCTTCTGGTGACTTTGGGCCTCATTTGTTCTTCTTTTTCCAATTTCAGTAATTGTGTCTTTAGACTATTCATTTGGGAATGTTCTTCCTTCTTTAAATAGGCCTGGATTGCAATATACTTTCCTCTTAGAACTGCCTTTGCTGCGTCCCACAGAAGTTGTGGCTTTGTGTTGTTGTTGTCATTAGTCTCCATATATTCTTTGATTTCTGTTTTGATTTGGTCGTTAACCCATTGATTAATTAGGAGAGTGTTGTTAAGTCTCCATGTATTTGTGAGCCTTTTTGATTTCTTTCTAAAATTTATTTCTAGTTTTATACCTTGGTGATCTGAGAAGTTGGTTGGTAGGATTTCAATATTTTGAAATTACTGAGGTTCTTTTTGTGGCCTAGTATGTGGTCTATTCTGGAAAATGTTCCATGTGCACTTGAGAAGAATGTGTATCCTGTTGCTTTTGGGTGTAGAGTTCTGTAGATGTCTGTTAGGTCCATCTGTTCTAGTGTGTTGTTCAGTGCCTCTGTGTCTTTACTTATTTTCTGTCTGGTTGATCTGTCCTCTGGAGTGAGTGGTGTGTTGAAGTCTCCTAAGATGAATGCATTGCTGTCTATTTCCTCCTTTAATTCTGTTAGTATTTGTCTCACATATGCTGGCGCTCCTGTGTTGGGTGCATATATATTTATAATGGTTATATCTTCTTGTTGGACTGACCCCTTTATCATTATGTAATGTCCTTCTTTATCTCTTGCTACTTTCTTCGTTTTGAAGTCTATTTTGTCTGATACAAGTACTGCAACACCTGCTTTTTTCTCTTTGTTGTTTGCATGAAATATCTTTTTCCATCCCTTCACTTTTAGTCTGTGTATATCTTTGGATTTGAGGTGAGTTTCTTGTAGGCAGCATATAGATGGGTCTTGCTTTTTTATCCATTCTGTTACTCTGTGTCTTTTGATTGGTGCATTCAGTCCATTTACATTTAGGGTGATTATTGATAGGTATGTACTTATTGCCATTGCTGGCTTTAGATTCGTGGTTACCAAGGGTTCAAGGGTTGCTTCTTTACTATCTAACAATCTAACTTAACTTTCTTGTTAAGTTATTGTAAACACAGTCTGATGTTTCTTTATTTCTCTCCCTTCTTATTCCTCCTCCTCCATTCTTTCTATAATAGGTGTTTTATTCTTTGCCTTTAGTTAGTATTTGGATGGTCTGCTTTCTTTGCTATGATTTTATTTTCTCTGGTGACATCTTTTTAGCCTTAGGTGTGCTTCAATCTAGAGCAGTCCATTTAAGTTATCCTGTAGTGGTGGTTTATGAGAGGCAAACTCTCTCAACTTCCGTTTGTCTGGAAATTGTTTAATCCCTCCATCATATTTAAATGATAATCGTGCTGGATACAATATTCTTGGTTCGAGGCCCTTCTGTTTCATAACGTTTAATATATCATGCCATTCTCTTCTGGCCTGTAAGGTTTCTGTTGAGAAGTCTGATGATAGTGTGATGGGTTTTCCTTTGTAGGTGACCTTTTTTCTCTCTCTAGCTGCCTTTAATACCCTGTCTTTATCTTTGATCTTTGCCATCTTAATTATTATGTGTCTTGGTGTTGTCTTCCTTGGGTCCCTTGTGTTGGGAGATCTATGAGCTTCGGTGGACTGCGAGACTACTTCCTTCCCCAGCGAGGGAAAGTTTTCAGCAATTATTTCTTCAAAGACACTTTCTATCCCTTTTTCTCTCTCTTCTTCCTCTGGTACTCCTATAATGCGAATATTGTTCCGTTTGGATTGGTCACACAGTTCTCTTAATATTCTTTCATTCCTAGAAATCCTTTTATCTCTCTCTGCCTCAGCTGCTCTGTACTCCTGTTCTCTGTTTTCTATTCCATTAACAGTCTCTCGCATCTCATCCATTCTGCTGTTAAGCCCGTCGATCGCTTGTCTGATTTCTGCATTGTCTTTTCTCACTTCCCTCACTTCCTCCCTCAGCTCTTGCACATTTCTGTGTAGGTCCATCAGCATGGTTATGACTTTTATTCTGAATTCTTTTTCAGGAAGACTGTGCATTTCCATCCGTTCAGACTCCCTCTCTGGGGTTGTGTGGTTGATTTTGGTCTGAACCATATTCCTTTGTCTTTTCATGGCTGTAGAATTGGTCACTGATAGTTGCAACATATGTCAGCTGGGCTCTTTAAGACCGCCTCTTGGTGTGCCGAGTCCTCTCGGGTGTAGCTGCACGCTGTGCGCTTTCCTGTGTATTCTCGTCTCTCTTTTAGGAATACATGTATTTTCTGTGTTTTCGTAGATAAATATAGTGTTGGGAGGAGATTTGTGCCGCCCTGCTCACACCGCCATCTTCCTGGAAGTCTCTAAAATAAGTTTTAGTCATTTATTGTTGTTCAAATGCATGAAATAAATAAATCTTCAAAGTTAAAATTATGGTAGTTAACATGATTTTGGCTTCCCTAAAAATACAGATGGAGCAAATGACCTTTTACACAAGAGGCAGTTGAGAATTCCTGCTCACAGCAACTGTGTATTAGGAGTATAATTAACCTTGACTCTAGTCTAGGATGGCTGAATTGCTTATGCCCTTTCTCTCAGTTAGGTATCTATAAAAATATGTCATGGATTGATGTTATTCAAGAGCACTTCCCTGGAATATTATGCCTTAGGGTCTGTGTGTTTTTAAAAAAAATGAATCTGAACTTCATAGAAAATATCATGCTGGTCAAATGTAACATCATGATAAACTAATTTTTTATTTTAGGTTCTAATTACTTTTGTTTAAAGAACAAAACAATTAGAGAATTCTTGGTTGACTGGTCCTGTGAGGTACAAACCAAATTGTAGATTTAAAAAATGACTCTAGAGCTTCTAGAATGCAAGATACTGAGTTGAAAAATAGAAGAAATGGAAATGCCTGTTTTTTAATCCATTGTAATTTTAATCAAATTCTTCTGGGTGATTTCCTGATGCATCCATGCTTCCTTCACCTTTTCTTTTAGGAAAAGCTTTATCTTACGGAGTGAAAGTGAAGAAAGCTTTGTCTTTCTTACATGGGTGGATGTTTTCTCCCATTTATCTCCTGTAGCTCCTGAGTATTGGTGTTCCATCGCTTACTTTGAAATGGATGTGCAA
This sequence comes from Smutsia gigantea, assembly GCA_032199065.1. Classification (NCBI taxonomy): domain Eukaryota; kingdom Metazoa; phylum Chordata; class Mammalia; order Pholidota; family Manidae; genus Smutsia; species Smutsia gigantea. The sequence goes on along the minus strand of JAVSCE010001456.1, from coordinate 866,209 downwards.
GTAGGAGAGACATTTAAGGTTCCTTCAAGCTGCCCTATTGTTACTGTTGATGGATATGTGGACCCTTCTGGAGGAGATCGCTTTTGCTTGGGTCAACTCTCCAACGTTCACAGGACAGAAGCCATTGAGAGAGCAAGGTATTGATTGTATAGTTAGGCAGTTACTTTAAAAATTAAACATAGTACACTATAGTTTATTCAAAGTTATAATTCTCAATGGAATGTATGTTTTTGAACATCAATGAAAGAGGAAAGGTCGCCTTGGGAATTCAAAATTTGTACACATTCTGTTTTTGTAGGTATGTGTTACTTAAAATATAAAATATGTTTTTTTTTAAGTTAGGTTTTCTCTACTTTGAAGAGTAATTAGACCTTTTGGAATCCAGTTTGAGAACTATTCTTTATTTCCTCTGATCATGTATTATTTCTGCAAATGTATTGAAATAAAATGAGAACAAGTTTCTGCAAATGTTATTGATAATGTTGGAAAATTTCTAATAAAAGGGAAATGTTCAATTTTGATAAACTCATTTAATGTAGTCATTAAAATGTTAGTGAAAAGTTTATATAATTAAATATAAATGCTTAAGATGAAGTTTTACAGGAAAACATAATTTTAAGTACTGTATGAATTCAGCTCTAATGATGTATGTGTGTAACCACATAATCTTGGCTCTATCACTAGCTGTATTACTTTAGCAAATTACCTGTGTTCTAAGCCAATGATGTCTAAAAGAATTCTCTGTAATAAAGGAAATGATTTAATCAGTGTTGTCTATTACAGGAGCCACTAACCACATGTGGTTATTGAGCACTTAAAATATGGCTCATGTGATTAACAGAATTTTAAAATTAATTTAAATAGCCACATGTAGCTAGTGGCTGTTGATTTGGACAGTGTAGCTATAAGCCTATTTTCATCATTTATAAAATGTTAAAATGTTAATGTTAAATGATTCTGACATAGAGCAATCATTATATATATGTTCATCAATATTATATACGAATAAGATACTTTAAAAAAAGGAAGTAATATAAAAATGTTAACAATGGCTATCTTTTGGTTATGGTGTTACATAATGTCCTTTTTGTTTTTAATTTTTCAACACTGGGTATGCTATATAATCTGAACTAAAATTTATTTTTATATACCTATCAAAATGAAATGTAATTCCCCTTTTCTTCCTAAGGTTGCACATAGGCAAAGGTGTGCAGTTGGAATGTAAGGGTGAAGGTGATGTTTGGGTCAGGTGCCTTAGCGACCATGCAGTCTTTGTACAGAGTTACTACTTGGACAGAGAAGCCGGGCGTGCACCTGGAGATGCTGTTCATAAGATCTACCCAAGTGCATACATAAAGGTTAGTTGTAGTTTTACACAAATATTTTAGACTTGGAAAACTATTTGTTGTTTTAAGAATTGAGATGGAGTTGGGAAGGGAAGATAAATGTCTTTTTATGTATTAAATAATCAGAAATTATGTTTGTATACAAAACACATTTCCTGGGGGAATTTATTGACATGACTGGTCGTCTAGTTTTTTCGTTGCATCTATGCCCTATTGTGAAATGTTTTAGAACAATATACAGGCTTTTGAAAATAGTGAAAACTTTAAATTTGTTTTTCTTGATTTAAAATATGTAAAAATCAGACTTTGGAATTTCATCTTAGCCAATCTTTAGGATTTTATGAATGGGAATTCTATAATTCCCTTTTCAAATTAAGAACCACATGAAATGAGAAATAGAAATGACAAATGGAAAATTCTTTAACACCAGTTTTTTTAAGGTTTATTTTGTGCATTTAAATGAGTCTTATTTACTATATTATTTTGCAAATTAAGCTTGAGGTATTTTTCATTATTACATATTCAATCCATTTCAATTTTAGTTTAACATACACTGTTTCTGAAAGAGAAAGGTAGTTGTAATTAGGCTAAATATTTTTAATTTCAGATTTTTTGCAGTCATCCTAAGCATTTTCATTGTTATCATAAATTAGTGGAATTAACTGTACCTCATCACTTATTCTCAGGAAATTGCTTAGCATACAAATAATATAGCCAGACAATATCTGCAAAAATGGAATTTAAAGGATATAGGGGTCTTTTTTTTTAATGAAACTTTCAAATATATCAAGTATAAAGAAAACAGTAAATGCCTATGCACCCATCATCTGGTTTCAGCAGTTACCAGCGTTTTACCAATCTTTAATGTGTTTCTCCCTCACCGTTTTTCCTATAGTAATTTAAAGCCAATTCCAAACAGTATATTAAGTTTACTCATAAAAATACTCTAGCATGAATTGCTAATTGATAAATACTTCTAAAAAGCATAATCATAGTGCTGTTTATTGCACCTGACAAAATTAACAATAATTCCTGTTAAAAGTTTTGATAGTAGAGAACCATTTATAGTTTTCATCTGTTGGAACAATGGAATAGAACAGTAAAATACTATATTTATTGATAGGATATTCATGATGTGGAAAAGTTGGTTATTAATGCATAGAATATGATCTCATTTTTGTTAAATAATGTCATGTTTATTTGTATTTGTTTATATACCCATAAGTCTAGAATAGTGTGTCTTTCCAGGAATTGTCTCTGGGGGGTTGAGTTAACTATCTGTATTTTGCAGTTTTTCCACAAGGAATTTTAGTTATTTGTGCTTTGTTACTATTTTTAAGTGGTGTTGGATTTCCTCATATGCTTTGTAATCTATTCTACATTTGTTGGCACATTTGTGTTGAGAGAATTAATTCATTTTGTATTTATTTTTTCCTCCCTGTCATTGCTTCTCTCTCTAGGGCAATTTTGCTTTAGTCTGGCACCCTAGGATCCACATCTCAGAACCAATTCTCATATTTAGTAGGTAGAGGAATTTTGTCCTTTGAGGAAATTGGTTTCCTATCTCCAGATATGCTTAGGGCCTAATTTCAGTTGTGTACGTTTCTCTGATACTTACCTCTGCAATGGGCAGTAATTCTATTTCTTGGTATATTTCTGAGTAGCTGTTAAATACCAAAACTGATTCATGGGCAAGTGCCCAGTTACAGCCCTCAGAGAGCTTGGCTATTGTCTCTTTTTCCACATTATTCCAAGATGTTGAATTCCTTTCCTCTACACCTTCTGTTTTTGGTCTTGGGTACCCCAAGTACCTTTTGTCTTTAGTCCTGTCTGTCCAGTTGATGGACATAATGGATGGTTTCCACTTTTTGGCTATTATGAATAATGCTGCTATGAACATTCATGTGCAAGTTCCTAGGTAGATGTGTGTGTTTTCATTTTCTTGGATATATAACTAGGAGTGGAATTGCTGGATCATTAAGTAATTGTGTGTGTACTTTTTGAGGGACTGCCAGACTCTTTACCGAAGTGGCTGCTCCATTTTATGTAGTCCAGTTTATTTGTTCTTTGTTGCTTGTTCTTGTGGTATCATATCTAAGAAACCATTGCTTAATCAAAGATCATGATTGTTTATTCCTATGTTTTTTTCTAAGTGTTTTATAGTTGTAGCTCTTAAGTTAAGCCCTATGATTCATTTTGAGTTAGTTTTTGTGTATGGTATATGGAAGGGATCCAGTGTTGTTCTTTTGAATGAATATTGAGTTCCAGCAACCATTTATTGAAAGACTGTTCTTGCCCTCACGAGTTATCTTGATACCTTTGTTGAAATTGTGTTGACCTTACATGTAAAGATTTATTTCTGGGCTATCAATTCTATTTCATGGATCTGTATATTTATCCTCATGACAGTACCACTATGTTGATTACTTTAGCTTTGTAGTAAGTTTGCCGACTTTGTTTTCTTTTTTTTCCAGGATTGTTTTAGCTATTACTAGCCCCTTATATATATGGATTTTATGGTTGCTTGGAGAATATATATTTTTAATAGTGTTTCTATCCCTTGTATGTGTTTGGAATAGAGAGAGAAGGCGATTATGTGTACCTACTCATCCATCTTGACTGGAAGTCTCTGGATTACTTGTGTAACTAGCCCCTTATATTTCCATATGGATTTTATGGTTGGCTTGGAGAATATATATTTTTAATAGTGTTTCTATCCTTTCTCTGCTTGGAATAGAGAGAGAAGGCAATTATATGTGTACCTACTCATCCATCTTGACTGGAAGTCTCTGGATTACTTGTGTAATTTACAGTGAATGGACAGGACTATGGTGTTGAATAGATACTATGTGCTAGACTGTAGTCATGAACTTAACTAGATATGGGGTAGTATTCAAAACATTTGAAGTTTAAAAATGTGGTATCTTAAATAAATAATTTCTAGCACTGTCAAATAAATGTAACATCTGCAATTGGTGCAAATGGTTCTTGAAAAGTCCCAAAGGGATGAGATGCCATTATTTAACAAACCACTGTTCTGGATAGATGTTATGGTAATCTCATGCATTTGCCATGAACAATAAATATCTTGTGGGACGTTTTAGTGAAGTAAAAACAACACCTCATTTTTGTCACATTGTTTTAAAAAGGATAGTTTCTGTTTATCAAGTATGTTACTGTTTTTCAGAAGAGTCTTATTATTAGCCAAACAGAAAGAGCTGCAGATACACTCTAAATCTAACCTTTGGCATTTTCTTCTTTTGTTTTTTTTTTTAGGCAGGAGTAACTAAAAGATCTGTATATTACTGTTAGGTTGTCAGATTCTCTACAGAGATGATACTACTACGGTGAATTGTTTGCAGATAGCGTAAACATTTGGATGGAGAACCCATGCATTGGGAGTATACCACCCACCCCACCCCCAAACACACACACACGCACACAAATTCACTGTTTCCCTTTTTAATTAAAATTAGGAAAATATAGGTTTGGAAAGCCATTCTTTCATTTTATAAACAAGAAGCTAGAACTAATTTTTTTTCCTTTTCTCATGACAGAGTAGTCATCTTACAGTCATGAAAATCTGATGTAGTGAAACGGCATTTTATAAGCTTTAAATGAATTAAAAGTTTAAAGTGCCTTGCTCTTTTCTTTCAAAAGTAATAAGGTTTGTTTTGTGGTACTCATTAGCACTGGGCACTTTGGTTTTTTAACAGCTTATTGAGATATAATTCACGTACCATGTAATTCACTCATTTAAAATGTATAATTCAATGATTTTTAGTATGTTGAGAGCTGTGCAACTATCACCACAATCAATTTTAGAACATTTTCATCATCCCAGAAAGAAACTCTGTACTTTTAGTTATCACCCTACAACACCCCCCCAATTTCTCCCAGGCCTGGACAGCCACTAATCAATTTTCTCTCTCTACACAATTGCTTATTAGAACATTTCATAATAATGGAATCATATAATGTGGTCTTCTGTTACTTATTTCATTAAGCATGTTTTCAAGCTTCAATCATATATATATGTGTACTTTATTCCTTTTTATGTCTGAATAATACTACGCATACCACATTTCGTTTATCCATACATCAGTTGATGGACATAAGGGATTTCACTTTTTGGCTGTATTATGAATAATACTGCTGTGAATATTGGAGTACAAGTTTTTGTGTGAACATACATCTCATTTCTCTTGGGTATATACTGAGGAGTGGAATTTCTGGATCATATGGTAACTCTAAGTTTTTGAGGGGCTGCAAAACTGTTTTCTAAAGTGGTTGTACCCTTTTACTTTCCCATCAACAATGGGGGAAGGTTCCAATTTCTCTAGTCTATGATCCAACACTTGTTACCTATCTTTTCAATCTTAACCATCCTAGTAGGTGTAGTACTATAGTAGTGGTTTTTGATTTGCATTTCTCTGATGATGTTGATTCAGGTTTGTTTTTGAAAACAAACATGTTAGGGGAAGGGGGAAGTGGATGCTTCTAAACCACAGGTGGGCTAGGTTGAAGGTTGTTATGATCCCCACTTAAATTTATTCCCAGTTGCCATATATTGTGATTCTTCCAGGTCAGGTAACTTAGCAATCCTTAACACAGTGTTATGTTCATATGTCCAGTATAACAATCTGGATTACTTTTTCTGTGTTGATTCAAACTGAGGTGTTGTAATTAAGCATTATGAAAGGAAAATGCCAAACTTTTACTCCTTTCAGAATTTATCTTTCAGAAAGATAATACCTTGCAAGTGTTGACAGTGACCTTTATAAGACACATTGGTTAAGTAATAGGTTTTGTAACAAACTTATGTGAAACTAACCACAGAAACCATGGTTAAATAAATGAAAACCAAGGTAAGTTGTTGATTAACTCAGGAGTGGTGATCAGAAATATCTTCTGGATCTGAGCCAAAAAGACTATTTAAAACCTTTGGTTATTTTGAATTGTCTTTATCAACAATTTAGTTCAATTATAAAAGGAAGATGGTTCTATTTCTGTGATAGCCTTAATTTTACTATCTGGTGTAACAGATGAAATCTGTTACAGTTTGATGGGTCAGATATAGTGTGTAGTAAGGAGGCAACCCAAGTTTTAGCAGTATAGCCAGTCATTATAAGTCTTCTGGTTTGAGTGCTATAATTACATAAATAATCCATTGTAGAAGGAAGGTTTGCTGTGGAGCTTAATGAATCGTTTTTATTTCACCTGCAGATACAAATGAGTCACAGTGTCTTATAGTTTCATGGTTGTGACTACCTGTAATATGTGCTGCTGATTTAGGCTAAGGCAGTCATAATTGCAATTGTTTACAACACACTCTAAACAGCCTCTGTATCAAGATCTGTTGGCTATTTTTAATGACTCATGGTAGGGGGGGGGTATGTTGAGAGCATGTTTGAACCCTGGGAATTTGTAAGTTTTATTTCATGCTCCCAAATGATAAGATTATGCATGTACCGTACTTGGTTAGTGATGGTTAAAAAGATTTTTTTTAAGTGGTTGTAAAGATCTAATTGTAAAACACAAAACTATAAAACTCCTAGAAGGTAACATAGGAAAAAACCTAGATGACCTTGAGAATGGTGATGACTTTTTAGATACACCAAAGGCACAATTCATGAAAGAAACAATTGATAGGCAGGACTTCATTAAAATTCAAGACTGCTTGTGCAAAACAATGTTAAGTGGATGAGAATTTAAGCCACAGACTGGGAGAAAATATTTGTGAAAGACCCATCTGATAAAGGACAGTTATCTAAAATATAGAAAGCTCTTAAATCTCAACAGTAAGAAAACAAACAGCCTGATTTAAAAATGGGCAAAAGAACTGAATAGATACCTCACTGAAGAAGATATACCTATAGAAGTAAGCATATGAAAAGATGTTCAAAGCCTTACATCATTAGAGCATTGCAAATTAAATGCCTAGATGCTATGCCATACCTAGCAGAATGGCCAAAATCCAAAACACTGAACACCAATGCTGGCAAAGATGTGGAGGAGCAGGAACTCTCCTTTGCTGCTGGTGGGAATGCAAAATGGTACAGCCACTCTGGAAAACTGTTTGGTAGTTTCTTAAATAGCTAACATGCTCTTACCATACAATCCAGAAGTCATGGTCCTTGGTATTTACCCAAATGAATTGAAAACTTATATCCACACAAAAACCTTCTCGTAGATGTTTGCAGCAGCTTTATTCAGATTTGCCCCAAACTTGGAAGCAACCAAGGTGTCCTTTAATAGATGAGTGGAAAAATGGTGGTACAGCCACACAGTGGAATATCATTCAGCACTAAAAATAAATGAGATATCAAGCCATGGAAGAACTTTAAATGCATATTGCTAAATGAAAGAAGCCAATCTGAAGACTACATAGTGTATGATTCGAACTATATGACCCTCAGGGAAAGGCAGAATTATGGAGAGTAAAAGGATCAGTGGTTTCTAGGGATAAAGGTGGGGAGAGAAGGATGAATAGACAGAGCACAGAGGACTTTTAGGGCAATGACACTACAGTGTTAGATACATATCATTATGTATTTGCCCAAACCCATAGAATGCATAAAACCAAGGGTGAACCTCAGTGTAAATCCTAATGTAAACCGTCACTTTGGGTTTGTTGTGTAGGTTCATTGTTGTAACAAATGTACCACGTGGTGTGGGATGTTCATAGTGGGTGAGGTTTTTCTTGAGTGGGGACAGGGAACTCTCTCTACTTTCTGCTCAATTTTACTATGAATCTGAAACTACTCTGAAATACAAAGTGTATTAATTTACTTTTTTTTAAAAAGTGATTGCAGAGCTATTTGGCTCTTCACGTATTTGAATCTCTGCTCTGTGCTGTGCTAAGCAATACCTTCCAAGAGGTCACAGCCTGGCAGAAAAGTTCAGAATCTAATGGATTCTTGGGAAATCTTGAAAATATAATGGTTTCTGGGCATTGTGAGATTTCTCATTTTCAGACTGACTTTGTCATGCTTTCTGTCTTGAAGTCTTTTAGGACTAGTAGTTTGGCCAGATAAATACCATAATTGACACATTATACCTCTTCAGAGAATGGGATGATCTAAGTTTTGTCCTCTATTGATGCTAGAAGATAGGTTATGAGTAGAGAATTAAGTAGGAATGTGATCTGCTCTTTGGAAAGGATTGTTTTGTTTATTTTTATATGCTGTGTATTTTGTGTAAATACATAGTTAAAGACAAAATTTTTTCATGCATCTGAAGATTAATGGTTTGGGTTCTAAGCCTTTTGTTTATCTGATAAAGTACTGTTATGCATCCTTTGATTTCTTTTATTGTCAAGGATAATTATACTTGCTCATATTTGGGTTTTAGCTTGTAGGAGTATTTAAAAATTTTTAAATTTCTTCTTTGAATAAGGAACATAGTCACATGATTTATAAATGAAAGTTATATTAAAAAAAGGTTGCATTAAATAGCCTTGCCTCTACTGTCCTTGTCTTTCTTTCCTACAACTTCTGTGGATGACCATTCTGCTTGTGTCATCTTCCAGTGCTTTTTTAAATGCAGGTATAAGCAAATACATTATTTTAGCAAGTTGGCTTTTTCCTAGAAAAAAGGTGATGTGATTTATCAGCCATAATTTATTGCATACTGAAAGAACATTCCAGTAGTTTCTTGGGAATAAAATAAAAGTGGTAACCCATTCTTGCTCTACCAGCCCATGGCATGGCTTATAAAAAACCTTGAAATTACTTACGAACTCCTTAATTAATCCTGAAAGGCAAATAGTTACAGGGGATGCCAAAAATAAAATAAAAAGTAACATTTATTGACAGCTTATCATATACAATGCCAAGTTTACGACAACCCTATGGATAAAAGCTGTATACTTTACATTCTCATTTTATAGATAAAAAAATTGAGGTTCCATTTATGTTGAAACTTAATTATGTTATTTGCAGATTAGCGAAGTGACAGTATATTAAGAGCATTTTTAAACATAAAGAAAAGTAGTAGCAATGAAATCCTATCTACCCATCACTGAGATTCAGTAGTTAAGATTTTGTATTTGCTTTATCTGTCCTTTTTTCTTTATTTTAAAGCAAGTCTTAGATATGTTATTTTGCACCTGTGTACTAAAGTATGCATCTCTAAAAAATGCAGATGTTTTCTTATATAGTGACAATGCTATTTATTACAGTCCTCCAAATAGCTAGAATGATAAATAAAAAAAAGTTGGCCATATGACCAAGGCCATCAGTTAAGCCTAAAGAAAATGTTCAGCAATTTGGTTATTATTTCTTAACTGTTCCTTTTACGCATATGGGTGCTTTTCCCAAGGACAGTAATGGCTGACCCATGTTGGCTGAGCTAGATAACGAATACAGAGGCATGTGGCACCAAAGCTATCCTGGTAGTGAGCCTCTTGCTAAGCTCCAGGCTACCTTTCCTGACTACCAGTTAAAATCTACATAAAAGCTTAAAATTTTTAAATAATTCTCTTCTGAGAACTAAATGAAATTCTGAGTTTTAAATAAATTGTGAATTGGTTTTTGAGGTATGGAATCTTTTTTGATGGACTCATAGTATTAAGCTTACCCTTTTTTTAAAGGTCTTTGATTTGCGTCAGTGTCACCGTCAGATGCAGCAGCAGGCGGCCACTGCTCAAGCTGCAGCCGCTGCCCAGGCAGCAGCCGTGGCAGGAAACATCCCTGGCCCAGGATCAGTAGGTGGAATAGCTCCAGCTATCAGTAAGTATGCTTTTGATTTTTTTTAAGTGTAATAGTTGGCATTTTACCTTGATTTCACTCAGTTGATTAGTTACTTTAAGCAATAATAGAAATTAAAGTTATTTTTACTGGGATAGTAACATTTTTGAATTTGTAGAAAACTGTTCTGTAATAGTTGCCCTTTGTATAGGACCCTGTTTTCATTCTTTTTGTATCAAAAAGGGAGTATGGGATAAAGGAGAAAGGGGGTTATTGTTATATTATGTTGATCAATCTCCCCTTTTTTTTGTTGATGCTTTTAATTCCTGCCTCACCAGCCAGGGTGGGTTGTAATCGCTGACCTGTTTGGCTTTATTCTAGAAGGAAAGCATATTTCAATTTCAGAATTAGGTACCTCTCCAATTTTTTTTTAAGTATGCTAAGCATGGAGAGAGAACTAAGTGAGGGTGGTATTTTGATAACTTGTAGACTTTTTTTTAATTTTAGGGTAAAATTGAACTGTGTGCCAGGTTTCACACTGATGGGGAATTTTTTACTGCAGAGTTAAACTCCTGACTATAGACTTTTATGATGGAAACACGTGGCACCCATCTTCCACGTCTGAAGGCATAACTAGTGATTCATTCAACCCCTGTTCTTAACCTCTTCAGTGTGGTAAGCAAATCACACTGGCTAAGAAAACTGCAATGGCCCTGCAGGTTTCTCTACAGTACATGCAAATTCCTCCCATTAGTTTCATTGTAATATTGGTGAATGCAGATTGACCATATGACTGTATGTTCTGACTGGAAAATTAGATGCAGAGTCTCCATTGTGACTTACGTTCAGGAGTTTACAATTTAGAGGTAGATAAGGCATATTCATTTAGAGAATTTATTTTTTTTTAATTTGGGCATCTAAACCATTAATTTGCTAGTTTTGATGTTATAAACATGTTTTTGCTAAGGAATCCAGACTGTTATTAAATTTCTCATTCTCATCGACTGCCCCCATTCAATAATTGCATAGTATCTCTGTTACATTGTGAAATTGAGAGACAGACGTCATCTGGGTCATCCAAGAAGTCTTAGTGAAACCAGTACTGTTAGAACTGTCTTGTTATCAATCATGTCTTACTCTGAACTAGGCTGTTTAGACAGACAGCAAGGTTTTTAGAACCAACCTGTGGACATGTACTATCTCTTAAGAACAAGTTATCACTTCACCCCACTTCTAAGAGAAAAATAGGTGGGGTGTTGGTGAATTGTGGTAAATTACTTTATAATTGATAGCTTAAAGACCCATGTGGAATGTAAATTGTCTTAACCAAAAGTTTTCAGTCCCTGTTGATAAAGTTTAGATCTACACTTACTTCTTGGAACTTGGACAGAGAAGTTATATGCTGGGGAGAATGAAGTAAGAAAGCTGGTCACTTTATTAATGTAAGGTGTAGGGAGGATGGGAAGAGATCAGCCTGTCCCTCTGATGTCTTCCAAATTTTCTCTGTTAGGTTTGTCAGCTGCTGCTGGAATTGGTGTTGATGACCTACGTCGCTTATGCATACTCAGGATGAGTTTTGTGAAAGGCTGGGGACCGGATTACCCAAGACAGAGCATCAAAGAAACACCTTGCTGGATTGAGATTCACTTACACCGGGCTCTCCAGCTCCTTGATGAAGTACTTCACACCATGCCTATTGCTGACCCACAACCTTTAGACTGAGGTCTTTTATTGTTGGGGCCCTTAACATTATCAGGATGGTGGACTATAAAATACAATCCTGTTTATACTCTGAAGATATAATTCACTTTGGTTCTGCTTTATCTTTTCATAAAGGGTTGAAAAATGTGTTTGCTGCCTTGCTCCTAGCAGACAGAAACTGGATTAAAACATTTTTTTCCCCCTACTTAGAACTTTTCAGGCATGACTCAAATCTTGAAGATCAGGAAAAACACATTCTTATTAAATCTCCACCAGTTATGTATGAAGGAATCATTCCAGTGCTGGAAAATTTAGCCCTTTAAAACGTTTCAGAGCCTTTTATATGTAGAACAGCAATATATGTGTTATTCTACAGAATAAATTCAATATTGCTGATTTTAAAGACAGAGAAGTTCTCAAAGTTAATTCACCTGTTATTTTGTGTGCAAGTTAGTAATGAACATACTTTATCCTAAAGTACTGTGCCATGTGGGTGAGTTAATTTTATCAAGAGCATCTTTACTCTGTTTAAAAAATGAGATACTAATGTATTATAACCTTTTATCCAAAGTACTTTTTTTGCAAGTTTAACTAGTGAAGATGATTTCAATTCAGATTGTCTTGCTACTTTTATTTTTGCCAAGGCAAAATCTAATTTGTATGTATATTGACAATTCCTTAAGATTACCAGACAAAGAAATATCACTTAAAATTACATTTGTTATCCCTACTGGATAACTGTTTATCTAGAAGTACACTTTTGCCCTGTTAGATGTATTCTTCTAAATTTCTAGGCACAAGGTTGGTCACTAAGAAGCCTAGAAAAGAAATTTCTTTGCTTCATTAATTCATAGGGAAAGGTTTTATATTTAAAAAAACACTAAAAGCAGTGTCATTCTACGTATGATCTCACTGTTCTGCAAAGGTGGCAATGCTTAAATAATGAGTATTTCGGAAACTGCCAAATTCTGTGTTAAATACTGTGCAGAATAATAGAAACATTACAGTTCATAATAGGTAGTTTGAATATTTTTGTACTTGATTTGATGTGTGACTTTTTTTCCGTATACTGTTTAAATCATGTATGTTATGACATTGTTTAAAATTCAGTTTTTGTATCTTGGGGCAAGACTGCAAACTTTTTTATACCTTTTGGTTATTCTAAGCCCTTTGCCATCAATGATCATATCAGTTGGCGGTGACTTTGTATAGAGAACTTAAGTAGAAAAGTTGCAAATGTATTGACTGTACCACAGACACAATATGTATGCTTTTTACTTAGCTAGTAGCATAAATAAAACCGAATCTCAACATACAAAGTTGAATTCTAGGTTTGGTTTTTAAGTTTTTTTTCTTTTTGCACTTTTGAGTCCAACCTCAGTGGCAAGACACCTTCTACTAAATGACAGGCAACAGCCAGTACTATTGGGCGGCTTTGGTTTTTCCCTCACACTCTACCAGGACTTCCCCATGGACATTATGTATCAAGTACAGAGTTGGTTATTTTTGAGCTTTCATTTTACTGTAGCAAAAATAGGCCTGATTGTTTATAGGATAGATAGGTTGTCTGCAGGATAAATAGTGTGACATAGAATCAAGATAATCTTTCAGATGCTTTTACTTTTTACCTGGAGGGCCTTTCTGAATGTAGTGAGATTCTTTAAAGTGTGCTACAAGTTTGAGATATGAGAAACACCTATGCACGAGAATCATCCTTCCTTCAACTTACATGAACAAGTCCTCTATTTCCTTGCTCAGAAGGTCTTAATCAGACCATCTTGGAACCACTGAGTTTGCTTATTGCTGTGATTTAAGCATAGATCTTGATCCAAGGTACATGTCTCTTGTTTTTAAAATAACTTCTCTGCCAGGTCATTTGTACTCTTGAGTACTTAGAGATACTTTTGTTTAAAACCTAGTTTTAATCTGTAAAAGTTTGGTGATTTAAGTTTTATTGGCAGATTTGAAAAAAATGTATCTTCTCTAGAAATGATTGACTGTATGTCTGTTTTACTGTGAATGAAGAAAGGAGTAAGGAGAGTGTTTTAGAGTAAACAGATTTTTAAAATCCAAACTATTTGATTAGAACTGTAAGCATGCTATGATATAGTCTGTTGCCTCCTTTTCTGCTTTAAGGAAGGTTTTCATGTTTACACATCTGGTGAAAGTGTGGAATATACTTGCTAAGAAGTCTGTCTTCGAGACCAAGCCACCTATCTTGGTTTCTTTCTGCTAAGAACCATAAAAGCACTACAAGTGTATGAAAGAATTTCTGGTTATTAATTGCTTTATATTTTTACTAGATTCAGTCACATGCTTTTGAGAAAACATCTAGTATGTTATGGTCAGCTGTTCTGGAGAGCTTAGTTGTTAGGTGGTGTTTTGGTTTCCTAGAGGCAGCCATCTTTGATGAGTGAGACTAAAGAATCACTAGGTTTAAAATTTTATGGCTACTTTAAGGGTAGAAGAGTTTCAGCAGTTCTTGGAATCTGATTATTATGAGGATATGGTTCTGGGTGGGTTTTCTTGAGCAAGTTCACATCTCAAAGACTCTCAAAATGTCGAGTTTCCATGAAAACTGAGAAATAATTGAAGTACATACCTTTATAATCAGTCTTAGGTCCATTCCACTTTGTCCAGTGCCTTTCAGTGCATTATCAAAAGGAATCCTTAATGGTGTTGCCTTTATTTTCCAGGAAGTAGATTCTTTTGTGGGATATAGTCTATCTCATTTTGTATAGTATACTACTCCTGGTGTAGAAAGATAATGATATTAAATACTGCCATATACCCTTGTTTTCCCAGAAGCTTGGCTCATTAGTACTGACCTGCCTGCTACATAGGTCTCCCATCCCATTCCTCCTGTAAACATTGTAGGTTTTCAGGTTGGGTGGTCTGACTTAAGGGTAACCATACTTAGAATATTTCAGTAAACTGAATACATAACAGCTTTGTTGTATTTCAAAGTTAAAGGTCCATTCTTGTGGGAAAGGGTGTGATGTAAAGGGGGTATTTGTAATAGAAATGTTGAAGGTGAAATAAAATGTCCTGTCTCCGAGATGATAAATATCTTACTTTAAAAGTGTATTGCAGTTGTCTTTTTGACTGTGCCCATCTGGAGAAGGGAAATTATACATTTTCCCATGGTGCTCCTTAAGTATCTGTGGAGGTTAAAGAATATAAGATGAAATATGTCTTCTCCTAGTTTGGTGGTAACTGGTTAATTGTTACTAGCTGTGTGTAAATCAGGTTAGTTCAGATCCTTTTTCAGAGCCTTTGTAGAGAAGCAGTTTTGTTTTGAGTTTGGGCAGAATCCTTTTTGTTGATAGTTTCTATAATTTGCTGCCTTTATCATTAAGTCATTTTCCAGGCATTTTATTTAACGATTGCAGATTGGGAAAATGGTGAAATATAGGTCACCGAGGTAAATGAGAATATGAAAGCAATTACCTGTAAAGTCAGTTAACTCATTTGTAGATGGGGATTGGCTAAGACTGGCAGATAATAATATGAAAAAAAATTTTTTTTCAAAGCCCTTTAATACACTTTTTCACTTGATCTTTTTACAATAACTCTGTGAGAAGAGGTTAGAGAGAAGGAAATGCTTGTTTTTTCCTTTCTAAAGCCAGAACCCACTGCATTGCAGATAGCTATCAATAAATAATTGCCTAAACCGTCCTTTGCAAGATTATAGAAAACAGCCTATGAGAATCATCTGTGCAAGCCTCTCCATTTTTTTCTGCCAACTAGATAATTTCTTTTCTCCTGAGACGCATCAGGAAGGACGTAAGAAGCTAGCATCTATTCACAGCAGCGTCCTCCAGCCCAGACTTGTCCCAGTGCTGCTGGGTTGCTTATCTTGTTTATCTAGTATCACTGTGGAATGAAATTTTCTGTGTAATCCAAACTTGCCTTATTTAAGCAGTAAAGCTTTTTAATTTTAGCCATTTTTTGAATGGAGTTATTTAATATGTCTATCAGAGAACATACTGGATGTAACATTTCTTACTTTGCCTACTGCCTTTGTAGACTTCAGAGGCTGCTAAGACAGGCAGGACTGTTTGGCCTTTGCTAATGGTTACACACCACTATGGTGTTGAATGTTTGGTTTTGTATGCACACCCTCCAGCCTTCCCCCTTTCTGACAGTGACCACTTCCTATGTGCCTCCCCTCAGTAGTTTATTCTTCCCTTTCTGATTAATTTTTCCACCTGCTTGGGCAAGGAAACAAGATAACCAAACTTTTGTTAGAACTTTCTTTAAAAGACAAGGACAAACTGGGACAGGACCCAAGAAACTTTACTAAGTGTTGAAAAGGACATCAGTGCTTTTGGTGTTTGACATCAGTTTGACGGCTTAGGGGGCTTCTTGATTCCTGCTGTGTTTCAGGTAGTTGAGGTAAAAAGAAGTGAGTCATACTCATATTTTCCCCCTTTTGAAAGGTTTCATTGCTTCCACCTGAATGCTGCTCATACAAAACTTGGCTTTATAAATTAGCATCAGTAACCAGAGGCAGTACTGTTGCATAGAGGATACCAGCAAATAAAACAAACAACAAAAAACAAACCTTGGAATATGAGAGGGTAATTTTTATTTTGTTTTGGTGACCCCTTTGAGCCCTACCTTCTGGCCTTCCTCTATTAGATGTTTTTGACCTGTGGTGCCTTTATGAGAATTGAGGGTCTGATATTCTGCCCCAAGGAGTAACTACAGTAAGTGCTGATGTTTTCAGGGATTTTAATATCGGACTTGAATGAATGACTGAACCTTCTTTCTTCCGTTCTTTTGTTCTTTCGTTCTATGTAGGAAGGACTGAGAAAACTCTGGTGAAGACAATCATTTCTATCTTGATGTGGATGATTTTCACAGTTTACTTAAGATGCTTTCTCAGTAGGTCTCAGAGCCAGTGTTCTTTCTCAGCCTGAAACTAGTGGCTCTGGGTGGGGCCAGTAATATTCTCTAGTTTGCACTCTGCCACTAATTTGATGTATGACCTTGGGCAAGTCATTTACCGTCTCTGGGCCTCAGTTGCCTCATCTGTAAAATGGGGGAGTTGGACTAGATGAGTTCTTCCAGCTCTAATCTAAGTGACCTTGCCTACCTTGCAGCAATTTTTGATTTCATTAATTTGCTCTGCTGTTTGGGAGGCTTTTTACTTATTTCCACGTTATTCAGATGAGACTAGGCTTGATATTTTGTTAGTATTCTGTGGACAAGAAGTTACATAATATGACCTTAAGACTTAAACTTAACCAAAGGCCTAGCACCACCTTGGGGGCTGCAATAAATATTAAAAAAACAAAAAAAAACTGAGAAGTGGGGGAAAGCCTTCATTTTATTTTCCCATCATCTCTATTCAAGGTTTATTAAGGCAAATTTTTTAAAGTCACGACATTCTATCTTTTGGATTGGTATGTATGTGACACCATCTCTCAAGTGCTGTGTGCTTGTAATTTTTTTTTTCAGCTACAATGGATTGCAAATCCTAATGATAGAGGTTACTACTTTGGGTCTTTGGTTTCTTAACTCTTGTATGCTCATAACAGGGAAATTCCTCTGAACTGCATCAATTAAGGTGGTTTATATGACTCAAGAAAACAATACCAGTGGATGATTACTTACTTTATTCTTGGCTCTTTTTTGGTTCATTTTGATTAGAAGACTGTTGGCTGGAGTGTTCCTTTCAGAGTGTTCAGTTTTCTTTCAACCTATCCTTGGATGAGTATAATTAATGAACTTGGCTTTTTCTAGGACCTTGAGAGCCTTCCTTGGGGACGGGCTGAGGGTCGGGTGGGGCAGTCCTGGTAGAGGCCAGCTCTGTAGTGGCCGGGAAGGAGGGGCTGAAACCGGCTGCTGTTGCTATGGCTGCTTGTCATTGATAGAAGGACTCATGAGCTTGGACTGGTTAAAAGGCTAAAACATGGAAGTTGACAAACTTCCTCCAAGTACTGAGTTCTGACTGATGCCTTGGACATGTAATCTAAGGGAAAAGTGTGAATGCTTGTAGATGATGAAAAGCTGGTGGGCTGCAGAACCATTTGGAGGAAGTGACTGGGGTTTGAGGACAGATTTGGTGGTGGTATTTCCCAACTCTGTCTCCTCCCCTAAAGTCAGAGGAATGCAGCTATGCCAAAACCTAGAGAAGAGCCACACAGCCAGCTTCTGCTTTTGGGAAAACTGGCCAGCTAAAGCTCCAGTAGTTCTTTGGTGGCTTTCTGTATACTTTTGCCTGATTGAAGTCTGTGGCTAAAAACAGTTGAACCTTTCCTGAGAACTCTGTAACAAAAATATGTTTTTGATTAAAAGAGAAAGCCAATTAAATCATTATGTGCTCATTCTTTTTCTTAAGCTGTGGATGTCTTGGATCTGGAAAGAGTACCTAATTACTTAGCAAATTCTCAGACGTGAGGATAACATTTTCCTTCATTGCTTTGTGACCACTGAAATGGGAAATATGGCATTTCAAATATGACTATGGAAGAACAGTCCTCATTCTTTTCTCACTTCTAAAAGGAAAGGGTGGAATGATGGGTGGAGAAGAGGTGGGTGATACAGGGTATTATGAAAACCAAGATTCTTGAAGTACAGATAGAAATTGGAAATTGGAGACCTTGCCCATCTAAGGATTAAGGAAAAAACTACCTGCTAGCTGCTTCTGTGAAATGGGAGTCACTGTAGGTGGGGGAGGGATCTGTTAAGGTGATTCTATGGCAATGGCTTAGTGCAACCAAATCAATATTTTCTCTTTAATCTTGCTGACATAAGTTCCAGAGATGTTATCAGTCCAAGAGACTCATTCTCACCTGACCTAAAGTTCATAGTATTTTAGGCTAGAACTTAAAGAGGGCAGTAGATTAGCATTCTGTGGGGGAAAAAAATTCCTTTGTGGAGCACTTCAGGATAAAGAGCAGTTATGTATTCTTCATCTCTCAGGCCTCTGCTCTTGATTCTTGATTCCTTGGGTTTCATCCCAATTCCCACAAATGGCAGCCTCAAAAGTTAAGACATTCAGAACTCCCCTTCAAACCCTTCCTGCCCCCATCATTTCACTGTGATAAATTTCAGTGCCCTTTCCCCTCAACCCTTTGTGTTCTAAAAGAGTAAAACAGAATACTTTCATATTCATAGTCCTGCCGGGCCACCCCTTGGTCTCAGATGGTCAGCATGGGTTCACGGAGACCAAAGAATTTGTTGCCAGCCGACCTACCCTAAAAAAATGGCTAAAGGAAGTTTTCTGAACAGAAAGGAAATGATAAAAAAAAAAGTTGGAACATGAGGAAGAAAAACATGGTAAGCATAAAAAAGAGTACATACAATAGGCTTCCTTCACATAATGAGTTTTCTAACTTATGTTTGAAAGTTGAAGCAACAATTAAAACTAAGCTAATGTGATTCTAAATATATAGAGAGGAAATATTTTAAACTACTGAAAAATCTATATAAAGAGATACAGTAAAAAATACTATAGATAAACCAAAATAGAATTCTTAAAAAATAACTTCAGTAACTGAGGCAGGGGAAAAAAAGCAGAGAAAATAAAATGGCAGACTTAAACATATCAATAATTAAATGTAAATGGTCTAAATATACTGGTTAAAAGACATACCAGCAGATTGGCTTAAGAAACATGATCCAACTATATACTGTCTACAAGAAACTCCAATCATGATATGGGCAAGCTAGAAGAAAAAGTATGGAAAAATATATATCAGGTAAACATTAATCAAAGAAAAACAGCAGTGGCTATGTTAACATCAGATAAAGTAGATTTCAGAGCAAAGAAAAATACCAAAGACAGAGAGGGACATTTAAAAAGGCCAATCCATCAAGAAGACACAGTCATCCTAAATGTGTATGCACCAAACAACTGAGCTGCAAAATATGTGAAACAACAACAGAACTGAATGGAGAAATCTACAACTGTAGTTGGGAACTTCAACACACCTTTTTAAACAATTGATAGAAAATTAAAATCAAAGCTGTAGAGCTCCACACCATCAACCAATAAGATCTCATTGACATTAATGAACAAGCCTTCCAACCATAGCAAAATATGTATGTTTTTCAAGTGCAAACACAACATATACTAAGAAAGACCATATCTTGGATTGACCCAAGACTCAATAAGTTTAAAAGAATTGAAATCAAATATTCTCTGACCACAGTGGAATCAAACTAGGAGTCAATAACAGGTAGAAGGAAAATCTTAAAAATTTAGAAATTAAACAACACACTTGTAAATAATCCACGGGTCAAAGAGGCAAGTATCAAGGGAAGTTTTTTAAAAAATGAACTGAATGAAAAACAATATTTGTGGGGTACAGCTAAAATAATACTGAAAGAGAAATTTATAGCACTCAATGCAAACAGGAAAATTATTAAACGATAAAGATGAAAATCTTAAACAATATCCTAAAGTTCCACTTCAGACACCAAAAAACCCCAAGCAAGCAAGCAACCAAAAGGAAGGAAATACAAATAGGAGTAGAAATTAATAAATTTGAGACAGAAAACAAATATCAATGAAACAGAGTTGGTTCTTTGGAAAGATCAGTAAAAATCAACAAACCTGGCAAGACTGACAAGGGTAAAGACACGAATTATCAATATGGGGAATGAAACAGGATATCACTACAGACTTTGTAGACATCATAAAGATAAGGGAATAATGCAAACAGCTTTACACACAAATTTGTCAACTTAGATGAAATTGTCCAATTTGCTGAAAAAACAAGTTATCACATCTCACCTAATATGAAATTTTTGAATAACCCTATAGCTATTAAGGCAATTGAATTCATAATTTTAAACCCCCCCCAAAACAATCTCCAGTCTCAGAAGGTTTCATTGGAGATTGTAACATGCAAAGAATTAATAACTATGCAGTCTTTTCCAGAAAAATAGAAGAGAAAGGAACATTTCCCAATTAATTTTATGAAGCTAGTATTACCCTGATACAAGACCAAAGATAATACAAAAAAAAGAAACTACAGACCAGTAATATCCTTCATGAATATACATGCAAAGATCCTTAACAAGACATTAGCAAATAGAATCCAGCAACATATAAAAAAGAATAAAAAATATATGTATGCACCCCTAAGTTTATCACAGCACTATTTACAATAGCCAAGAAATGGAAGAAACCTAAGTGTTCATCAGTAGATGAATGGATAAAGAAGATATGGTACATATACACAATGGAATATATTATTCAGCCATAAGAAGAAAACAAATCCTACCATTTGCAACAACATGGATGGAGCTAGAGGGTATTATGCTCAGTGAAATAAGCCAGGCGGAGAAAGACAAGTATCAAATGATTTCACTCATCTGTGAAGTATAAGAACAAAGAAAAAACTGAAGGAACACAACAGCAGCAGACTCACAGAACCCAAGAATGGATTAACAGTTACCAAAGGGAAAGGGGCTGGGGAGGATGGGTGGGAAGGGAGGGATAAGGGGGGAAAAGGGCATTACGATTAGCACACATACTGTAGTGGTGGTGGGGGGACATGGAAAGGCAGTATTTACAGAGAAGACAAGTAATGATTCTATAGCATCTTACTACACTGGTGGACAGTGACTGTAATGGAGTATGTGGGAGGGACTTGATAATAGGGGGTCTAGTAACCATAATGTTCAAGTAATAGTACATTAACGATACCAAATTTAAAAAATACACATCATGACCAAGTGGGGTTTATTCTAGGAATGCCAGGTTTGGTTCAATATTTGAAAATAAATGAATCCAAACACCACATTATCAGGCTAAAGAAAAAAATATGTCAGTTGATGTATCTACAAAAATCCTATCGCTAACATACTTAATGGTGAAAACTGAATGTTTTCCACCTAAGACTAGAAACAAGTCAAGGATGTATGCTTTCATTACTCTAACTCAACGAAGTGCTGAAAGTTCTAGCCGGTGTAACAAGGCAAGAAAATAAAAGGTGTACAAATTGAAAAGGAAGGAATAGAAGTCTCTATTTGCAGATGACATGATCATCTCTAGAAAATCCCAAGGAATGTATTAAAACTCCAACAATGGATAAATGAATCCAGTAAGGTCACTGAATGTAAGATTTACATACAAAAGTCAAACAATATTTTTATTATAAGCAATGTACAATGTACATCTGGACCCTGAAGTTAAAATACAATACTATTTATGACTGCTTAAAAAAGCAATACTTATGTATAAATCTAGGAAGCAAGTTTAGGGTTTATATGCTGAAAGTACACATGCTGATGAAATCAAGATCTAAAATGGAGAAACATACAGTATGTTAATGGATTGGAACACTCAAAATAATAAAGATGTCAGTTTCCCTAAATTGATATACAGGTTTAATGCATTTCCTATAAAAATCTTGGCAGGATTTTTTTTGTAGATAAAGACAAGATTATTCTAAAATTTATATGGAAAGGCTAAGATAATTTTGAAAAAGAATAAAGTAGGAGTAATCAGTCTACCCAAATTCAAGACATTATATAGCTTCAGAGATCAAGATTGTGTTATAGTGGAGGGATAGAGATACAGGTCAATAGAACAGAATAAAGAACCAAGAAATAGACCCACAAAAATATGCATGACTGACTTTCGATAAAGGTACAAAAGCGAGTCAGTGGAGAAGTCTTTAATCTTACACAAAAATTAAGTAAAAATGCAAGACATGTAAAACCTAAAATTATAAAACTTCTAGGAAAAAGGTGGGATCTGGGACTAAGAAGTTCTTAGACTCGATACCAAAGCATAATCCAAAAATGGAAAATTTGATTACTTGGATTTCATCAAAGTTAAAAACAATTGCTATGTGAAAGACCCTGTTTGGAAGATGAAACAAGTTGCAAAGTGGGAGGAAACATTTAAAGCCACATATCTGGTAAGATGCTCAAATATATAAGGAATTCTCAAAACACAATAAAAAAGAATTCAGTTAGGAAATAGCAAAAGGCATGAAGAGACACTTTGCTGAGAAGGATACACGGATGGCAAATAAGTTCATGAAAAGATGTTCAACAACATCAGCCATTAGGAAATCAAAACGACAAGGAGATACCACTCACTACACACCTGTCAAAATGAGTAAAATAAAAAATAGTGACAAGATTATGTACTAGTAGGTATGCAGAGAAAATGGACCACACATATATTGCTGGTGGGGAGGTAAAATGGTACAACCACTCTGGAAAACAGTGGGGCAGTTTCTTTAAAAAAAAAAACAAACTATACGTGCAACTACTACATACCCCACCAATTGCTCTCCTGAACATTTATCCCAGAAGACTGAAAACCTGTATCTGAATTTTTATAGCAGCTTTATTTGTAATAGCTAAAACATAGAAACTGCCCAGATATTCTTCAACAGATGAATGGTTACACAAACTGTGATACATCAACAACGTGAACACTATTCAGCAAGTAAAAGGGAACAAACTACTGATACATGCCTGGACACAAACCTGGATGAATCGCCAGAATATACTGCTGAGTGAAAAAAGACAATCCCAAAAGATTACAAATTATTCCAATTATAAAACATTCTTGAAATGATAAAATTGCAGGGATGGAGAACAAATTAGTGGTGGCCAAGGAGAGGTGCTCGGCTGAAAGGTGGTGGGTATGATTGTAAAAGAGTAAGAGGGATCCTTGTAGGGATGGAAATGTGTTCCTTGACCAGTAACATGGATTTCCTGCTGTGGTATTGTGCAATATTGTGGTATTGCATTTTTAGTGAGAAGTCATTATCATTGATTTCTCTGTATAATTTCTTACAGCTGCATGTGACTCTACATAAACTGCCTCAGAAAGTTTAATTTAAAAAAGTCATTACTACAAGGCTTATAATGAAAGACTGTCTCTCCATTCCCATTCCTGGGGTACACAAATATAGCATACTATGTATGAATATAGCATAACTCATATTGCCATTTCTTCATTTTTTTTTTAAATTTAAACAACCCATGACATTCCTAGTCTGGAAAGTAAGGATTTACTTCTCTCACCACCATCACTACCACCATTATTATCATTCACTGATGAAATTAAATTGCAACTTTTGATTAATTCAGTACTCACAGCGAAGCTACTCAGTGTGCATTTTCTTTCTTGTGTAACTTTCTTTGATTTTGCTTTTTTCCTCAAGTTAATTGCCTCAATATTTTTTATATTTCTATGTAGCTCTTATTTTAGCCCCAAACTTTGCAACAGAATGATAAAATTCCTTGCTTTTTGGGCAGTCACATCAGATAACCTTTCAGTTCCATTAAAATAAATAACTTTTCTGGAGGTGGCCTTCTGTCTTCTGCAGTTTGCATGAGTAGCTCTCCAGGCCCCGCCTTATTGTTGTCATCATGCACATCTCTGCCACTAGTGATTGGCTTCTTGCTGGGTTACTTCACCAAGACCAGAAGGCAAAGGTAGAAGGTGGAGGATATGACACCTTAGCAAGTTGCTAGTGAAAGGTGGACAAGTGGACAAAGCTAAATGCATCCCTCAAAGTAAACTTAACAGAAGGTGCAGTAGGGTTTTAAACTAAGGTGGCCCTGTTACTCAACAAGCAGCTAGCTGATGGGACCAGGAAGCAAGGGTCCCCCTAGGGAATGGGATCTATCCCGCTAGTCCTGGCAGATGCAGCTGGCACCACCGTCAGCGTGGAATCAGAATAGCCTGCTGTGGTATCTAACCCAGTCTCCATCCAGGATTCAGGACAGGCAGCAAGCAGGCTCAGCCACCCACGAGCGCTCCGCTGTACAGAGTGGCCAGTGCTTGCTTTTCAAAATTCTGTTAACTAACTCAACATGCCCATTTATTGTGGTTCTTGGCAGTAAAACATTTAATTTTAATGAAAACAATACCATATAACATTTGATAAGTAAAAAGAATGGACAGAATCTATATATGAGATATGGAGTGCAATAATAAAGTGAACATCCACAAACTCGTTTCCCACTTTCAGAACTAGAACAGTTGTGGCAGGAGCCCTTTACAAATCTCATGTGGGTTTGGGTGCTCAAGGCTGCTGGGTATTAGGGAAGCCTTTTAGTTGTGGAAAAACTGCAGGACTAGATCATGGGTCCGCGTCCTGGTTGCAAGAGCATCTGGGAAAGCAAGTATTTGGCACAGTGCTTTTCTACAGTGGGAGATGGGCACTATGTCAGGAAGCAGGAATTCCTCAAGACTAGGGAGCACCGTGTCCTGGGAGGTGCCCAGGGAGTTGACCACCTGTATTAGTTTTCAATTGCTGTGTAGCAAATTAACAGAGATTAAAAAAACACCCATTTATTAATTTGGCAGGACATTTTCTCATGAAGCTGAAACCAGGGTGCTGGCCAGCTGTGTCCTCATCTACAGGCCCACCTAGGGAAAGACCTGCTTCTGAGCTCCCTCGGGTTGTTAGCAGAGTTCTTTTCCTTATGGTTGTAGGACTGAGGTCCCTGCTAGCTGTTGGTTGGGGGCTGCTGTCTGCACCTAGAGGATGGTCTCAGGTCCTTGCCATGTGGCCTCATCATCTCAGCTGTGAAAGTTCCTCCAGTCAAATCCCTCTCATGCTTTGAGCTCTTGGACTTCCCCTTACGTGATCAGCTGAAGAAAACTCTGCTTTTCTAGGTCTCATGTGATTGGATTAGCCCACCCAAATAAAAAAATAAGGTCAACTGTGCCATACAACATGAACTAATCACAGGAGAGAAAACCCCATCACCTTCACGCGGTCCCAGGGATTATTCAGGGCAGGTATACCTTGGGTGCAGGAAATTTTGGGGTCCATCTTGCAATCGTTCTTACCACACCACCTGAAGGGGTGCAAAAGAAAGACTTTTTTCATTGGATAGGAGGTTATTTGAGCATGCTCTGTGCCAGGCACAAGTGTGTGTGTGTGTGTGTGTGTGTGTGTAAAGGACCTCCAAAAAGCCCAGGTATAGTATCCACAAGGAGCTTATAGTCTGATAAAATCTTAGCAGTTGCAGGAATTGCTTCCCCAAGTAAACATCCCTAGCAACCAAAGCTGTTTTTCATATAAAGTGATCTCTACACTTCTCTCCATTACTACTTAGTAGGAGTAAAGGGAGTGAGGGGAAGGCATAGATTTGCTTCAGACCAAAGCAGCACGTGGTCAGTGCCTTCACTGAAGCCAGCAGGGCCACCAGTCTCCCGAGGAGGGGGCTGAAGCATCAGGAAAGGCTTCCTGGAAGAGGTGGCCTTTGAACTTGGCCTAGAGGATTTGGGAGAATTCTAGTATGAAGAGCTGGATATGGGAAGGGGATTCTAGGAATGACACAGCAAAGGCATGGGTATGGAAGCCTGAGGGGCATTTCTGGGAAGGGACAAACCACACTGCACAAGGGGCCCCGAGAATGTGAGAACGGAGGAAACAGCTGCAGGAACGGAGTCGTGGCTGGACCGTGACGAGGCTTAGGGACCAGGCAACGGAGTTAGGCCCTCACTGAGAGCTGGAGGCCAGCTTGACTTATTCTGATATTAAAATGCTTCTTCCCACTGCCCAGGAGGGAGAGGCGCTAGTCCAAGTTAATATTCCATGTTAACGCCTAAAGTGAAGGAGGCAGAGAGAATCACAGCACTTAAGCCCCGAGAAAACTCATTCCTGTGACTGCAGAGGCATCACGGATGGATTGATAAAAAGCGAAGGAGCCACGGGAGAGCCAAGTGCCTCTGAGGGTGTGTGAGGCATCGCCGCCGCATAAATGCTGCCGACCTTTTGCTTGCTGTGACCAAGCACTGAGAGCTTTAAACTGAAAGACCGCAAGCAAATTGCCTGTAACAGTTGTTATGGATTGAACGTGTCCCAGGAAAAAGATATGCTGAAGTCCTAACCCCTGGTACCCGTACTTTATTCAGAAATAGGGTCTTTGAGGATGCAATCAAGTTAAGAGGAGGTCACTGGGGAGGCCCTAACCCAGTGGGACCCGTGCCCACAGAAGAGGAGGCGAGACACATGCTGATACAGAGAGAGGACCATGTGAAGATGGAGGCGGAGACGGGAGGGATGCAGCTCCACGCCCAGGGACCAAGGGCCGCGGGCCACCACCGGAGGCTGGGAGAGACGAGGAAGGATCCTCCCCTGCAGGTTTCCCCAGGGCGGCTGTGCTGACACCCTGACCTTGGACTTCTGGCCTCCAGAACTGCGAGACACCATCGCTGTTGTGGCATGCCGCCTTGTTTGTGGAGCTCTGTTCTGGCGGCCGCAGGGAAGTCACACCGCATTCATTCATCCTGTCATTTGTTCATTCTTCGAGTATACTGCGTGCCATCAGGGATCCGCTGAGGTCCGGCCCCCGGAAGGCCGAGGGGCCTGCGCGGCGGGATGAGCGCTCCTGCGAAACCACCCAGGACACCGCAGGGCAGGAGCACCTGCCGCTCACCTCCTGGGGACCTGGAGGCGTCTTTCCTTGGCACACTGAGGACCAACACAAAGACAGGAGGGGAACGACAGGCAAAACCTTCTGCCCAGGTGAGAAGCGGTGCGGCGAGTCTGGGCCTTCTGCTGGCCGGGTCTGGGCACCGAGCGGGCAGGCCCCGCCCGGGCACGGCTTGTCCCCGGAGGGGCAGACGGGCCGTGCACCCCGGGGGTTGGAAGGAGCGGGGAGCCCCCAAGGGAACAGGCCTGGACGCGCCTCTCCCGACTTTCCGCTTCCGGCGACGACCACCAGGTGTCGCCATTGCCCCGCGAAGGCCGCGCGGCGCCCGCTCTTTGAGGCTCGTGCTACCTGCGCCCGGGCCCCGGCCGCTCCGGCGTTAGACGTGGTCCCCGGACACGCCGGCGTTTGCGCGCCCCGGTGGAGGCGAGGTGGGCAGAAGCTGCACGGGAAGGCTGGTAAGCGGGGGCTTGCGGCTCCACAACCGCGCAGGAAACCCCGGCACCCGAGAGAAGGGGTCGTGCCACGAGGCCAGGTCCCAGGCGGGCCCGCTCCGGGTTTAGACGGCCCTGCCGGCGCCGAGGCAGGCCCGCCGCCAGCGACTTCCTCCCGGGCTCGGGGCTGGTCCCCACGGAGGGCTTGTGCAGTCAGGGCTCGGCTGCCCCTGAGGCCGCGCCGGGCGAGGCCGTGGGCGTGGGAGCGCTGTCAGGGAGCCCTCCTGGCGCTCGGTAGGCGGAGAGCCGCTGGGCACATTTGTCCCCGCCCCGGTGCACCGCTCAGTCGGGGTGCGGGCCCTTCCAGGCTGTTGTTAAGAGCCCGGCCCCCTGTTGGACTGCCAGCTCCAGGGCGCAAGGCCCCGGCCCCATGCTGCTGCTCTGCCGTCGGGTCTCCAGCCGGGCTGTCCCTGTTGACTTCAGCTTCTTTCAAAGGGCCCGCGGCCCTGTTTGGGGCCACCCACCACCCTCCCTGAGATCCACAAGCAGTGCAGTGCCAAGCCCTGCGAGGTGGTCATAAAACATTTGTTTAGACACAGAGAACAGGCCGGTGGCGGCCACAGGGGAAGGGTTGGGAGAGGAGTGAAATAGGAGAAGGGGAAAAAAGTTAATGAGAATGTTTGATGTCTTGATCTGGGTGATGGTTACATGAGTATGCAGGCATGTCAGAATTCACTGAGCTCAACACTAAGATTTGTGCATTTTATTGCATGTACCTCAATAGAAAATTAAATTAGAAAATAAATGAGATAGAAACCATTTATTTAGTGATGTAGTAGAAGGAGCATGAGCTTTGAGGTCAGACTGGGAGTCTGCATCTTGCCGCAGCGCAGCACCTGGGTAGGGCCACCGTGGCCTGTCTGTGCATCAGTCAGGGTGCCAGGGACAGACAACCCAACTCGAAATAGTTTAAGCCGAAAAAAAAAAAAGGGCAATTATTTATGTAAGTAGGAAGTCCAGGGTGCTTTTTTGGGCACAGGTGGATCCAGGGCTTGAAATAATTCCTCTGGTCACACTGCCTCTCCTTGTGTGTCCCGAGAGGGGGCTCCATTGTCAGGCCCTCTTCCTGGCTGGTAAGGGTGGCCGCCAGCAACTGTAAGCTTATATTGTCTTCATGTTTTAGAATGTAAATTTTATTATCATTCAGATATGGTGAGGCCAACAGATCAAGAGAGAATTACACTGAAAAGATGGTTTGTTTCTCACAGTTCCCAAGAGGTGGGGGCTCACTATGCCAGGAAGGGCCATAGGGGTCAGGAGGGGGCGTCAAGAGGAAAAGGGGACAAGATCCTTTTTTATGGCTTTTGTGGGAAGGAATGGCTGAGCAGGCTGAGCAGGTTTAGGGTTGGCCATTTTTGAATGATCTCAGAGGGCTCTGGGGCATAGGGGCTGTCCCTAGGGGTCTGATACCTGGCCCCGGGGTGATTAAGGCAGGGGAGAATGGGCCAGAGTATAGGAGCCCAACAAGGAAGGAGGTGTGTGTGTGTGTGTGTGTTGGTTCCTTTTCTGTCTCTAGGAATTGGCTAGCTAGGGTCAGCAAGATCCAAGATATCAAAACATCAAAAATACAGAAAAAAAAATTAATTAATGCACCTCACAGCTAGCAACCCCAGTAAAGGATGTGCCTGACACATGGCCAGCTAATGTCTGGGAGAGGCTTGATTGGGCCACTTGCATGATACGCTTAACACTAAATGCTGGCAAGGATGTGGGGAGACTGGGTTGCTCATATGTTGTTGGTGGGAACGTAAAATGGTCCAGACACTCAAAAGATGGTTAGGCAGTTTCTTTAAAAAAATTGAGCAGAAGATACTTACCATATGACCCAGCAATGGTACCTTCATCCCAGAGAAATGGACGCCTTTGTCCACCTGAAACCTCTACACGAATGTTCTTTACAAATTATTTGGAACAGTCCCCCAAAAGTTAATCTCAGAATGTCATATATTGCATGATTCCATTTGTACAACATCTTGAAATGACAAAATTAGAGAAATGAAGAGATTACTGGTTTCCAGGGGTTAGGGATGAGGTGAGGGCAGAGAGGTAGTGGTGCTGGAATAGTTCTGTGTCTCGGTTGGGGTGGTGGTCATAGGAGTCTGTTGGTGCCATGAAACGGCATAGCACTGCACACATAGTGTATCAGTACCAATTTCTTGGCTTTGATACTGCGCTGTAGTCATGTAAGATGTAACCAGTGGGTAGCTGGGTGAAGGTACATGGGACCTCTTGGTCCTTTGCAACTTCCTGTGAGTCTATAATTATTTCAAAATAAAAAGTAGCAGATCTTAAAGAACTCTTATGTCTAAGGGGACGTAAAACCTTTCATGGAGGCTTAGCTGTTCCATCAATGAACAATCAGAGTTGCCTTAGGGGAAAAGGGTGGGTCCTGGCTTGTTTTTCTGCTTGTGCACTGGGAGAAAAAGTCTCTGTTTTGGTCTCCATTGAGCCTGGGTGCAGCAGTGGTTGTGTTGAGGCTTTAGAGCTCACCAGCCTGGTTACCTTTAGAAGTAAAGAAATAAAGACCGTGGGCTTTTAGAAGCAAGACAGTTGATGGAATTGTATGTATCCAACCAAAATGAATCCTACCTGGCAGCCGGAGAAATGCTTATGATGTTCAGTGAAACAGTCAGGAGGCAATTTTATGTATCCTATGATTATATCCACATATCAAATATAAATGCATATGGATAAATACCCGGAGAGAATAAACACAAATGAATTTGCTTTTAAGGCAGTAGGATTAAGGGTGGATTTATTTGGAACAGCCCCCCAAAACTTAATCTCAGAATGTCACATACTGCATGATTCCATTTGTAACATCTTGAAATGACAAAATTAGAGAAATGAAGAGATTACTGGTTGCCAGGGGTTAGGAATGAAGTGAGGGTGGAGGGGTAGGGGTGCTGGGGTACTTTAAAAACTATTATTGTTTATGAAGTCATTTGTGGTATTTTTATTTTAAATTTCATTTAATTTTTAAAATATATATTCTGACATAACATTCCTTCTGCCTTTTCCCCCAGCAACCACTTTTGTTAGCTTCTTGTGGATGCTTCCTTATTTCCCTGATGTAAATCCAAGCAAGCCTGAATGATATTCTTACGTTTCCTCATTCTGCCATAAAAGCAGCATTCCAGACGCACTGTTTCTGCTCCTCTTTTCAGTCAGCCATCTTTCCGAATCTGTGCTTGGTCATTTTTTTCTAAACAAACAAAGGGGAAAGAAAACAACAAGCAAACAGAAGTGTGAATGCCACGGTGGGCAGCAAACAACAAACAGAAGCAGATTTTGCATCTAGAGGCTCACCTGGTTGCCAGAGCAGTCCAGGCTGCCTCCCCCGACTCCTGACCTTTCTCTCCACTCCCTTCCTAGTGAAATGGGAGACTCACATGCTTTGCCATTTACCCAGCAAGCTTTGCTCCCCAGCCCAAGCAACCGAGCAAGTCTCAGTTTCCATGGTGGTTCATCGGTTTGGGGATAGACGCGAGTGGGCTTCTGTCAGCCGCTGGGGCATCTCCCTGCTGTGCACTTGTCGCTTACCATCTTGCCCCCACCGCAATAAAATAGAGTCCTTTTCAATAGTGTAAAAGGACAGCGTTAGTTAAAATGAAGCCCGATTCCCACCCCTTCCTCTTCTCCCGAGGCAGCCTGCCCTCTCCCGCCTGCTCATTAGACCACAGGAAACAGCCCACAGGCCTCCTGGGACAAATCAGACCCTCTAAGCTTCTGGTGGAGTTGCTGAGAGAGCCGCCTGGCTCCAGGGGCTGCCTCAGTCCAATCAGGGTACCCACCTCACACCCTGGGAGAGAGGACTGGGCTCCAGGGCCCCAAGGGAAGGGCGCCACCAGGGACAGAGGATGGCCCGATAGCCAGAAAAGCAGCAGAAATGCCAAGTTGAACATCGTGCCAGCAGTGACTGCCCTCTGGTCAGTTCTGCCCTCAGTGTGGCTTAATTTATGTCTTGTTCCTGTGCCTGGATATGGCTCTTTGGAAAAGCCGTTGGGAGGCTTACTGTATGGGATTTTGTCTCCTTGAGGTGCATGATCTGTCCTTGGGGCAGAAGCACCTGCAGCCTGGCGGACAGATCCTGGTGACGTGGCTCTGGAATGTGACAGCCGTAAAGAAGCCCCAGGCCTTGGGGTTCCCATCCAGAGTCAGCTCCTGTATCCAGTCGGTAGCCTCTCAGTGCCTCCATTTCCTCATGGAAAATGGGAAAATGGCTACCTTCTCTTTTGTCATGGGATACTACAGACAAATTAGATCAAATGGCAAACTCCAGCATCCATGGTGGAGGAAGGTGATACAACAGGTGGAGCAGCTGGGAAAAAAATAAGTTTTTTTCCCTGAAACATGAAGCCCTCTTGGCCTAACTTTTATTTCTTCACCTTTTGACAGAGACAGAGGTATGAAAACCAGACTCCATTTTCCCTGTAGCTCTGCTCTAAGAAAAACTAGAGAACAAATTAGGAGGGAGAGGCCCCAGAGGGAGGGCTGTGTGGGGCGGGGACACTAGCTGCATCCAAGGGGTGGCAGCTGCCAAGCCATGGCAGGCAAAACGAGCCTAGTGTTGCCAGATCTAATTTTTCAGAAGTTGGAACCCGTATTTTTATTCACGTTTCCTAATGTTGAAACGTTGGCAAATGATTCAGAAAATTCTAAAACACTGGGGTCCAATCAAAACAGTTCTGAGGGCCAGATTTAGGCCGCAGGCTACCAGTTCATTGACCTCAGAGCC
The DNA here is from genome assembly GCA_032199065.1 of Smutsia gigantea. Lineage (NCBI taxonomy): Eukaryota > Metazoa > Chordata > Mammalia > Pholidota > Manidae > Smutsia > Smutsia gigantea. The sequence goes on along the minus strand of JAVSCE010001456.1, from coordinate 833,862 downwards.
AGACCTCCCCAGCAGCATGCGCTGGCTGCTGGCGCATGCAGCCCTCTCCTCCTGCAGTGGGCAAAGTTCCACAGACTTGCCCTCTCCCTCCCAGCTGGCATTCAGCTCTGAGACCCTGAAATACTTCACTTTGAGGCATAAATGTATGAGGGATTTTCTGGAAGTTTGGCACTGACCTTTTCCCCTGTTCAGTAGGAGCAGTTTGAAATACTGACATGCTGTGCAGTAACAGTCGGTGACCTCAAGCCAAGCTGGTCACTTCTTTCTGGGCCTCAGATTCAACATCTGTAAAATGAAAGGGTCCAGCTAGATACTCATCCAGATGGAAGCTTCATTGGCTCTAGGACCAATTTTTTTTTTTTTTTGGTGGGGAATTGGAGGAGTTTTCCTAACAGGGTATTAAAATGCAACAGCTCCACTCATGTTTTTAGCAGAGTCTCTAAGGATGTACTGTCCAACAGACACATGATGTAATCTAGAATTTTCTAGGAGCCACACTGAAAAATGAAAAACAAATAGGTGAAATTAGTTTTAACAATACATTTGCTTTAATGCAAATATAAAAATATTATCAGTTCAACATGTAATTTATATAAAAAACGATTAATAAGCTGTTTCACATGATTAGAAATGGAGTGTATTTCCCACTTACAGGGCATCTCCAGTGCTCCGCGGCCACATGTGGCTAGTGGCTACCATATTGGATGGCGCAGCTTCAAGGTAGGAAGCGGCCCCTCTGCCACGTTCCCGAGGGAGATGCTGGGTCACCGAAGTGGCAATGAGAGCTGCATTTCACCCACTGGGGGAAAGCAGTGCATACCCCCGCTCTCGCCCCACCACATGTTTCTGCCCAATAAGAAAATGTCTTCATGGTGAGGGCAGCCACACCACAGTTCAGTTTACCCGGCATGCACTGTTCTCTGACACGGGCAACCAGACAGGTGTGTTTCCAGCCACCTGTGCATTAGCTCGGGACAGTTCTGAGGAGGCAAGCCCTGGAGGGGCAGGATGAGAGGCGTAGTCTGGGACTAGCAGCTGACCACCACCTTAGCCTATGAGAGTCGTCAGAGCATCACCCCTGCCCTTCCTTGACCCCCAAAGGAGCCGCAGGTAACTGTGAGAGAGAGGGGAAGGAGAAACTTGAGGTAGAAGACACCCGCCTGGGGTCCCTTTCTAAAGGCAGGCTCCCAGTCTGCAGCAGCTCTGCGCGGGAGAGCGAGCATTTACTTGAAGTTTGGAAATCTTAGAGCTTTTCACTGGGCTGGGTTTACTCAGTACGGAAGTAAGGCTATTTTTATTTTTAAAAGTAATCAGTTCCCTTAAAAATATTCTGGCAAAAACAAAGTGTGTGTGTTGGGGGGTGATGGGAATGGTTACTACAAGCATGACTTGGTAACCGTGAATGCTGGGTGATTACACTGGGGTTCATTACACCATCTTTTTTATTTTTGGTCATGTCCAAAAATGTACATAATGAAAGTTAAAAACAACAACAACAACAACAACAATGACCAGAAGGTTTTTTAAAATTGGAACTGAACAGGAGAGGCAGGGAACCTGCCAGAGATTCACTTAGGGTAGGGTTAGAGCTAGCCCCACAGAGCAGGTTTCAGTGGGTAACATACGGGCAAAAATTGTAAAATAATCAAACTGTTTTCTGAGCCCAGTCTATGAGACCCACTTGTGCAATGCACAGATGATTTTTTGTGTGTGGTTGAATTTGTATGTTCCCATCTGCCAGCCAGGACCTTCCCTATTCCTTGGGATGTGCCTCTGGTGGAGACTCCCCCAGTGCTGGCCCCAGCAGGGTTTGGGCTCCCTGGCTGTTTTGGGTGATTTGGTGACAAAGTCGCTCCTTGTGACAGACCCCAGATGGATGTTCCTGAAGTCCAGGGGCCCTCAGAGCACAGAAGGACGACCTCTGTGAAGATACTGAGCACAGACAGCAAGGGCCATTAGTCATCAAGGATCATTTGGCATTTTGAAGTGAACTCATAAATAAGCTTGAGGACTGCACGGCGCCTGGGGCAGGGTGGCCATGCTGGGGGTTGGGTCCCTCCCTTTCTGCAGGGAGTGCTGCAGGATGCCTGGTACAGCGTCTGAATGACTGTAAACTGAGCAGCGCGCGGGTGAAGGGGACCTCACTGGCCTTGAGGCCCCTTCGTTCGGAGCCACAAACCCCAGCAGCCTCTGCCATGTGGACAGGTGATGTCAGTGACCATCCACATGGCTGACAAGCGTTTCCTGGCTGCTCCACATGGATTCACCCCTCAAGCCTGGGGCCTTGGCCACTGGGCCCATCTGACTGCGCTTTCGCAGACCTGGAAGGTGCTCAGGCAAGAAAAACCATCACTGATGCTGAGTCCGTGTCTGCCACTGAGTTCACACCTGAGGCATCCACAGCTCCTCCGCCTCTGCGAGAAACAAGCCTTTCACTATTAGAGTTTTGACTTTTTTCCTGAGTGGTTAGCTAATACTTTCTGAAGGCTTCCTGAGTTTGAGGCATTGTCCCACGCTTTTGTGTGAATTATTTAATCCGCCCTGAAACCCTGTGAAGAGGAGATGGTCATTTCCCTGCTGTGGACGAGCGACGGGAGGCTTGCAGAGGTGGCTGCTGAGTGACTTGCTCAAGGACGCACAGCAAGCGAGTTGTGACCAGATTCAACCCAGCAACTGCGGTGTGGCCCGCCTCCCAGGGAGCGCCAGGAAGCCAGGCTCACTGCACACAGATGAGAAAGTACCAGACATGGGCAGGCTCTGGGGTGGGGTTCCCATATGAGGGCCTGGAAAAGTCCAACAGCATGGTGTTTCTAAAGCCAGACAGCTGTGGGACACTCCAATACACAGGGTGGAGTGGGACCCTTGCCAAGCAGGGGTTCTTGGGTGATCTGGGAGAATAACTGCTGAAGGGTAATTTATGTCAAATATTTCTTTTGAAGTTCAGGAGATTAGTTTTCTGGGCTAAGTTTTTCCTCCACCAGGCGGCCACAGCCTTCATTGGTTTAGCAAATCCTTCCTCTCTGCAGAGGCAAGCTGAAGAAAGGAACTAATAGTGTCTACACTGCAGTTTACAAAGTGCTTTCTTTACATGTTTGTTTTTCTCTCTCCATAACATAGCAGCAGGCATGTGAGACCCGTTACAGAGATTAAGAAGCAGAAGCCGATTACTTGGCAGCCTAGCCAGGATGCAAACCACAAATCGGAAATCAGATTTTCCAATTCAAAAAAAAAAAAGAAGGGAAAGAGATGCCAAGCTGATGGGAATTTAGTACAAGCGCCCTGTATGTCTTCCGGATTTCTCTCAAGCCCTGCTCCTCTGTCCTTTCTTGTCATATACATAGATAGTCCCTCCCTCCCCGCTCCCAGGCCTTTTTGCTGATGTGTAAATAAGATCCTTTATAGTTGCTCACCTTGGAAAATGAGGGCAGCATTTGAACTGGTCTCATTAGCCTGTGCAAGCATAAGTCTGGATGAGCAGGCTTCCAGGTCCAGATTTCAATAAATGTAGACCCTGCCAGACTGGATGATGATTTAGGGCTAATTAAACTTGTGTTTTTATTGGAGTACTTAGATCCATTACAGGGACATAGAATTCAGTGCAGCCCCCTTACTGGCTGAGGAAGGCCTAAGTTGGGAGACATATGGAGTGGGGAACAGTGTGACTTGCTGGACACAGCCATCTTGGCCCCATGCAGCCAATGGAAGCCCTATGCAGTTGGAAGGAGGAGCTGGGAGCTGTGCCTTCCCCTGTTTGATTCCTCAGAGCAGGTCCATGTGTTCCATCATCTCTGTAGTCAGCTTGATACTCAGATTGCCTGTATTTGGCCAGTTGGAGTCCCGCTTGGCTTCTGTGTCTCTCTGATGACTTCTTTTCCAGTTCCTGTGACAAGATGCGTCAGGCCCATCCTGTACAAATCTTGTCGCAGACATTTCTCCTGAAGCACTGGCTGCTTTTAGTGGGAAATTTTGACAGTGGTGAATTGTCAAAATTGACTACTGAAAACAGTTGAAAAGATTATTTTGTTTGTATTCTGATCCCATCTTCCCCTCCTCGTCTTTTATGAAGCATATAATTAATACATATTATACTTTCTTTGATATCCCTCATGTAGTCTTAGTTTCACACACATACACACACACACACACACACACACGGTTGTCATTTTGGTTGTCTAAACTTCATTCTCTGGTAGTTTCCTAAGCAAGAGCTATAGAGCCAATATTCCCTGAATTTTTGCATGTTGTTGTCTGTATTCTTTATATTTAAAAGTCAGTTTGGCAAGATAAAAAAGAGTCCTTGGCTCTCATTTTCTTTCCTCAAGCACCTTAAATATCTTACCCATGTTCTTCTGGCATACAATGTTGCCATCAAACTGGTTTTCGACAATTGCATTATCTTTTCCTTGTAAGTTATTTGTACTTTCTGCTTGGATGTCCAAAGGATTTTTCTCCTTTTTATTTTTAATAAGTCCAGTATTTTACTAAAATATTCTTGATTTTGGTCCTTCTGAGTCAATTATCTGGTGTGTCCTTTCAATTCCCTTCAGATATTTTGTTTTCCCCCAAAGTTTCTGGGGGAAATGTGTTACTAGGTTTTCTCTTAGTATATTTTGCTTCCTCCATTTTGAGGCTATTTTATTATGTACATACAAATTTAAATTTGCTAGATCTTTCTGGTAAGCCAAACTTTTTATTATTACAAATAATTCTTTACCTCTAGTAATGTTCCTTGATTTTAATCTGATTTTTCTGATATTAATATGGTTTTCTTTAGGTTTGTGATTGCTATATCTTTTCCCATACTTTAATTTTCAGCCTTTCTGTTTATTTTATTTTAGGTGTGCTTCTTGTAAGCAGTTTATAACTGGGATTTGTTTTCATTAAGTCAGATTATCTTATTTATATATACATACACACATTTATTGAAGTACAGCTGATATACAATCTTATATTAGTTTCAGGAGTACAACACCGTGATTCAACAGTTAACCCACATTATTAAATCCTTACTCCAGCCAGTCCAGTTACTATCTGTCAACATAGAAAGATGTTACAGGATCATTGGCTATATCCTCCATGCTGTACTGCCATCACTGTAACCAGCTTATATTATGATTGAGAATTTTTGTGCCCCTTTATCACCCTCCCCCTCCCCACCCACTAACCCCCAGACTTTCTTTTAAGTGGAGCATTTAGTTCACTTACAGTTAATATAACTACTGATTCACTTGTGCTTAAATGTTATTATTTGTTCTCTCTTTGTCCCAATCAATGTTTCCTTCTCTCTTTTTTGTATCCTTCTTTAGTTCTTTTAAAATTATTTCATTTTTTTCCATTCTTAGTTTGGTAGTTACACTTTCTAAAAATATGATTTTTAGTGATCAAAGTAGGAGATTACAATATTTTTTTGTTACCAAATTCTAAAAGAAATTAGTACTTTTACCTCTTCTTAGACAATATAAGCATCTGAGAAAAACCTTAGTTGCATTTGCTCCATTTCTGATGTGGACGCTATTGTGTGTCACCTGCCCAGCAGACTATTAAGCTTTCGAAAGTAAGGCTCAGTGTCTCACCTGCTCTCTGTGTAATCAGCGAATGCACCGAAGCTCTGAACACCTGACTTACCTACCTGAGTCTCTGCTCTGCATCAGACCTTAGCCCAGTAAAATTTCACTCTCATGTTACCTCTCTGATGCTCTCAATTATCTTTATAGTTAGTCCAGATTTCTCCTGTCCTTAGTGAGGCAGTGGGTCTGATATACCTATTCGGTCATCCGTGACAGTGAAGTCTGGTGCTATTAATTGTTCTCTACTTGATGAGACCCCTGAGCAGCAGACTGTGAAGGCAGGTATCATTCCTAACAGAGGCGTCCAACCCCCCCAGGTTGTTGGCATCTGTGGAGTCTGGGAAAGGTGACTGACAGACCCAGCCTGTGACGTTGTGTTGGGGTTGTGGGTGTGTGTCAGTCAGCCCTGGGAGCTATACATACTGCTTAGCTATCCAAGTAAACACAACCCAAAAGGGCACCTGAGGTGGCCTGTGCTGTCCTGAGCAGATTCTGGATCAATGCCCAGTGCCCAGTGCCACTGGGGCCTACCTAGCCTGTGCAGGTCAGCACAAAATAGTCTCTTTGTTACACTTTCACAAAGATGATACAAGTGCTCAGCTGGCTGGTTCAACAGCCTGTAGTTCAAAAACATCAGTCCGAGCCAAGGGTCATAGCCAGCCTATCCTTGCCAGGGGCTGGTGGGGGTTCTGCATGACCCTCACTGGCAAGGACACAGTTGGGGTTTGGGACTGCCACACCTTACACACTGCCATTTTCTTGCAGTTCTGGACTGAACTGTGTCCGAGCAAAACTCCTGTGTCATAGTTCTAACCCCCAATACATCAGAATGTGACTGTATTTGGATATAGGGCTTTTAAAGAAGTAATTAAGGTTAAAGGAAGTCATATGTATGGGCTCTAATCCAAAAGAACTGGTGGCCTTATGAGAAGAGGGACACCAGAGATGAGCACAAGAGAAAAGGTGATGTGAGGACACAGCCAATAGGTGGCCATCTGCAGGCCAAGGACCCAGACCTCAGGAGAGACTAGCCCTGGTGACACCTCGATCTTGGACTCCAGCTTCCAGAACGGTGAGAAATTCTTATTGTTCAATCACAGTCTGTGGTTTATTACTATGGAAGGCCTGGCAAACAATTATACTTGGGATGAGATCATATACTCTCAGGTGACAGTGAGGTGATGTGAGGACCTCTCTCCTCCCTAAAACACCTCCCCACTCACCTGGTCCTGAGGTATCTGGCTTTTGGACAGTCATTTTCCAGTGCTTCGGTTGCTCTGTTGTGTTTGCATCTGTTTGCCAGCCTATTTCATCTTCTTTTACCAGCCACTCCCTTCCAAGCAAGAAGATCTAGCAGGTTTCTGTCTCAGAAGGCAGAAAGCCCAGATCTCTGGGGTTTCTATCCCAAGGGGACCTGGCCCCTGAGGTCCTGGCTCTGCTGTAAGCACCAGAACTGTTGATTGGATTTGTTCCTTGGTGGGGCCCCACATCTCGGAGAGTGGGGGCACCCTGTCACCTCATAGGCTTGTTCATAACTTTCATGAACTTACCATTTCAGACTCTCAGCCTCTTACTGCTGCATTTCTTGTCTTGCTCCTGTGGACACTGGGACTCTAAGAAGGTCTGCGAATGATCCAAACCAAGCTGTAGGCCTTGCTGTCCTGGCCATGACCACAGACCTAACCCAGATAACCCGCGACCCACTGGCGAGGGAGGCAGGTGAGCATGGGAAGCTTCAGGCCTCCGGAGAGGCAGAGGAGCAGCTGGGCCATCAGCTTCACTCCTGGGGGATGACCTCACCTGCCTGTAGCTCCTTCGGGGGGAGACTGTGTATGTTCAAGTCATATTTCATTTTGCTCATTAAGCAACAGCACGAACATGAAGTTCATTTTTAAGTTATTGACCACAAAGTGCTAGAAACTAAGATTTTAGGCACAAGTAATGATGTTGGTAATACACAGCCCCGCTTAAATTCAGCTCCTAGTAAACATACATGTGACAACATACCTCCCACGTGTACCCTCTCTGTGCTAGTCCTAAACCCCAAAAGACTGTTCCATAACTCTTCCAGCATAAACCTTTATTGTAGATAATTCTGGATGTCTGATTCAAACGCCAAAGTGCTGATTTTTAAATCTGAGTCATGTACCAACCTCTTTAAACAAAGGAAACCAAAAGTCTCCTGATTCCCCAGGGTTGATTTAAATTATTTTACTTGTGATATTACTCAAATAAATATGAACATAAAATTATTTAAATTCTGTTTACTTAATAGCCCTTATATGACCCTAAAACCAAAACCAGTGTACAAATGACATACAAAATGTCCCACGTCACTGAAACTAAAGGTAGCACACTTACCTTGATGTGACCTGCCAGGTTATTTTTCTGAACCCAGACACTGTGAATGCTGTGCTCAGTGACACCACCCATGCGTTGTGATGCCACAGGTGGCCCATGCTGCCCTCCCCTGGAAGAGGTGCAGACATTGCCCTTGAACAGAATACTGTGATGCTGTCATGCATGAAATCCACTGCTCCATTTGTTTCTTTTTTTTGGATTTTATTATTTTATTTTATCAAATGTACATCATAGTGATTCAACAGTCCCCTTCCCTCCCACCCCCACCCTTCTCCCTCCCTCTAGGTAACCACTAGTCACTTCTCAGTGTCTATGAGTCTAAATGCTGTTTTGCTCCTTCTGTTTTGCTTATTTTAATATTCCACAATGAGTGAAATTATATGGTATTTGTCTTTTTCCACCTGGCTTATTTCACTGAGCATAATACCCTCTAGATCCATCCATGTTGTTGCAAATGGTAGGATTTGTTTCTTCTTATGGCTGAATAATATTCCATTGTGTATATGTACCACATCTTCTTTATCCATTCATCTACTGATGGACACTTAGGTTGCTTCCATATTTTGGCTATTACAAACAGTACAGCAATAAACATAGGGGTGCATATATCTTTTTGAATCAGAGATGTTGTGTTTTTTGGGTAAATTCCTAGCAGTGGAATTACTGAATCAAGTGGTATTTCTATTTTTAGTTTTTTGATGAATCTCCATATTGCTTTCCACAGTGGTTGCACCAATTTGCAGTCCCACCAACAGCATAGGAGGGTTCCCCTTTCTCCACATCCTTGCTACCAACCATTTGTTTTTTCTTGTCTTTTGGATACTGGCCATCCTAACTGGTGTGAGGTGATACATCACTGTGGATTTAATTTGCATTTCCTTGATGACTAGCCATGTGGAGCATCTTTTCATGTGCCTGTTGGCCATCTGAATTTCTTCTTTGGAGAAGTGTCTGTTCATATCCTCTGCCCATTTTTTAATTGGGTTATTTGTTTTTTGGGTGTTGAGGCGTGTGACCTCTTTCTGTATTTTGGATGTTAACCCCTTATCGGATAAATCATTTCCAAATATATTCTCCCATACTGTAGGATGCCTTTTTGTTCTGCTGATGGTGTCCTTTGCTGTACAGAAGCTTTTTAGCATGATGTAGTCCCAATTGTTCATTTTTTATTTTGTTTCCCTTGCCTGAGGAGATGCGTTCAGGAAAAAGTTGCTCATGTTTATAGTCAAGAGATTTTTGTCTATGTTTTCTTCTAAGAGTTTTATGGTTTCATGACTTACATCCAGGTCTTTGATCCATTTTGAGTTTACTTTTGTGTATTGAGTTAGACAATAATCCAGTTTCATTCTCTTACATGTAGCTATCCAGCTTTGCCAACACCAGTTGTTGAAGAGGCTGTCATTTCCCTATTGTATATCCATGGCTCCTTTATCATATGTGAATTGCCCATATATTTGTGGGTTTATATCTGGGCTCTCTGTTCTACTCCATTGATCTATAGCTCTGTTCTTCTTCCAGTACCAAAATGTTTTGAGTACTGTGGCTTTGTAGTAGAGCTTGAAGTCAGGGAGCGTAATCCCCCAGCTTTATTCTTTCTTCTCAGGATTGCTTTGGCTATTTGGGGTCTTTTGTGGTTCCATATGAATTTTAGAACTATTTGTTCTAGTTCATTGAAGAATACCATTGGTATTTTGATAGGGATTGCATTGAATCTGTGGATTGCTTTAGGCAGGATGGCCATTTTGACAATATTAATTCCTCCTACCCATGAGCATGGGATGTATTTCCATTTATTGGTGTCTTCTTTAATTTCTCTCATGAGTGTCTTATAGTTTTCAGTGTGTAGGTTTTTCACCTCCTTGGTTAAGTTTATTCCTAGGTATTTTATTCTTTTTGATGTAGTTGCAAATGGAACTGGTTTCCTGATTTCTCTTTCTGCTAGTTCATAGTTAGTGTATAGGAATGCAACAGATTTCTGTGTATTAATTTTGTATCCTGCAACTTTGCTGAATTCAGTTATTAGTTCTAGTAGTTTTTTGGTGGATTATTTAGGGTTTTCTATGTATAATATCATGTCATCTGCAAATAGAGTTTAACTTCTTCCTTAAATGTGGATGCCTTTTATCTCTTTGTGTTCTTATTGCTGTGGCTAGGACCTCTAATACTACATTGAATAAAAGTGGTGAGTGTGCATCCTTGTCTTGTTCCCGATCTTAGAGGAAAAGCTTTCAGCTTTTCATTATTAAGTATGATGTTGGCTCTGGGTTTGTCATATATGCCCTTCATTATGTTGAGGTACATACCCTCTATATCCATTTTGTTGAGAGTTTTATCATGAATAGATGTTGAATTTTATCAAATGCTTTTTCAGCATCTATTGAGATGATCATGTGGTTTTATCCTTCTGTTTGTTAATGTTGTATATGATATTAATGGATTTATAAATATTGTTTGCCTCTGGAATAAATCCCATTTGGTCATGATGTATGGTCTTTTTGATGTATTTTGTTGAGGATTTTTTCATCTATGTTCATCATCAGGGATATTGGTCTGTAGTTTTCTTTTTTTGCGGTGTCTTTGCCTGGTTTTGGTATTAGAGTGATTCTGGCCTCAGAATGAGTTGGAAGTATTATCTCCTCTTCTACTTTTTTGGAATGCTTTAAGAAGGATGGGTACTAGTGCTTCTTAAATATTTGGTAGAATTCAGCTGTGAAGCCATCTGAACCTGGAGTTTTGTTTTGGGGGAGTTTTTTGATTACCAAATCGATTTCATTGCTGGTAATTGGTCTGTTCATATTTTCTGTTACTCCCTGGGTCAGTCTTTGAAGGTTATATTTTTCTAGGAAGGTGACCATTTCTTCTAAGTTCTCCAGTTTATTGGCATATAATTTTTCATAGTAATCTCTAAATATTCTTTGTATTTCTGTGGTGTCTGTTGTCATTATTCCTTCTTAATTTCTGATTCTGTTTATGTGTACCCTTTTTTTCTTGATAAGTCTAGCTAGGAGGTTATCTATTTTGTTTATTTTCTCTGAGAACCAGCTCCTGGTTTCATTGATTTTTTTCTATTGTTTTGTTCTTCTCAGTTTTATTTATTGCTGCTCTGATCTTTATTATGTCCCTTCTTCTACTGACTTTGGGTTTCATTTGTTCTTCTTCTTCTAGTTTCTTAATTGTGATTTTTGACTGTTTATTTGGCATTGTTCTTGTTTCTGGAGGTTAGCCTATATTGCTTTGTACTTTCTTCTAGAACTGCCTTTGCTTGTGTCCCACAGATTTTGGGCTGTTGTGTTTTTGTTTTCATCTGTCCCCATGTATTGATTGATTTCTGTTTTAATTTGTTCATTGATCCACTGATTACTTAAACACATCTTGTTTAGTCTCCATATGTTTGTAAGTCTTTGTTTTCTTTGTGTAATTTATTTCTAGTTTCATACCATTATGGTCTGAGATATTGCTTGATACAAGTTCAATATTTTTTAACTTATTGAGGCTCTTCTTGTGACCTAGTATGTGATCTATTCTGGAGAAGTTCCATGTACACTTGAGAGAAATGTGTATCCTGCTGCTTTTGGATGGAGTGTTCTGTAGATATGTCAACTCTATTTGATCTAATGTATTGTTCAGTGCCTCTGTTTCCTTATTTATATTTTCTGTCTTGTTGATCTGTCTGTTGATGTGAGTGGTGTGTTAAAGTCCCTTAAAATGAATGTGTTGCAATCTATTTCCTCCTTTAATTCCGTTAGTATTTGTTTTACAATATTTGGGTGCTCCTATGTTGGGTTCATAGATACTTACAATGGTTTTATTCTCTTGTTGGACTGATCCCTTTATCATTATGTAATGTCCTTCTTTGTCTCTTGTTGCTTTCTTTGTTTTGAAATCAATTTTGCCTGATATAAGTACTACTACTCCTGCTTTTTTATCCCTATTATTTGCATGTAATATCTTTTTCCATCCCTTTACATTTAGTCTGTGTATGTCTTCGGGTCTGAAATGAGTCTTTTGTAGACAGCGTATAAATGGGTCTTGTTTTCTCATCCATTCTGCCACTCTTATATCTTTTGATTGGTGCATTCAGTCCATTTACATTTAAGGTGATTATTGATAGATATGTACTTATTGACGTTTTATTGTTTTCTGATTTTTTTAAAATATCTCCTCTGTTCCTTTCTTCCTCTCTTATTTTCTTCTGTTGTTATTGATAGATCTCTTTAGTGTTGTATTTGGATTTCTCTCTTTTTAAAATGTATTTATTTGTGTGTGTGTGTGTACTTATTGTAGGCTTTAGTTTTGTGGTTAACAATGGTTCAAAGATAGCTTCTTTACTATATAATAGTCTATCTTAAATTGCTGATTACTCTATTTCAAATACAGTCTAAAGGTACTTTTTTTCCTTCTTCCTCCTCCTCCACATTTTTTGTATTAGATGTCATAATCTACACTTTTTGTATATCCCTTGACTGATTTCGTGTGTAGTTGATTTTGTTTCTTTTGTTTTCTTTTAATTTTGTACTTGCTTGGTAATTAGTTAATCTACTACCTTTACTGTGGTTTTATTTTCACTGGTGAAAGCTATTTAGCTTTAGGGCCATTTCTATCTACAGCAGTCTCTTTAACATATCAGGTAAGACTGGCTTAGTGGTGGCAATTCCTTCAACTTTTATCTGGAAATTGTTTAATCCCTCCTTCAAATTTAAATGATAATCTCACCAGTTAGAGGATTCTTAGTTGGAGGTCCTTCTGTTTCAGTACATTAAATATATGTCACTCCCTTCTGGCCTGAAGAGTTTTCTGTTGAGAAGTCTGCTAATAGCCTGGTGGGATTTCCTTTATAAGTAATCTCTTTTCTCTCTCTGGCTGCTTTCAACACTCTCCTTATCCTTGATCTTTGCCATTTTAATTATTATATGTTTTGGTGCTGTCTTGCGGGGTTCCTTTTGTTAGGGGATCTCTGTGCTTCCATTACATATCTATTTCCTTACCCAGATTGGGGAAGTTTTCAACAATTATTTCCTTAAAGAGACTTTCTATCCCTTTGTCTTTCTTTTCTCCTTCTGGTACCCCTATTATGCAAATATTGTTTAATTTGGATTGGTCACATAGCTCTCTTATCATTCTTTTATTCCTAGAAATCCTTTCTTCTCTATGTTCCTTAGCTTCTTTGTTTTCCTGTTCTCTAATTTGTTTCATTTACCATCTCCTCTACGTGATCTAATCTACTTTTAAATCCCTCCTTTGTATGTTTCATTTCAGATATTGTATTCTTTAGCTCTGAGTTGCTCTTTTTCAGGTTTCCTATCTCTTTGTTGAAGTCCTCCCTGAGATCTTGAATGCTTTTCTGTAAATCCGTGAGCATGTTTATGACTTTTATTTTGAAATATTTATCAAAAAGATTGGTGATCTTTGTTTCATTTAGCCCTCTTTCTGGGGTTCTCTCTTATAGTTTTGTTTGGATCACGTTTCTCTGCCTGCTCATTTTGTCATGGATTCTGTTTCTTCCTATGTATTAGGTGTCCTTGCTATGCTTTCTGGTCTAAAGAGTAATAGTTTTATGAAAAGGTGTGCTATGGTACCCAGAAGTTCAAGATTCTTTACTCTCCAGTGCCTGGTTCTGTTTTTCAGGGGCCCCAGTTATTTGCACGCTGTGGGTGGGGTGCCTTTCTTTCTGGCTTCTGTAGTGGTTTCAGTCTGGGTGGGCAGTTTGCTTGAGCTGCTGCCTCTGTGATCAGCTCAGGAATCTCTGTTGACCTTGCTGTTGGTGGGGCTGCCCTCTGCCTGGCCTGCAGCAATGGCAAGGCTGCAGGGTTAATGGGGTGGGCAGACCAATGTGCTTCAGCCAGACGCACAGCCCTGGGTTTGGACGCCTGGGGGGAGGAAGGAGCTCTTGGGGCTGGCTCCTCTCTGGTTGGGCTGAAATGGAGCCAGGCAAGCTGGGAGAGTCTCTCTACCTGCCAGGCAGCAAAGTCTGATGCTACTCTGGGCCAAGTGGGTTGATTCCCAGCAGCGTGCAGGGAGGTGCCTTGGGGCTGTGTTGCCAGCAAGGGGGATAGAGCATCTGGAGCTCCTGAGAGTTCGGTCAAGGAAGGGCTGGTGAGGTATCCTACACCTGTTCTTTCTCCTGAGGAGGGAGTTCCGTCCAACCCTTGTCATCTCTGGTACCCCTCCCACTGCTGGCACGTCTTTCAGATTGCCACCTCTGCTCTGGGTCTCAGGACTGGTAGAGTATGCCTGCCCTCCACACTGTCTGGAGTCTCAGCCTCTCAGAGTGTTCCACCTGCCCCTGGTGCCCAGCCCCGGTAATCACCAGAACCCAGTGAAATGTGGGCTTGTGCTCCCAGAGCACTTCTCCAGGGCCAGGTGTGCAGGGCTCCTGGGCTCCTACCTGCTCCCCACTTCGTTCCTCTTTCTCCCGCCTGTAGGCTGGTGGTCTTGGGTCCCACTCTACCTCGGCTTTGCTGCCTCACCCTTCTCTGTGTGGACCTCTCTCTCCTCAGGTGCAGGGGTCTGCTCTGCAGTCTTCAGTTGTTTTCAGGTCTAGCTGCATTTGGTGTATTTTCCTCTTTTATGTGTTTTTGGGAAGAGGTTTCCATCTTGCCTTCTGCCATCTTTTCATCACCCCTTTCCATTCTTTTTTAAAATACTGTTTGGCCTTTAAATCCCTAAAAACACTTAGTTATGAGATGATCTCTCATGTGATGTGGGACATGTTACATTTATTTTTAAGATTTTTGTTTCACTGAAAATTAAAATTCTCTCTGAAGGGCCACAAACCTCCTGAATGTGACTGGCACTTCTCAGGATGTGTGTAGACCCCAGTTTTAAAATTCCTGGATTTGAGGTTCTGGCTTTTCTGTGAGAAGCTCTCCAACTGCTGCTCTGTGCCCCAAGTTTGTCTCCAGCTACTCTCGATGCCCTGAGGGGCCAAGGTTTCCCCAAGAGGTGAAGGTGGTGAAGGGGCGTGGGCCTAGCTTGTTTTTGTTTTGCTTTGCTTGTCCTGGGTGGGGCCAGGCACTGTATGTGTGCAATTCAAAACACACAGGGCTGTTAACTGCCCAAGGGGATGCTTCTGCCGCACTGGGTGCTCGGGCTGTCTAGGGAGTGTCCCCCCTGGAAAGTGGGGCTGGCAGAAGGGAGGGGCCACTTCCACACAGCTGATCCTTGGCCGGAGAGATAGCTGCTGACTGTGCCTCCATCAGAGGAAAAATAGAGTTCTGTCCTTGGAAAAAGCTAGCAACTCACACGACTGGAATAGCAACTGGGAACATATTTAAAAACAGAAACACCTGCCTCAGAATTGTGACAGGGAATGAGATTTCAGAAATGCCAGAATGAAGCCAGGCCAAGCAGCAGCCACTCCCTCGTATTTCCCCTGCTTGTCACTGCCCACTGGAGCCTGCCCCCAGGAAAAGCCCTGACCGCAAGCCCCAGGCCTGCCCTGTGACCTGCACAGTGTCAGGTTGCTGCCAGGGTCCAGTGAGGCTGCCTGGTGCTGTCCAGGCTGGCCTCAGGGAGACTCCACGTGCCTGTGTGTGAACCTCTTCGGTGAGAAGAGAAACTCAGGTAGAGCTGGTCGTGGGAGAAAGGGGAACGTATGGCCCCCTGAGACCCACCCAGACTGAATCTCCCTTTGGGGGACAGTACAGCTCCTGGGAGGTCCTCTTGACTGATGATGTTTCTTGAGTGCCTCTTGGGGCTTTTAGAGGATGAGGGGTGCTGTGTTCAGACTGGGCAGGGTCTCCAAAGTGGGGTACATGCATCCCAGAGGGTATGGAACATGATTCATGGGGTTGCAGGAAGAAAATAATAGTTTGTCTGTTTAATATTTTAGTTCAAAAATAAAGGAGAAAGCTATGCAATGTTAGTAACGCTGAAGGCTGCTGGACTCTGCACCCCAGGAGGGGAGCCTGAGGGAGGGAGGAGGAGGCATCGAGCACATCACACCTACATGTGCCCACTGAGGGGAACTGAGAGAGGCTATTATCTATTTTGAAGTAAACTAACTCTCCCACCAAGGACAAGTGGCTTTAAAACAGTGTTGAAATGACATTGGGCAGCCCCCAAGTGGCAGAGCTGGCCCTGGTATGAGTTCATTGTTGGCCATGTTATGAAGTAAAAACAAGGGTGCTTTTAAGCAGATTTGACAAAGAGTTGGCCAATACTGAAATTGTCCAGAAGACTAAATGAAATACGACTTTACAGCCATAACTGTTCATGTTTAATGTAGCCTAAGGTGTATATTGTGCCTTGAGAGAATAACAAGACATTTAAAAATATGGTTAATTTCATCTTTATCTCATCCTTTTAAATCTTTTTTGGATGTTTTATATTGTGCATAGTATAATAATAGTGCATAGATGTAACTTATAAAATGATATAAATAATCAGAAATTGTGTGGACGTATCAACAGTTTTCTGTCCCGGGTCAGGGTGGGTGGGAAACATAAAAACGAGGGTGGCTGATCCAGTGCTGAGGTTCTCAGACTTAAGGTGCCTCAGAATCACCTGACACTCAGGTTGCTGGGCCCACCTCCAGCATCCCCCTGCAGTCCATCTGGGGTGGGATGTGAGAATTTGTACTTCTCACAGATTCCCAGGCGCTGCTGCTGGTCGATAGATGTGACCACAGCCCAGGGGAAGCAAGCTGGAGGTGAGGCCCACCTTGGCCACATAACCTTCCTCACAGTGGAGACACAGGGCTCCCTGAAGACCAATGATGTCCCCACACAGCCTGCCACAGTGCACAGAAGTTGCCTTCAGAGACAGATTCCTTAGCCCAAGGCCTGGCTTTGTAGCCCCCTCTAGAAAGAGAGGAACTGGACCGAGTCTAAGGAATGCTCCGGCTGCCTGGGCCAGCGATGCAAGAAGCAGGGGCTTGCAGCCCCGCTATGGCCTCAGCTGGAGACACAGGGCTGGGAACACTTGGGCTTGATGTCAGGAGACTTGTTGGATGCCTTGCACAGCCTCTCATTGGCTGTTGGCCTCAAATCTTCAATAAGATAACGTGTGTGCAACAGGATAAAAAAACTTCTTATTACATTTCATTCTCTTGTTGCCTTCTAAGAGGAGTGGGTCTTGGCAGCTGAAGGCTTTTGTTGCCAGGCTGAGTGAAGTGGTGGGTATGTAAGCCTGTTGGAGCTGATCTGCCCTGTGAGCTGAGCTGCTGGGAGAGGGGAGGCGGAGGAAGCTGTGGTGGGTGTGGGAGACACGCAAAGGAAGTTGAGAGCCGTGGGGGTGGGCCACTCTGCTCCTCTGTCACCTACACATCGTCAGCATCGAGGCAGGGATAGCACTCTGAGCCCAGTGTCTCACAGCCAGTGGAAGGGCCTGGCAGAGGTCCCCGGGCGCAGAGTGGTCATTTCCCCATCTCCCTCTGCCCTGTGGTCTCCTCCACACATACTCACAGTTTTCTTGTTTCTTTCATATGCATTTTTATAGAAGACTCTAGAAAGCCAGAAGCAGTAGCACATCACGGGAAGGTTCAATGGCAGGATTTCTTGCATAGGCTACGCAGTGAAGTCAGTGTCCCTCATGTTGAGCCCCAGTCACATCCACAAACACACAGGCCATTTACTTCTGGGGACAGGTGTGCTATGGTGTCAGTGTCCTGCACTTGCCTACACCGGCTGCCAGTGAAGAATACTGGAATTGTACCCCTAGGCAGGCAGCCTGCAGGGAGAAGGGCAGAAGCCCTGTGCAGCTCCTGCCCAGCCCCTGGCAGCCTGTGCCTGGTGCTCACCTGCTAGGGCAGGCGTGGGGGCCCCTGGCCCCTTCCTGCTCATGGAGCCCAAGCTTTGTCTTTAGGGTTAATTATGGAGCCCCCTTTACTGATGACCTAGTGCTCGTAAGGGACGAGTGAAAACTGTTGGAGACAAGCTGGGGAATCTGTGAGACTGGGTCCGAATCCTTGCCCCCCACAATGAGCCTCAGCTCCTTGGCCTGTAAAATAGGGTGATGAAAGTGCCAGCTGTGGGTGGCCATAAGGATAAAGTGAATGTGTGCACCGGGCCAGGCCCTTTGGATGCTCCCTTGCATCCTTATTATATGCTGATCCAATCTGCGTACAGAAACCCACTGTGGGTTACTCCACTGAAAGCAAAACTTGGAGAATCTTATCCAGGCATTTCTGGGGGCAGCAGAAGGTCAGAGACATCAACTCATTCACTCATCCAGGCACAAATCCTGTGCTGATTGCATGTCAGACAATAAACTAATGACTATGTGAGAACAAATAGCTACCTGATCCTCTCCAGGAGGGCAAATCATGCAGGAAGGTCTTTGGCTCTGGTGGGCCTCCCTGGAGACTCTGCTGCTGGGGATGAGGGCTGGGTAGGCAACGGGCTCTGCCAGTGGGTGGGGGCCCATTTCCACTGCCAGGCAAAGCGGCCTCCTCCTTGCCTTGGGTGGGTGTGAGGCTACTGGTCCCTACAGGAGCCCTTCTTTGCACACCTTCCCCCTCAAGTCACTGTGGTGCACTGAAAGCTTCGCGGTCAGAGCTTTAGACGCAGACCTGGAGGCAGACCCCGCTTCCCTGCACTGCTTTGGGAAAGTCTTTTTAGTGCTCTGAGCCTCAGTTTTTCCATATGTAAATGGTGATAATTGCATCTCCTTATTCACTCCACTCAGGAGAACCCAGTGAGATAATGAGAGGAAGGGCTTTCAGGAAAACAGCATCGTATACCCAGTGTATACAATGTGGCAGGTCAAAGTGTCAGTCTGAGGCGACAGCCTCCTTCTCAAATGGGCTTTTTTTGTATCTTTAAAACAGAAAACCCCTCACATTAAGAGCAACATGGAGCAACCTGACCTTGTAGTCCCATTATGGCGAGGCAAGGAGTCTCACAATGGGTGCGGGAAGAGGGAAGAGGGAACAGGAGCCGAACATCCATGCAGCTGTGCCCCAGAAAGAGCCAGGGGACACCAGTGTTAGAGCCACAGCTCTTGGGAGCTCCACATGGCTCCAGTGGGTGCCCCAGCCTCAGTGGCAGTACAGACAGTGCAGTGGGCAGCTGTCACTTGTAGATGGGCCCCCAGGAGTGCACGGACACAGCAGTGGCCAGAGTGAAGATGGCAGCAACCTGTCTGCATCCTCACCTGCTTGCCTGGGGCACTTGGTGGTCTGCTGATTCAGTTTTCTCACCCAATTCTGTCAGCATAGCTTTTACCCACAAAGCATAGCCACTGACCGAGGACACCTTTGAGCAAGGGTCTGGTCCTCTGCAGGGTTTGCAAAGCTTATGAGCTAAGAACGGTTTTCACACTTTTGAATGGTGTGAAAGTCTTCACAAAATAATATTTTGTGACGTGTAAAAAACATGAAATTCAAATGTCAGTGTCCATAAATAGTGATTTGTTATATAGTCTACAGGCTGCGTTTGTGCTGCAATGGCAGAGTTGGACAGTTGCAAGAGAGACCATATGGCCTACAAAACCTAAAATATTTATTATCTGGCCCTTTGCAGAAAAAGTTTGCCACCCCTGACTTAGAGATACCTTCCTTCCAGGAGCATCTGAACTTTAATTCACACTTAGCCCAGAGATGAAGCTCTAGTGGTAGAATTAGGTACCTAACTATGACAGGTGGCTTCTGCTAGCTGACCTTTCCAGGGGAAGGTGTGGGCAAAATTAGAGTCAAGTAACAAAGAGGCAGCAGGGTGTAAAATAAAAGACTGGAGTTTCTAACTAATAACTACTGATTTTGAGCAAAAAGGCTTTTCACATCCTTGTCCTTTTCTCATCCATTCAAAATATGCCCTCTTGACCTCAAACAGGAAGATAATAGCTGTAAAATGCTTTGAGACCTAAAGCATCATTCAGATGCAAAGATAAACCAATTCTAGATCCTGATAAGGTACATTTCTTCCTTTCAAGGCAAGGGAAGGAACGGTAGCTGTAAGTGTAGTGATTCTTCTCATCCCAAGTCAAGATCCTTGGTTTGACAACAAGACTTATAGATCCTTGGCATTTGTGCAATTGACATTTCCATCATTCCTAAGCTACTGAGAAGGTTCCCGATAGGTGTATTTGTCATTTTGCTAAGGCACAGATCTGAGTTACTCACTTGCTACTTGAGGGAATATAGTGGATGGTCTGGCATTCTCAGCCAGGATGGCTCACTGTTCTTGTTACAACAAACATAGTAACTAATAAAATGATTAACAGCTTCCTTTGTAAGTAAATGCTCTGTGTTCATATTGGGTCTGTCAAAAGTCTCAGGAGGGATCATCCATGTGTGACCTGTATCTGCAGTATTTATGTGCCATCAGGAGACTGGCTGGGGTACCACTTCTAGACACTGTCTGCATGCCTTTAAGAACAATCCCAGGAAGTGGCTTCCTTTTATAGCAGTTTGTTTCCGGTTCCTAGAAATAGCTGATTCCAACAGCACCTGATGATCACAGGCCACCTGAGGGGTCCTAAGCCAGGAGTGGATGACAGCCACACTTTCTCTGGACACCAAACACACACGCTGCAGTCTGCCTTGAGCCACACCCTGCGGCGGTCCTACAGCATGCAACAGCATTCGCACTTGAGTTTATTTCCATTCCACTCACAGAACTTGTGCTTTTAAAAATGCAAACCCATGCTGGAGCCTATGCCAAAGACAGTTGCAACACATTGCATCACCTGGATTTTTTTGTTTATAATAGCCCATGTTGGCAGTGCAAACTGGCCAGCTGTGTGCTGTTTCAAACCCTTCCTGCTCCTTTTCTCATTTGTGCCAAGGACACACAAAGCTGCCCAGAAGGAAAGAATTCAATCACCGTTAGAAGAATGCATTTAAGTTCTGTTTCCTAAACCCCAGGGGACATTTGAGTGGGAGGGGAGGACCCAGCTAGGGGAGGACAGAGTCCTTTTTATGCATCTCTTTCCCCCAGCCAAACACTGGCCTAACTGACAAATGTTAGTGGGAGGGAACAATGGAGGGTGGCTGCCTTGCAAAGCAAGGCGAGGCCTGGAAAAGGGCGTGGGGACCAGTCTGGGGTGGAAGCACTTCCTGAGGAATCATCCTGAGCAAGTTTTCAGCTGCCACCCCCAGAGCCCCATCCCTCTGCCCAGCCAGGTCCAGTTGGCCCCAGCAGCTGTGGACGGGCCCAGTCATCAGGCTGTCCTTGCCAGAGCCATCCTGGGCCAGAAATGTTATTGAGCCAAGTTGCTCTCTTTATTGCACCTCCAGTCAGGTACCTGGATGGCTAGGCTGAAAATCATCATTTTCTCTGATTCCTCACCTTGATCAGTTTTGGAATTAATACATTTTCCCCTCTCTCTCGTCTCCTCTCTGTTTCTGATGATACACAGATCCCACTCTCCACTGGGTTTGGGATGGCTCCACCGGATGCCCTGCATGCTGCCCCCTCCGTGGGGCCAGCCCACTGCCTGGGTTCCTTTTGGAAGCTCACGACGCCACCGCCAGCCTGCCTTCCAGCTCTGAATGGTGCCACTCCCCTGGTAGGTACTGATGTGTCAGTCAGGATGCGGGTCCCTGCAAGCTTGTGTCCCTTGTAAGGCCTCCGGGGTGTCAAAGCACAGGCTGTGTCATGGGAATGACAGGAGGGGAGGCAGGGATGTGGGATCAAGTCTATCTAAAGGAGGCCTCATGTTGCCTTGCTCCTGTTAGGGGGCCAGGTGGCCTTGCAGATAACAGGAGACTGTGGAACCCCGTGGCACAGAGCTGCATGTGCTGGGTGCTCAGTAAGGGAGAACGAGGTACACCTATGTCCACGAGAGTCTGGTTACTATGAACACCTCGGAATAGACACTTTTTATGAATGAACTATTTCACACCCAGGGGACCTCATCTGACCATAGTTAATGTAAGCTGTGAATTTGGAGCTTTAATGCTGAAAACGTTCTGCGAAAAGGTTTCTGAAAAGGTTGGTGCTGGGAGTGGTTGTTCCAGCCAAATGGCTGGGGTGGGTTCAGCTTACCCAATCCTTGTTCTGGATCCAAATCTGCTGGTTTCCAGTTTTGGCAACTCTGCTAACCCTCATTTACCCACTCATTTCAACTGTAAAACGGGGTAACAGCCCTCCCTCACGGGATTGGCAGAAGGGTCAAATATAACCATATATGCAACTCTTTGTGGGGTGGAGTGAAAAAGGAAGTGAGGCATTTGAGTGAGAGCACCACTCCGGCCTCTCGAGATGGAGATTCTCTGCCTGGCTTGGGCCTCCGTGTCCCCTGCTGTACTCTGTCAGGGTCTTCCCGCCCTTCGTGCCATCTTTCCTGGTCAAAATAGATTGTTACTCAACTACAGAGCTTTTTGTTCCTCTTTTGAGTTGGAAGCAACTGCAACCACGCAGCCTATGAAGCCCCTGAAGAACCTGACCGAGGGGAAATCCATGCCCCAACTCAGATGAGAAAGGGGTTTCTGAGCTGGAGAATTTCCTCTCAGGACCTAGTTCCGTAGGCTGTGAGAGCATGAAGGGCTCTAAAGCTCTGGATCCCACCTGCCGCGAATGAAAGCAGGAGGTGCATGGCGTGCGGTGATCTTCTAGGAGCGTCAATTGTGCTCTTGGAAGTGTATGTGAGGAGCTCACTTATTTTAATATCAAATACAGATGTTTGGAAAATGCGAGTTTGTTAATTGATCAAGATCAAATACAAGGCTTCAAAGAAATTTTGGGCTTGCAGCTTACAGCGGGAGTCCATGATAAGCCTGGCCTGGAGAGTTTGATACGTCGCCCCCACCCCCTCATCACACACAGGTTTGCCTAGCACGCCCCAGATTGACTGAGTCAGGACCTGAAGGGTGACGTCAGCATCAGCACTTCTATAAAGGATCCCAGATGATCCTAGTGTTCAGGTGGAATTAAGCAATGTAGGCTCAAGGGTGTGCTTGCTCTTGAAACTAAGGTGGAGGTGGAAAAGTCTGGGAAAGCACTCCCTCAGCACTGGTTTCTGGTCCCTTTGTAGATGGCTTCTAGAGATTTCTTTGAGATCTTAGTGATACAGTGACAGATCCATGGAGGAGCTTTGCTGGATCAAACCAGTGTAAGCATCAAGCTCTAGAGCTTGAGGAAGTCCACCGAAGTTAGCTCCAAATGGCCTGACTGCTGCATGCATACCCCATGATACTGGGTCAGGTCTAACAGAGGACCATGGATTCACACTTAGGGGGCTTTTTCCATGCTTTGATAATGGGGAGTACACTGTCTAAGGATGCCTCTCAAAGCCCTGCACAGGTAAGACAGCATGGCATCTCCCACCCCTTCCTGAGGCCCATAGTTGATGCTTCAAAAGCCTTGATTCCTTCATGGAACCAGGGCCCAGTGGGAAACCACAGCAAAATGGGACTGCCCAGAAAGGTACAGACAGCCTAAGCTTTCAAATAAAATCTTGGCACCCAAAACACGGATTTTTTAGGCAGCTTAGTCCTCCATTGTTTGTCTCACAGACAGCATAGTATCTTAGACAAAATAGATTTGAGGCAACTTGATGGAGCTGCCAGGCTTATGGCCACCTGTCCTAGTGGCACGTGCAGCAAAGGGATGGCCTGGTTAGCTATGAAGCAAGCCCTGGGGCACAGCAGTCTGGCATCTGGCGGTAGAGAGATCTCCAAAATCCCTGGAAAGTGCAAGAGATAGCTTTTAAAAGGGGACCTGAGGTTTAGGAATACTGGTATCTCAATTAGAATGTAAGCTGAGCCTGGACTGGGACATCGTACAAAGCAGGGGAAGAGAGCGCAGACCTCAGAATCTCACTGACCAGCTCTGAATGCCAGCTCTGCCCTCACTGTGTGACCTTGGGCAAGCTCATTCATCTGAAATGTTAAAGAGGGTGTACCACTTCCCTCAAGAGTTAAGGATCACATGCAACTGTGAAATATTTAACAGCATGCTTAACCCAAGTGCTCATAAATGGTAGTTGTTTTAGCTCTTTAAAAACATTTTTCTGTCACTTCCCAGAGTGTCAAGTACGTAGGACTTGCTCAAGCTGACTGGCTAAATAAGGGTTTGGTCAAGTGTTTTATCTAAATAAACTCATATGTTTATCTAAAACAGTCATTCTCAGTCAGGAGCAATTTTGCCCCAGTGTATAACTGGCCACGGCTGATGGCATTTTGGATTGTCACAGCTAGTGTGTACAACTAACATCTAGTAGGTGGAGGACAGAGATGCGACTAAACATCCTACCATGCACAGGACAGCTCCCCCATCCCCCAGTTATCTAGCCCCAAATGTCAAATAGTCTGAGTTTAAAACCCTGATGTAAAGGGAGATTGGCCCACTCAGATGAAGGAAGGGAGGGAAGCAAATAGGCTTATAAGTCTGAGGTCTGGCAGTAAATGAAAACTACGGACATCCCAGAAGAGGAATCCTCTTCTCCATTAGGACACCGTTAGCAGTTTTAACTCACAGGATTGTTAGAGAAATTGGATTCAGAATTAATATTCTTAGGTCAGTGGTCTGGTTTAAGTATCTTTTGGTAAGATGTGGAAAAGCAATAGAAATTAGAGGATCAGAACAGAAAAGCAGCTGGAAGTTGAAGTGTGGTCCTGAAAAATAAAAAACGCATCATGTAGTAGTAAAATAGATGAGGTCCATTCCATATTTTTTCTTTTCTTTCTAGGATAAGGCAAACTACACACTAAGATACTAAAGCACCAAATAAAGGAAAGTTTCCATGATTCTGGAAAGGCCTAATTCCTCGGAAAGTCAACAAAAGTTACCTGACTGGGCCATTATCTGCTCTTGCTATGGCCTAAGAGATAAAATTAAAAATAAAAGTAAAAACCTGATTCGACCAGTTTCAGCCAATTTTGAAATTTCATTTGCTTGGCAGAGCACTTCAGTGCCCAGAATGAGTTCACAAATCAATTTTGAAATAAGAATTGGTGCCTTAATCTAGCTCAGATCCTTCATGTTTAGTTTGAGAGTACAAATTAACCCTGTGATACTGCTACTGAATCTTTTGATTGGCACGCCCAGGAATTAGAGATCCACTGAGTTAAATGGAAAATGTTCACAACTCAGTCGCTAGCAACTAATGAGACGTTTTCTGTGAAGTCTTTTTGAAAATGCTTTTGGATTTGGTGATTTTTATTTTACCTTAAGCCAGTTACTTAAACTCTTAAACTTCAGCTTTTTATCTCTGCAAAATGGAGATAATAGTCCCAGCGCTCCTAGGGCTGTGGTAAAGATTAAATAAGATGATATACCTGAGTTCATTTCCTACTAACTGGGTCATCCAACTAAACATAGTTTTCCAAAACCCAAAGTCTTTTTACTTCTACTTTACATTGCTTTTTAGCACTTCAACAGTATTTTTCCAGGGTCATGCTGGGTTTTAAAGTAAACCAGAATAAGGATGCGGCCTGGACAGCAAATTATTTCACAGCATCTCTAGGTCTTAAGTTTCTTGAGTTTCATGTGTAAGTACATAATCTGCAGAATATGAGATTAGATGCCCTCTACTGAAGTCAGAAAATAAGGTGACTTGAATTGAAATACAGTCAAAAGCTGGAAAAGAAGCTTTGCAGGCCTGGCCCAGAGCAGTTTCTAGGGCTTACGTGACCAGGAAAGCATGGGAAGTGACTGAAAATCAGTTAACTATAAAAGGTGGCATATTAAATGCCCTGAAATGTTCTACTTGGATTTAAAGACCTCAGAGAGACAGACTGGAGTCCAACCGATTCCATCCTTTCCCGGGATAAATTTAAGGGTGTCCAAATGGTGGTGGTAGAGGAGGGATGGCAGGATGTGATTGCTGGGGAAAGTTAAAAAAGATGGGGGCAAGAGCAGGAGGAAGGCCACTGAAAAGGCTGAGGAAGTGGAATGCAACAGCCAGCAAGGCTGGTCCACTTGTAAATAAAGTAAAAGCAAAAGGACCACTTCTTTAATCCTTGACCATAAATACATCTTTGAAATGAAGATATTATTTTCTAAAAAGTACTAACAATCATCTGGTTGGGAAGAGAAAACAAAGTATGATCTCCTTGGGTTTCACATGCTTCAGTAAATGCCACTGGAACAGGCCGGAACAATTACACTTCTGGAGTTTGCTTTCTCAACTTCAAATGAAGATGGCAGCTCTCAATTCTCTGGGAAACTTCATCCATGTACTAGAAGACAAACTTAAGAGTAGCTATGTCTAGCTTCTGGATAAGTGGAAATTCCAGGATTAAATAAACATCCTAAGCAATATGATCGGTGGCTTAATAACTCTGCTAAGTTCCTAAGAAGTACAAATTCAGTGATGTACAGAGTAACTAACAAAGGAAAATTGCTGTTTAATCCAAACACCACCAAAAGCCCCTTCATAGTCCATTCTTGGTTTTTATCAATAGCCAAACACAGAAAAGTCCTTAAGTGAGGTAGTACAGACTGTTTCAAAGAAGTAGCTTCAAGAGCTGCTTTCAGAAACCCACACCATTATTTTCACACATACACAATTGTTAAGATTATTTCCAGGAAGTTCTTGTAGACTGCACCAATGTGGAAGAAATGAACTAGCCCATCTATCCAGTTTTTCTGTGTGGTTTTAGATAGTCTTACTTTCAGAAAACTGTACTTCATAAACGACACTCACTACATTTCTTAGTAATAATAGGCATGGCTATTTCTTATGAACTCTATTATCGTATTTGAATTTTCACCTAATAGTGAACCTCAAGGACTTTAAATCTAGGTAATTTACAAATGGTTAGCACTAGCAAAACCCACAAGCTAAGTACTTCAACATTTTTTGAAATCTGAGCTCTCTGGTTTTTGATGTAAATGCCTGGTTTCTATACTTCAGCATTTTACATCCATGACTCTTGTAGACTGGGAACTGCTTCCCCATTCAGGTTTCTTGGTAAATCCCCCGGGATTGCAGGAACAGATGTCAAAAGTTCTGTTTGCTTTTGATCTTGGGAAATGTCATGGTATAGAAATAAGCCTTGGAGCTTTAAAATAAATACCTAAATTTATCTTCCAGCTTTAAGTATTACATTCTTACAGTTCTAGAATCAGATTTTAAAAAGCCCTTAAATGTTCATTTTGAATAGAAGCTAACTTATTGTTGACTTACCCAAGAACACTCAATTTAACAGAACCACCACCTGAGTGTCTCTGGGGGCTAGGTCACCTTTTGTACAGCCTTTAAGATGGTGAGACTGACTTACTG
Organism: Smutsia gigantea; assembly: GCA_032199065.1. NCBI lineage: Eukaryota > Metazoa > Chordata > Mammalia > Pholidota > Manidae > Smutsia > Smutsia gigantea. The sequence goes on along the minus strand of JAVSCE010001456.1, from coordinate 806,824 downwards.
ATCTTGCTGTTCACTATTAATATATGCAGTAAATTATGCATTAACACTGCTAGAGGCTTTGGATAAACATTGCTATGTTGCTGGTAGGTACTGAACAAAAAGATTTACATAATCTTGGCCCACATTTACTGACTACAACCAAGCCAGTTCTTTTTCAGTTTTGTGTGTATTCAACCAGTATCATAGCTCCTTCTCAATACTTTTAATATTTAAAAAGCTATTTATGAAAACATGCTTAGAAAGATTGAAGATTTGTAATTTTGTTTAAATTTCCATGAGACCTCTAAAAACACCCAGAGGGACTAGAAATGTGTGGTCTCTTCAGTTGTTTCCTTCTTTTGCCTTCCAATCCCCATCTCTGATCAATGACTATTTATTATTTAAAGTATCTAACCACTTATCCCCCTTATGGACATTCTCCTGCATTGGTGCATAAATACTACTTTAAAATGTAAAAGCAGATGAACATTAATACAGAAGTAACTTACAAAATCACAAATGGCAGGAAAATTTAACATTCTTTCACAATCTCTAATTATTTCACATGGTCAACTGAAGACACTTCATGGGAATACTCTCATTAGATACCCAAGTAGGAAGGTACGGCAATTTAAAGAGGACAAATATTCTTAATCTTTATTACATGGAATTGCTTTATGAGGTTTCTCATTGTCCTTCCTCTTCACTGTGCTCCACTGTCCAGTTATTTGATCACTAATAGAAAATGCTTGTTTAAGGTATGGAATTGTCATAAAGCAGAGTATTACTGTAACCATAAGTTATGTTGTGGAAGTATACTGACATGGAAAAGATGTTCACTATAAGCATCCCTAGCCACCATTACTTATAAAGTTTTGTTACGAGAAAAGTAGAAACTTAAGATGGGAGGTGGTTAGTAACAGAGAGCATGTCTTGCCGATGGGTTTCAGCCCCAGGCAAGTTTGCTATGGATTCAATGTGACCAAAGAAACTGACAGCAAAACGTTCTTTAGGGTGAAAGGGTTTATTACTGGGCTTGTTCTCCTGGCAGTAGGTCGAGCACTAGCGTCTCTGCCCCCGCCCAGAGCACTGGGCCGAGCGTTCTATATAGCACAATCATAGCTTATTGCCTAAAGGTGTGGAAGCAGTAGCCTAGCAACAGGCCAGTTACATCATCAGGTGATCTAAGTTCAGTGAGGATCCTGGCCATCGGAACCCCAACTTCCCCACAGAGCATAAACACCAGACACTCATTCCCGAACAGATCCACTGATAAAGTAATTAGTTGTTTAATAACATACCTGTGCCTATTTTCTATACCTAATCATTCTAGCCTTCTTCACTCCTAAAAACCTACTTTGTAAAGGGACTCTTTTGATAAAATCCTTTACAGAAGTAATTACATATTATAATAATTAAGCTACTAGCCAAACCAAATGGCTGTTTAGCTTCTACCATCTAAGGTTTTGAAAACGGAATACAGGTTTCCTCCACTATCCAAAAGTTTGCTTTATGCTGCTTCACTTTCATGAAAGAGATACATTAGTATAAGAGTTTTTGATAACCAAAAGTAATCTGAAGGGTATTTGGTGCTTATAGTATCTTATGAAGTAATTGCTTCTTTTATGCCATTTGACTTAAGATTTCATAGGAATGCTCTACTTGCAGGTGGTGGGGGAAACCTGCAATTTCTGCAAAAGGTTTGCCTAATTCTTGATTATTCACACTGCAGATTGTACCCATTGTGGTGCTAATTCCCTGGTGACACAGGTCCCCAGAGTTCCTGGGGCCTCTCCCCCAGTGTTCCATAAGAAAATTCAGAGGCATGAGAGGAAAGGCAGATCCAGACTTAGAACTTGGCTAAATGCATATCAGTTTTGTGAACAGTATCTTCGGAGTTTTGGCTTCCAAAGCAGATTATTTTCAAGGTCCTTTGAAAGATCTTCACCTTGTATTATGTAAAAGTTAAGAAATTCATACTGGTCATTCAATCTGTGCTGTAATTGTACAAATACAGTTGTTCCCCCTTCTGTGCAAGGGGAATACTTTCTAAGACCCCCAGTGGATGCCTGAAACCATGGGTGGTACTTAACTCTTGTTATACTGTTTTTTCCTATAATACATACTATGATAAAATTTAATTTCTAAATTACAGTGAGATTAATAGAATTAAAAAATATAAAAGTTATGTGAATGTGGTCTCTAAAAATACTTTATTTATTGTGCTGTACTTCTGAGATGAAAAGATGCCTACATTACAAGATGAAATGACACAGGCATTCTGTTGTGGCATTAGGCTACCACTGACCTGTCAGTAAGTCAGGAGAATCTTCTTCTGGACCGGACAGCAGTTGACCACAAATAACTGACACCGCAGATGAGGGGGGGACTGCTGCACTCTAACACACCCACATAATTTAACTTTCAGACTTTTGGAGGCTAACCTTAAAATTAGCAAAATAATTCCATGGCAATTATCTTGTGCATTATCAATCTATACTCTGGTCTTCTAGCACAGCCTAAGAATTTCTCCAAAACCTACAATGAGAAAGACTTACTGTGGCTGTATAAACAAACAGAAATTTTGGTCTCTTATTTAAAAGAATCTTAGATATGTTTTTTATTTTTGCTTTTTAACAAATGGGAACAATTTACTCCAGTCTGCATCAAATCAAATTCATTAATGGAGTAGTATTTTTATCAACCACAAAAACTTTCAGAAGGTATTTAGCAACTAAAGTTAAAAACTTGTACCTTGATATCAGGAGAAAACTAGTTTTAAAGATTTGGTGCTTAAAAAGACAGACACCTGTAACAAAGAGAAACTGAGTAGAGTCTAAGTTGGATTCAGGATTTTAGTTTACATTAATGTATAAAAAGTCATTTACTATTTTACTTACAAGTAGCTTATTAGGGGTTATTTGTGGTCAGCTATACAAACATGCAACTGAACAATCTAAAACTAGCTGAATCTCTAGTTTTACTATAATGGTACACTCAAAGAAAAAGCTAAACTTGGATGGGGCATAAGTGACACATTCAACACTAAGAACACATTTAAAAACACTGCAGAGGCAGGAGGATGGGCAAAATAGGTGAAGGGGATAAAGGAGTACAAACTTCCAATTATAAAATAAGTCATAGCAATGAAAAGTACAGCATAGGGAATATAGTTTAAAAAAAAAAGTCAGTACAACAATGAACACAGGTAGCTGGCTGGAGACAGAGGAAACTTTGTAAAAGGGAGTTTTCAATCCTGGGAAATAGCTATCTTCCAGTCTAAACTAATGACTGCACGAAAAACACCAAGGAGAATACATTCAAGTTAATGGAAACAAGTCTTTATTAAGTAACTTTTAATATCAGAAAAATAAAACTCTTATAATTCTCTTTACAGCAAATATATAATATCAGTGCTTTGGCCATCTTAAGTTAAAGGCCCTTTATCATAAAATATATGGTTTTAAACTTTACTCAAATTGAATTTATAATCCCTATGACTTCCCTACATATACATAACAAAAGAGTGTAGTAAAATTAGCAAATACTAAACTATATTGATAATTTATCTTTCTTAGTTTGTGGTTTTTAGAAACAGTACACGCACCTAATATATGTCGATTCCTTGGCTTATTAGTTGCAGTGTACGATGCAACAAAATACAAAATACATGCTTGGTGAACATTCGTTCATATCTACAAGATGGCAGCTAAAGATTAGGTTTCAATACTGACATTTAACTATCCTACAAGCAATTAGCATTACATGATAATATGCCATCAAGGCAATTTTTTATACTGAAAAAATCAAAATAAAAACCGTTATTTGTAAACTTTTATACGAAATGTAACTCTTCAAGTGAAAATAAAAAATAAAATCTGTCTATTTACTATTCAATACACATAAGATTTCAATTTTTGTTATACTGAGAAAAAAAGCTCTTTTGTGTTGGGAAAATAATGCTTCAAAAAATAATTAGTAGAAAAACCCACCAGTATAATGTGTTGTCCGTTCAATGCCAACAGATTTGGGGACATACTGAGGATGAAGTTATAGACATCCGCAGGTGAAATGTAAAACTTTCCTTGTGATTGGAAACAGTTTTGAAATGACGTAAACTGATTGAAGGTCATCACAGCTGCTTTTCTGAATTATGCTAAGGTCATTATTATCCCTCTCTCCCTCCCTTTCCCCTAAGTTACTAAAAAATAAAAATATATTTATAATGTGCAAGACAAATATGGATTGAACATAAAATGCTTCACATTTTGATCTATAGTCTTAAAAATTAACAGCTTGATCAGACTAATGAATGGAATGTTCGCATTCTCAATTATTAGCCAATATAGGTGCATCCCAAAGCCCTTCCTGAAATGGGAAAACCCAGGTGGCCATTTATTTCCACATTCACTGAGGGAGGCAATGGGTAGGAATTCACAATCGACACAATTGCATTCCTGATCCACTGATCATACCAGCCGTAAGCACTCTGGGCGAGATGAAAGTCAATATAGTAGCAGTTTTTGTCCCAAATTATAACCAGTGATTGAGTAAACTGCCATCAGCCCTATTATTACCACTAAGTAATCGCAATGCTTTAAAAAGTTACTTTCAATCCTGCAGAATTAGGCATAAGTTGTTGTAAAATAAAAAACGAACCTGTTTTGTCAAAACTGGCAGTGTAAAGAAGGCAGCACTGGAAGTGTCTGAATCATCTGTAATGCCAAGTACCCTCCATAAACTCTTAATGTGGTTAGGCTTTGGGACCCATTGTTTTGAAATCCTAGACGTATACAAATTTCTCATAGGTTCACACAACCTATGAGTGTCTTCGCTCAGCCAAGTTGAATTTCAGCTTTAGCAATTCTTACACAAGCTATGTCTCTGGGTCTACAGAACAGTATTAATAATTCAAACCAAACTAATAGACAAGAGACCACTTAGGTTTAGTGTTACCATAGCAGCCTTTTATAAGTTTACTAACAACTTTAGTCTAATCCCAATAAAGCCTGATAACAGTCATAAGAATTCATTAGGAAGTTTACTGGGGTACCGTTATACCCATGCCTTTATGAGTCCATATAGAGATATAGGATTTCTGTATATATATATATATAGTTAAGAGTGAATTTGGATTGCCTGAGTAACAGCTGTCTGGCAAACTGGACATGATGGCGTTCTCTTTTCACAGATCTTGTTGGCACATTCCATGCAGAAGAGGTTGTGGCCACATGGAACTAGGGCAGCAATAACTTCATTCTCAAAGCAAATCACACAGTCGTGCTTTCGTCTTGATTCTGGAGGTGAGCTAGAGGTGGAACCACCATTAGAAGAGGAGTAACTGTTGGTACCATTAGAAAAAGCAGGGATGTATATCGGAAGGCCAACATGGTTGCCTGTACTAGGTGGGTCGCTCCTAACACTCCGAGCAAGTGGGTGTTCAATGCTCTCAGGAAATGTAGGAGACAGACGAGGAGTAGATGGCTGACTTCCTCTACGCTGGGTCTTCATGTTACCAGAAGGATCACTCCCAAAGCCAGAGAGTGGGTTAACTGGTTCAAACGGAGTCCAGATAGTTTGAGTGGATGTTGGTAGAGAGTCAAAGGCAGGAGAATCAACTGCAAGATCTTCGGAGCCTACAGATGGTAGTGTATCTCCAAACCAAAAGTTTCCTGTGCTAAATGGGCTTGTTGGACTAAAGTCAGCCAGTCTATTGCTTCCAAAGTAGGAATCTGTGGAACCACTTCCCAGAGAACTGGAACTATCATTTCGATAATTGGATATCATTCTTGCACGGCTAGGTGGAACTGGATTGGAGGAGAGCCATGCAGAGCCAAGAGTGCCACCTTCAAAGCTTACATCGGTACCATTGTAATGGAAATCGTTCTCTTCATTGAGCTCAATATAATTTCCTGTACGCATGGCAATATGCATTTCTATCTCTTCTCGTGCTCGGTCAACATTTTCGGGCATCCCTGTCACTTCAAAGACAGGCTCCTTATCTCTGCTTGGAGTTACTATGTATGTGTGGGTCTGCTGCTGAATTCTTTTAATGGTTGCTCCTTTCGGTCCAACTACTAATCCTACCACGCGATAGGGGACCCTGACTTGAACGGTGGTTTGACCAGGCAGATTAGGACTACATGACAGCCCTCCCAGGGCAGGGCCATTTTTGTTTCGAGATGCACGAATCATGGAGAAGTGCTCTGCGGCTGAAAGGATTTCTCTTTTGGCCATGGCAACATCTTCTTTCCGTCCAGTGACAACAAAAATAGGCTCTTCCCCACGAACAGGTGTCTTGATATATGTGTTTGTCTTGGCTCTCAGTGCTTTAATTTTACAACCTGTTAGAAAGAAAACATTTCATAAGAAACAACACTTACTTCCAAAACTCCTTTCAAGCTAATCTTCTGTTTCTGGGCAGGTTTTTTTTTTTTTAATTTTAGAATTTTTTCTTATTATAAACACTTATCCCTAGATGGTAAAAAGTTTTTCCTAATTCCACTAATGCTCCTAGATCCTCAGGTATACTTGTCTGGGGATCTTAACTCACAAGTCAGGCTTATTGTTTTCTTCCTCCCATTATTGGTCATTGCAAATGATATATGAAGTACCCTACACTGTCAGAACACTAATGGTTTACTGCTTTGCAGGGTGTTGGTGGCAAAGAAAAACCATCAATGCACATGTGAGACATTTAATATCTGTTGTCTCATATAATCTACACAACAGCCCCAAGACTATAGACTATTATACTCATTTTATTGCCAAGGAAAATAAGTACAGAATAACTGTGTATCTTGTCCAAGTTCACGTAGCTAGTAAGTGGCAAAGCCAGAGTTAACCTTGTATGACTTCAAAATCAATGGTCTGTCAGTCCAAGAACTATTGTATAGTTGTGTGAAATTTCACACAACTATACAATAGAAGCTCTTCAACTAACTTCTGCTTAATTGTCTTACCTTTTTAGCTTAACATTACCTTTTCTTCTGTAAAACTCAACTGCTAACAACAGCAAAGTGTTCATGGCTCAAAGGTCATCTCGCCTCTGTTCCCATTGGTTGAATTTTAGGCTAAGAATCAGTTGTGCTTATCCCTGTATCTGTTTATACTAGCTGTACTCGTGCATTAACTAAATTAACTATTACATTAATCAGTGAAATAGAATGAAGGGCATTTTATTTGTATGAAAATAGACTGTTTTTGACAATTTCAACTAAAATGTGTACCTTAAAGAAAAAGAGATGCTACTGAACTATGTATGGGTGAGACAACTGTAAAAGCCTGAGGTAGTAAAACTAACAGAATCATTCTGCACTCACTGTAAAGTTCTTGCTAAATTCAAAAGAAACATTGGAAACTCATGGAATTGCGAGCATTAGGATGTAGTTTTACCAAAGGACGATGACTCTGACTGGCAGAGCCATTCTCAAAACACTTTGGCCTCAAATCCCAAGTATATTTAACTTAAAATAAGATATCTAAGACACATATGCCTAACTATTCATAATTGTCGTCCTTTAACTTTTTGGAGTAATTACCCATTATCAGTGCCAACAATGTAAGACTAGAGGCCTTCAAACTGTACTTAAAGGGGAATAAAACTCTAGGGAGTTAACATTTTTCAAAGATCTTAACATGAAGCATGCCTAGCCTGTATAACTGCAATAGTCCCCCAACACAAAGTAGCTCTCCTTGCCACCATTCAGGCCTCACTCTAATCTCTTCTCTATATTCACTTTAGTCAGATGATGTTTTCTAAATACAGCAGAGATCACATGATTACTTCTTTGAAAAAGTGCTTTAATGGTTCCCTGTTACCTTAATGATAAAGTCCACAAAATATGGCACACAAGGTTCCTCTTTACTTGGTATCTGATTACCTCTCACTACCTTTATCTCTCTACCACTCCTTTCTCCCCTCCTCAAACTCTGCAGTGTGCTTCCACCATATTAAATTCCTATCCATGCTCCCTTGCTTAACTCCTGCTTAGCCTTTCAGATTTTAGTATAGATGCCTCATCCTCTATGAAGCTTCCTCTTGCTTAGTACTGGTGTGTATGCCCTTAAGCATTCCCAAATCACTGTGTGGCTAACTGTCAAGTATCTACCATGGGATGGTCTCACAATAACTGCTGAAACAAAGATCATTGTTTCTCTGTATGGTCCTTGCTTTGCATCTAAGCTTTTTTTTGAGCTTTTTAAGACTTTCATATTCTGGCCCCATGCTGCCAATCCAACCTTTCTGAAAGGGAGTTCATTATGCTAACTTCAATTATGGCATATTCAACACAACTTCATTCAACCTACCACTCAACTTTTAGATTTTAACCACAAATGAAAAGCCTGTTCCCCCTTCCAACAAACTGTGAAACTTATAAAGAAATGGCTGCTTTCTCACTGCTGGATCCTCATACCTATCATGAAAACACTTTCAAAGTCAGGTTTACTCTAATCTGAAGGCTGTGTTCACTTGAGAAGAAGGGGTGGTGGTGGTGGTGGTGTGGATGGGTAAAAGCACAGCTGCAAGGAAAGCACTAAGAGCTAAGGGGAAGGGGGGTGGCTTAGGGCTATCAAGAAATTACTACAGTGAGTTGAATTTGAATGTATGCTACTGTAAAACATGAAAGGTTTTATTATAAAGAGTGTTGCCCTAAGTTTACACCTACCCAGAACTACAAGAAGATTAAATTGACTGGATACCTTTTTGAGTATAGGATAATGCTTTATTTGCTTTTGTTCCACAAAAGAAAGTGGGATTAAATACAAGAGCAATAAAACTTCTTTATCTATTGATTATTTAAACAGGCTGAATCTCCAGGAGACTCCCTCATTCAGCACAGTGGGTGTTGCTTGGGCCTATGAACTGAGACCACTTTCTATTGGCCGGTATGTGATTGATGGAGAGATGCTGACGAATTCTGAAAGGGATGATATGAGCACACAACTGTTCACATCATACACTCGGGAGTTTAATGTTATTATTTGAATACATGTGGTCATACTCTGGGCTACTTAAGAAGGCAGTCTGCTATAGTCACATTCCTAACAAAGAGGGTCCTGATCATTCTACAAAAAAACATTGAGCAATTTCTATTAAGGACAAAGAGAGAATTAAATCAACCTAAGGGTCTATGGTTCACCCCTCTCAACCTTTAGTAATACTGACCATGTGGAAACTTCTCCAAATAAATATTTCCAAGACTATAAGCAACAGTTGCACCTTACTAGAATACTTTTTGTTTAATATCTAGTAGGTATATTATTAACTAAGAAAATAATGCTTAATGGTATATAGAACACTATCTGGCCTATGGCTGATACTAATAAATAGGTGTATAATACATGGCTTATTAGGAAGACAGAAGATGAATGTTTTGAGCACTGACCATTTCTGAGATAGGGTATGACAGGCCACAGGTAAAAGGAAGATAGCAAAGCCAACCCCTTTTAGGTCACTGCCAACAGAATAAAGTATTTCTTCTCTTTCCTAAATTTTATAAGACAGTTTTAACACAGTAGTCTAAATTCAGATTAGGAATACAGGCAACATCAATGAATTACAATAGTGTTTTTATAGGAACCCACACATTTTCTAGAAGTTGGAGACAATTTGAATATGCAGAGTTCTAAACAGGAACACAAACTAAAGGAGGGAAAAAAACCTTGTTTTATTATTTTGCAGGTAGAGGAGGTAAAACACCTTTGGAATATTTTAGATTAAGTTTCTATTTGGAAATTCAAAGATATTTAGAAAATTATGGAACAATCTATAATCTCAAAGTGACACAAAACTCAGAAGCCATAAAGTACTGATAAATTAGATTGTACTTTAAAAAAATTTGCAGTTATGGCAGAAGTCATCAAAAACAAGGTAAAAAAATCATTTATTACTGATATCCCAAATAGCTGATTTCTCTCTTATACACATACACCTACACTATATATCAAAGCACCAAAATCCAATAGAAAAGTTGGTTAAAAAAACAGCTTACAGAAAAGGAAATTTATAAATGGCTCAACATGAAAATTCCTATTTTCAATTGAACTGAGTTATCATTTTCCACCTGCAAGACTGTCAAATATCAAAAACAGAGCTGGTAAGAATGGGAAAAAGGACCCTCATATTTAGCTGCTAAGAGTATAAATTTGCATAGAGGTGCAAAATGAGATTTGTGTATATTATTCACTGTTCATGTTAGTGTGAAGCTGGTACAGCTATATAATGGAATACTATGCAGTCATAAAACTGATTTACTTATGGTGTAGGCTAGGAGGAGACTTAGTTTTTCCTTACATTCTTATTTTTTATAAAATTTGAGTCATACAAAAATGCATTAGTTTTTCAAAGAAATATAATGAGAACATTTAAAAATTAAAGATAAAAAATGATAATTTACTAGGATTAGCATATCAATTAGACTTTTGGCTAGTACTTGAGATTATTTTAAATTGTATGAACATCAAGGTAAATTATTTCATAGGCTCAAAGCTGAACAAGGTTTTTATTTCTAAGGAAGTAAGGACTAACAATTGTTTTCTTACAGCTACAGAAAAAAACCAACATATGGCAAGCTGTGTATCAGACTGTAGAGGTTAAGAACTAGGATAGCACCAACAGCTTTCTTGGTTGTAATTTTATTTTGATTTGGAAGTAAATTCCCTAAATAAAAATGGCTTCAACTTATCTCTGTGGTATAGGAATCCATTTCCTCTTTCTATATCACTGTGGTTGGGGCTGTGTTTCACTTTAAAACTCTAGCTGCAGCCAAAATTCTGGTCCTCAGGATAGCAAAGGTCCTGTCTTGCTTTTCTGGGGTGAAGAGAGCCCCTCCTACCAGCTGTCTCAGCAATTAAAAAGAGAGAGAGAGGGCCTCTGTTATTCGGAGAGGAGTTTAAAGGGGAAAAAAAGGAATTGAAAGATGGTATCTCCAGTGTTTCTCAAACCATGTGTTGTAGTATCAATTTAATGGGCTGCAATCAGCAACACACACACAAAAAAAAGGAAAAGAAAAAGGAAGACTCAGTGCATTCCAAATGTTTCAGTGAAGTCTGTGTACAACGGGTTGTAGTGTAAATGTTCTTTTGTTGGGGGAGTAGTGTCACAGTCAAAAAAGTTTAAAACCACAAGACTAGACCATCTTTAATTGCATAAAACATGTGGAATGATGTACTTATAACAAAAGAACCAGGTTTAGAATTAGTCTGCAATATAGATGTTAAGTAACAGTCCAAATCAATTCACTTTAAAACAGGAAGATTATCCAGATTATCTGGGTAGGTCTAAGATAATCGTGAGTCCTTTGAGTTTTCTCCAGCTGGTCTCAGAAGTGCAGCCTGAGAGCAAACAGTCCATGTTGTGAACTGCCTATGGAGAGCTCATGGCTGCAGACAGTCTCTAGGTGCTAAAAATAAGGAGGCCTCCATCCAGAAATCTTTTTGTTCTTTAATTTGCTTATTACCTACTTCAGTTTTCTAATGCTGCCATAACAAGTTACCACACAAAGTCACTTCAGTGTCTATTTTACAGTAGGTCAGAAGTCTGACCTGGGTCTAATCAGGGCTAAAATCAAGGTACTGGCAGGGCTGGGTTCCCTTCTGGACACTCCGGTGGAGATCTATTTCCTTGTTCATTCAGGTTATTAGCAGAGTTGAGTTGCTTACAGTTATAGGACTGAGCTTCCTGCATCCTTGCTGGCTGTAACTGAGGGCCATTCCTAGCTTTTAGAGGCCATGCATACTTCTTGGCTTGTTAGCCCCCTTCCTCAATCTTCAGAACCAGCAACGGAGGTCGTATTCTTTTAATGCTTCAGATATATCCCCTTCTCCTATCTCTGACCTAACTGGGAAAGGTTTTTTGCTTTTAAGACCTCATGTGATTACATTGGGCCCACCTAGATGATCTCAGACAGCTTTCCAATCTCAAGGAACATATTCCATATACAAGCTTGGCTTTTTTGGGTTCAAGTGTCCTTGTAGCTCTTTTAGTTAAAATTCTCAGAAAATCTTCTTAAGAATACTCTCTCACTTTAGTTATCACTTATGACAATACTTCAAACAGCTTCATTTGTGTGATTTTAGCTTTGTTTATTGCCGGTATACATACAAACATCTAATGCATTAAAACCAAGTAGCATCTACTACTATTAAAACAAAAGCTGCCAACAACTGAAAAGTTGACTGGCTCCTTAGATGAAGTTAGGAATAAAGGCAAGAGGGAAGAAAACCCCAACTACTGCAATATGGAAACAAATGGTAAACAAAAAAATGCAGGTTCCTAATCCAACAATTCCATAAAACAGTGAGTATCTACTTTGTGTGAGGTACTTTAGCTGACATTGAGGATGCAAAGATGACTGAGAATCAGTTCTGCCTTCAATGACTTATATCAACTTCAATCATCAAAAGGATCTGGTGTCTATGCATGTTTGTGTACAGATGTCGATCTGTTATTTTCTTTTATTGTTGGTGGTTGTTGGTGTTCCAATCTTCTGTATCCCTGCTGGTCTTTTAACTACCTGTCCTGCCTTACTGAGCTAGGAGTGTTGAAGTCCCCAATTCTATTAACTTGAGATCCTGAGTAAGTTACTTATCATCTCCATAGGTTTCTTTCCTTATCTGTATGGTAGAAGTTAAGAATGCCCAACACTTAAATGTTATTTAAGAAAAAAAATCTAAGGAATCAATTTTCTATAGAAAGTTAAAAACACCTAAAGAATTTACTTCCTAAAAGATTAAAACTTATATTTGGATTGTGAAAAGCATGTTAAGAAATTATAAGCTTTACAAAACTGGGAGAAGATATGTTGAAATCAATGTGTTAATTTGAAATCTGGTGTATTTTTGCATGATTTTAGGGGCTCTTTTTTGGACCAAAATCAAAATATCAGAGCTATCAGAGATCATCTAGTTCAATCTCACTTTATACATGAAGAAAAGTGAAGCCTTGAATTGCCCCAAATTACAAATTAATGACTCCTAAATACCCCATTCTCTCAACCTTTTTTTCTAGTTTTCCTACTCCCAGCATGTACAAAGTATTTTTTTAAAAGAGGTTAAACTATAATCCTCCCTATTTTTTCACTTAGTTTGGAGAAGAGGATCAAAATGCTTTAAAAAAAAAAAAGAGGCATATATATGGCCTTTCTTATATAAAGCTGAAACACCCAGATGATGGAGTAAATTAGCAATGAAAGGGCAAATAATTTCCCTAATGGAGGATTTTTAAATTAGGTTCATGCCCTTTACAGAATGTTAATAGAAACCTTAGAATTATCTCTGTTTGGGTACCATATATAATGGAATCAGATTCATTTGTAAATGATTCTCTTCCAGACCAGCTTAGCTCTTTACCAAGAACACATTTCAAAAGCTCAGATTGCAAATAAATTTTAAGACATACTGTAAATTTTAAAAAATATAAATCATTTAGTTACTGGTATAGCCCAGGAAAAACAACTAAAATGACAATTTTTAGTTTCAACTACCATTTTCTCAGAGTACAAATCTAGTAATAAAAAGTCTATAAATTTTAACTTACCTTGTATAATTTATTGTCATTATAATTTCAGTTGTATAGTGGATTTGCAGAAATGGCATCTTTTCAAACTTAATTCTCCCAACAAATATGTATAGGGGAGGGACCGGGAAGAACAAGTCGATGGAGCAGGTTTATTTATTTTCCACAAGAGGAAACCGAGACTCAGCTAAAGTTAAGTGATTTGTCCAAGGTCACAGGCAACAAATGGTGAAGCCAGGTCCCTAAAAAGTTTTCTAAGTCCAAGTTCAATGTCCCTTCCTGCAGTATGCCAAACGGTTCTGATGGAAAGGCAGAAGATAAACCAAAGGGGAGGGGGAGGGGAGAGTGGTACAGAAAGGGGATGGTAATAAAAAGGTCTGCCCGAAGTATACTTTCTGGGAGATTTTCTAGTTGGTTGGAAATATTCCCTCCCCACTGTCCCCCAGCAATGTTTAAAACAAACTACTTATGCTTACTTTCAATTACATATGTTCTCATCACAGAACTGTCTTTATTATTTTAAGGCCCGGTCTTACTATTCCATGATACAGAAGTCAGGCTTCCCTGAATGCAGTGAATTGTAGTCTTGGCTTCCTAGACAAAGGCAGCAAACCAGGCCCACACGAACTGTACTTAAATCCCCAACACTGCCATGGAAGAGGTTCTAGTTATGCAGTGTAACTTAGAATTCTCAACATCAGCCATGTAATGAAGACTGGGAACTACTCAAATAGCAGTAGGCTGTCCATATATTCAATTTAAACAGACAATTATTTTAAAGGTTCAAATATCAGATTTATTTTTTATAAATGTCTATATGGTAAGTAATGGCAAAATGGGAAAAGTTAAAAGTAAACCCACAAATTATGGCATATAAGCCATTTGGGAAGCATTAAGACATAGTAAGAAACGTGTCATTTTAGAATCACCTGAAGATCAATGGGGTTTTAAAATAGAACATAATCTATTTGGAGTTTCCTAAAGAAGGTTTTAAACTGCAAATACACTTATCAATTTAGTACCTTATTATAAACCTTACTATCTAGTTTTTCATTTAGAGTTTAACTTTACAAATTTTACATAGCATAATTACATTTAAAAAATTCTGTAACAACCCCATAGACTATAAAACAATGTGGTGGTCGTAACGGCTGTTCACTGATACTCTGGCTGTCTCCTGTAGCCACATGGTTGTAAAGCACTTTCTCACCCACTTGAAGTTAGGTGTGGCCAGATGATCTGACTGATGAAACATGAGCAGATGTGATAATTACTGCTTCCAGGTCTAACATTTAAAGACCAACGTGACATGCCACTGTCTCTGATCCCTCTGGCACAGGGGAACCAGCCAACACTTAAGATGTGGCTGCTGCTTTGGTCTGAAAGACTAAAATGAGAGCCCCTGTAAGTAAAAAACAAACCACTGTTGTTTAGATATTGAGATGTGGAGGTTCTTTGTAATCACAGAATAATATTTAGCCTATCTGGACAGAAGTGTCATATATCTAACAGATATTCAGCCATTAGTTGGTTCTAGTTCTACCACATTAGAATATGACGTGTGAAACTCTCTGCTAAAGCCAAGAAAAGGTGGACAAGATTAAACAGAGTAGTTCAAATTAATTTCAGGTTTGACAAAAGTAATTCACAAAATATTAAGCACTATCTTATAAGTCATACAACATATATACACACACTATGAATGCTACCTTTCCTTGCAGATTTAAGATATTAAGAACTACCTAGAATTCCAGTCCATGAATGTTGTTGGAAATTTTTCTAAATTTAAATCTCTAACAGACTAACAGTTCACAAACACTTGACTCCTTGGATCATTTTTATGTGGCTGATAACCAGAGGGTAGAATATACACCCCTGAATTAACATTTTATTGTCCAATTCCTCTCCAGTGAATCAAAATATTAGCTGAGTTCATTAGCTGAGTAAGGCAGGAAGAAAAGGCAGTAGTAGATTCGCCACCCATTTGCAAAACAGTAATTGGTCCTGAACTAATACAAACTATTATCAACTAAATTTAAACACTGAAGCCTAGAAAAGTTATAAAACTTAATTTTTAAAGGTAGCATGTATATACCACCACAAATGAACTTTCTGAACTATAAATGACAGTGAATTTTTAGTTAGACACATTAGAACTAGAATGATAACTGTGCCTTTGGGTAGTAAGTAGAGACCCCAGAATTATTATTAAGTAAATTAATTTGGATAGTGATAATTTAAGTTACGCATGCTAGAAATACAGTATCCCAATTCATGATTGGGGCAGAAATTAGCCCCAAATATTCTTAACCTTCCCAAGCACGATGCTTCAATGCTGAGGCAGCAGTATTCTCATTAGAATGATTATTTTTGATGTCTAACAATTGGTCTAAATCCAGTTCCATTATTTGAGCAAATTCCTTTTCAGAAATCTAGTTTCTACATCTATAAAATGGGGACAACTGCCTAGCAGGGTTAACAGCTCTGGTAAGGCACCTAACAAAGTACTTAGCAAAGAGAGGCCAACAATCCCTCATCCTCCATAAAAGATGAGAGTGCTTTAGCGTTATTCTGAAACTACTTCTCCTCATGAAATGTGTTTCTTCTTCAACAGAGAATTTATGTGCCAAGCGTTCTTTTTCTCCTGAAAAAACATGCTCACACCTTATTTCAGTTGTGTTAGAACTTCAAGAGTGGCTCTACCCTAAGAAAACTGGGGGAAATTATCACAAGGACATATAACAGAACTTGAAACAGTGTTAATATTTTAACTCTTTAAAATATGACAATATACACAACCACAGAGAATCAGTGAAGACAAGAGTAGCTCAATAAAGAAAAAAAATCCCCAAAAGGATCTAGCTCAGTGATAACCAATTCACTGGAACATAGGGGGGAAAAAAATAGAACTCCAACTTCCATTTTTACTCATCTTTAAAATTTTTTTTACATGTTTTATAATGTATAATATATCAGCATACATATGATTCATACACAAATATTCAATTTGGGGGATAAAAGCTTTTTTTTTTTTTGACAGGCCGTACAGTCAAAAAAATTGTGATGACTTTTCTAGGATATAAGGCCAGAGAACACCTGTAATACCATCAACTAAAGTCAGTAATGAAAATAGCTGAAGACACACATTAATCTTATATATAAAACCTCAGGTTTTAAGTCTTTAAAACAACTGAATTTATGACATTCAGTGTTTATTATAAGTTAAGAATGGGCACAGAGTTCTACTTTAAATCCCTTTTTAGTTTAACTGGATTATCAATGACTCTACAAACTGGAACAAAGTTTGTTGACTGAAATTAAACCTATTAACCACTGTGAGTATGTCCTGCAGGTACTACATTTTAAAAAAGTTATGTCTTACATGTGTTGTCATATTTACTTCCGATGTCTTTCTAAAATTTCTTTGATAATCAATAAGCCTCTTTAGTTCCTGGCTTTATTTTACAGTATTGTTGGTTTCAAAATGAGAAGCACAGCTTAAAAAATGGGGCCAATTTAACATTTGGAAATGACCATATGCTACTGGGGAGTACAAATATGAGGTCAATACTCTGCCAGCTTTCATCACTATCAAAAGCAGTGGCTTGTTTTTTTCAGAGACTGGAACCAGAGGCCATCTACATGAGTTGCTAGTCTATATGACTCAGAATTCCATTTGTCCTACTATCTGCCCTTCAGAGCGGAAGTCATAAATGTCTCCATCTGTGACATAATTATTTCCCAAACCAATTAAGAGATATCAAACAGAAAATTATGACTTCAGGTAATGAATAAAATGGCAGGAATGGGTAATTCTTAAGGACAAAAATTTAATTCATCCAAAGCAAATGAGTAAATTAAATCATTTGCCCTTTTATTCACTTAGAGAAAAGGGAAATTATTACACTGTGAAGGATGTACATATTAGAATTTGGCCTAGTTCTCTGTAGGAATGGGAAACTACAGGTTTTATTATGTTGCTGCTGAAGGGTGGGGGTGACAAAGGGGTCAATGATCCACTAGTTGAATGGTTCAGAACAGGAAAAGGGCAAGAACTTCTGCTCTTAAGATAGAGGATGATGACATACCTTTAACAGTACTGTCAACTCTGGGAAAATATTAAGTGCAAAAGGAATAGTCAGCAAGTTGTCTCCATGTCCTAAGACATAAATAGATTCACTTTTCCTTATTAACCAATAAGCACAGCTTTAACGGAAAACTGAAGACTATATCTCATTTGCTATAATTGAATAGATGGTACAAAATAAAAATTTGGAATAAATTCAGTTTACTTTTAAACAATGGATGTGTGTAAAGATAAAGTTTGTGCAATTATGGACCACACCATAGTGCTTTTAAGGCTATAACAGAGAAGGACAAAAGTTTGTATTAACTAAACATACAAAACATCATTTTCTCTTCCCTTAGGAAAACTGACACATAAATGTTCTTTTTCTTTATTATTCTAAACTGTCACCATATGCACATTGAAGAAACTTGTCCTGAGGAAGTGGATCTTGCCATGGTGTGGGTTTGATACTCTGGCCTCAACACATACCTTCCCAACCCTTTTCACCACTCTCCTTTCTAGATCCTCAATGAAAAAAACAAAAACCCAAACACACCTTGCCCCCACACTGTTCCTCAGTCTTTCTTCCATTTTCATTTGTTTAAAGTCCTATCCATTCTGCAAAGCCCTGAAGGGTTGATGTTCTCATATGTATGACGACGTCACAACACTATAGTTAGTGCCAGTAACTACAACATATTACTTTAGTGCCATTCTGCTGTTTATTAGACTGCTAGCTTTTTAAGGGCAGCAAGTATTGTCGGAATCAATCTTACATTCCCAACTGCCATAAACTCAATCCTGGTAAAATATAAGCTTAAAACATAGCACTTCCTTGATGTTCTTAATTGAAGGGCCAACTCATTCTGGATTTATAAATCTTATGTAAAGTGAAGCAGTTCTCTCCTGGATTAGTGTCTTAAGTACTGAAACAAAAGAAAACAAAACAAAACCCAACCAACCAAGGCATGCAAAACTTATTTACCAAACTATAGGAATACACTCTCAATTAGATGGTACCAGCTTTGGAAGAGCGCCTTTAAGTGCCATCATCAGGCAGTCTGAAATAAGCTATTTCTCCTATCGAGATTTCAGATGGGCTTTTCTTATTAAAATCCTAGAGGTTAAGAAGCCAACACTGTTATCTGAAACCACCATTTCGACAGACCTCTTATTTGTGTGTACTTTAGACCACTTGGGAAAGATGAGATCATTTAAGCAGCAGTGCAATCATTTCTCTTTATTTGACCCCAACAATGCTCTCAACCTAACAGTAGAGAGACATGCATCACCCAGGCTAAACCATACTGTAATATGGCAGCTGCAAGTAATATTTACTCCTTTAATACAGGGGGAAAAGCTACACTAAAGAGCAGAGGACCTTCCCTAAAAACATCAGACGCAGAGGTACTCTGGGCATCCCCTTCCCCCACCTTCACAAATCTACTCCTGGAATCTGAGACATAGGTCCTTTGTCTGAACAACGTGGGAGGAGTCTGTCTGCAGTACTGGTGTGCTGGCAAGTGAAGAGAATTTCAGAAAACTGTATAAACGCATAAAGTTACTTAACTCAATTATTACCTTTCTGTCCAATTTTTCTTTATCGTGTATACTGAAGTGATCTAAAAGACAGAACAATGTGCCCCTTGGAGAGGTGGATTTTATCAAAAGGAAACTGTAAGATCAGCAGAGTTAGGCTGCTCTTCAAAAGCTAAGTTTATGAATAGCGGAGAGGCAGAAGCGGGTGGTGGCGTTACCCACCACTTTAATATCTCTTTCTACAAGCCTCCATTTCTGTCAGTTTCTTCATCTGAACAAGTTGTTTGTTGTAAGGGAAGCTTGGCGCTTTTACCAGATACTCGGCTGCGCAAACTTGCAATCTCGAAGCTTTCAGTGTAGAACACCGACCCGACCCGACCTTTTACCGCCTCACTTGAGGTTTTTGGTGTCACGCCAGCCCGGTGTTCCACGAATACAGCCCGAGTAAAGTGAACACCACCGGATAGGACGGCTCGGGAAACTTAACACCTTTTATCATGCAAAACTAGAGAATCACCGTGGGTTTTCGAAAGGTGACCCGTCTCCTCATCTCAGCCACCCTCGGCTGCTCCCGGACCCCTTCGTGGTGGACCGGGGAGACTGGCCGGGTTCCCTTATTCTGCCCCAAGCCCGTCTTTCGTTTCCCCACACACGCCCAGGGCCATGCCCAGGACATCCTCCCTGCACTCACCCTGGCGACCGACAATCTCGGCGACATGCTCGGAGCTGGGCACAGGGACGCACTCGGTGGTGTTGACGCTCTTCCTCCGGAGCAGGGCCGCCTGCTCCCCGTTCAGGGCGGCCGCGGCCGCCCCGCAGCCGCCAGGGCTGTAGGCGTGGGACAGCATCGCCGCCATCATGCCCTGGGCATCGTCCCCTCCGTAGAGCACCCCCGCCGCCGCGGCCGCCTCCCGGGCATCGAAGCCGGCGGCGGGCAGCAGCACCGACCCCAGGGGCCCGCCCGGGATCGGCTGGGTCTGCGAGGCGGCGGCCGCGGGCGGCGACAGCAGCAGCAGCGACGGCCGGTCCTCCTCCTCTGCCTCCTCCAGCTCCTCCTCCTCCAGCAGATCTCCGTCCAGCTCCGCTTCCTCCCCCTCCTCCTCGTCCTCTTCCAGCTCCAGCTCGGTCGCCTCTGGGGCCCCAGGACCGCCAGGCGGAGCCCGTTCCTCCGGAGACAGCCCTGCCGCCCGCCGGGCCTGGCCCTGCGTTGCCACCGCCGCGGCCCTAACCACCGGGGTGCCGGGATCTGCCGGGCTGGGGTCGTCGAGGCCTAGCACAGCCAGGCGCTCCCTCAGCAGGAGCCCGTCCCCCTCGAGCTCCGGGCCGCCCACGGGCGGCGGCAGCGGCGGCGGCGGCGGCGGCTGCGGCTGCGGCAGGGGGCCGGGGCCGCCGCCAGGGCCAGGGCGGAGCTGCCGCTCGGCATCGCGGCGGCGCGCTGTCAATGGCGGCGGCGGCGGCGGCGGCCGGGTCAGGCGCGGCGGGCGGCTAGCCCCATGGCGGACAGGGCCCGGGTCCTGCTCAGCGCGCAAACACCTTTCCTCTGGGGAGGCGGCGGGGCTGGCGACCGGAGCTGAGGAGCGCCGGGGCCGCCCTGAGACAGGAGAGGGCGGGGTGGAGGGGCAGAGGAAGGAGGCCGAGGTAGGTAACTAGGTGGGTGGGTGGGGACGGCCCCGGGGCGGGCTGGTGGAGGTGGCAGCGGCTCCCCTCTCAGGGTTTCTTTTGTTTCATGGCCTTAACCAGCCCCCAGCGCGCGCGGCGGCGGCGGCGACGCCCCACGCCGCTCCCCGAAGGAAGCCGGCGCACTCTGATTGGCCGCCTTTAATCTCTGGGATCCCACCCTCTTGTCCCTGCAGCCTTCTAACTCCTTTCCCTAGCCCCACACCCCACCCTTTCTCGGGCCCCGCCCCGCTCCTCCCTAGAGCTATCTGATTGGGTAGCTGGGACTAGCCAGCCCCTGAAGCCTGCTCCTTCCGTCCTTTCCCACCCCCCCCCCTCCCTTCCCCTTCCTCCCCTTCCTCCCTTTCCCTACAGACTCACGGGGAGAGGAGGACTGTGATTGTTCGCTTTACGCGTCACTCTGTGGCGTACACAGGTGGGGGCGGAGAAAAGGCTGGACGAAGGCGCTCCTGCACAGATGAAAGAGGGGTGGGGGAGCGAACGGGTGTGGGGGGAGGCTCTCAAAACGCGCATGCGCGTAGAACAATCGCACAGCTGGGTCCGTCTTCTTTTTGCTGCACGCTTCTAGGAGCCCTCGGTCGGTCCCCTCCAAGTGTACTGTGTGAGGCCCTTGGAGTGGAGCTTAGGCGTGCGCACGGAGAGCATTGTTTTCCCCAGGTTGAGGAAGAAATTTTCTTCTTTCAGGGTAAGGGCCTGAGGAGAGTCATCCAAGGAGGAGCTAGTGAAGTGTCCTGTACAGCTGCGGGGGTGGTTTCCTGGGCCGCGTGGCTCCTGGGCCTTCGCTGAACTACCCGGAACGCTCCTCCCTCGGGGCTGGGCCCTCCCACGACCAGCTGGCCAGTCTTCTAATGTGAGGCCTCTTGGTTATATTTGGAGCCTTGAAATGCTGAACTTTAGTTCTTTGGGGCTTTTTAAGGAAATGAAGTCACTGTTTCCTCCAAGATGCTCTTCCCCCAGTATTGCTCAGGTGATTCCACACAGTAGCTCTCTTCCTAGGGGTCTGTTTTTAAATGGCTTGTTAAAAACAAAGCCTATTACTTTACTCCATCTTAAGCTATTATCTCTTCAACCCCATTGTCTCCCAGTTTAGTTAACTGAGCTATAACTTGTAGTGTTGTCCGGTAGAGATGTAGGGCAACAAGAAACATAGTGTAATTTTAAGGTTTCTAGGCCCCATTAAAGTTTTAATAAATAATTTAGTTCAGTATAATCAAAATACTGTCATTTTGACATCGTAGTCAATATAAAACGATACATTTTATAGTTTTTTTCATGCTGTTTTTGAAAATGGTGTTTTACATTTAAATATACTCAGAATATCTCAACTTAGTTTGCTCACACTAGCCTATTCAAGTACTGAGTAACTACGAACAACTCCAGAGATCAATTTTTAATTGTAACTTGGGTCTCTTTCTGTATTGGATTTATTTAGTATGTCTTGCTGCCTCAAAACTTGTATCTTCTGAGTTAACTTTATTTGAGCACCTACTTTTCTGTATTATCTAGGACCTTACACCAGTAGTCCAAGTAAAGGTTGCATCTTTATAGTTTGTGCCCTCTTGGCCATGTGCACAATCCTACTTCAATTTACCCCTCCCAACCAAAGGCCTACAGAATTTTAGCTAACTCTACATCTTTCCTGTAACTCCAAGGTTTTCCTTGTCTTTGACAACCCTGCATGTTGATTCAACTCATTTATAGCAATAAGTTCTGGAGCAGTGGTTTCAACACTGGGTGTATATTAAAGACAAAAAAACCTTTTTATAAAAGATAAATGCAGAAAAAAAAAGATAAATGCAGAGCAGTGAGAGGCAAACTCTATAGATATTTGGACTTAGTAGATCTGGTGTGGGGATCTGGACATGTTTTTTAAAAGCCATACTTGGTTGTTCTGAAGCTCAGCCAGGGTCGAGAACACTGATCTATGGTTTGAATTTCAGGTATACACAAGGGATCTTGCTGTTAACTCTATTGAAAATGGTCTTTCTCCTCTACTTTCCCAATTAGGTACAATTTTCACTGATTTACTACATCTACACCCTTTTTGTGATACCCCCGAAGGACATATTGTTTTCATGGCATCTTAATAAAGGTAATGAATCTTTTTAAACGTACAGTGAATAACTTGTACACCTAAATACTTTTGCAATATACAAATACAGTCTCTGCTCGCTGTCTGATATATCAGTTTAAACAATGACCATTATTTGAAGGGTAGATCTTTTAGCAAAGCACATCTCGTCAAGGGAGAAAGTCAAATAAAACATGCAGTGGCCACTCGCAGGGTACATTGGTCATTGGGAAGAAATGTGTAATAGAATTACAAATGAAACTCTGTAGAAGTTCCTTCTCCACCTCTTTCCCTGAGTTGTCATTTAATGCACACCCCTTGATCTTGATCTTAATTCTCTTTCCAAGAACGTACAGCAAAAGTTATAGCAGGAGTGATAGTCATACATTTTTCTTTTGAGGGGAAGATGTGAAGAATAGATTCATGTAGATAAGATCCAGCTAAATTTTTTTTTAAAGCTAAATGGTCTAATTTAGGTGTTCATAATATAAAAATTGCTTTCTACTTCATTCTCACAAAATAAATGAGGTTTCATAAGTTCCCATACACAAAATGTATACATGCATGCATTAATTTATATTTGATCAATATTGTGATTTATGAACAAGGCAGAAGATACTGAAGCTCATGAACTCCATTTGGGCCTAAATTTGTCTTACATTAAATCTTGTTTATGAAGCAGATTTAAGATTTGCCTTTAAATATGTGACTGAGATTCTTTCATTTAAATCCACTTAACAACACAATCCCTTTACCCTCCACTCAGCCACACAACACACTAATTTTCACCAACTAAAGTTTCTCTTTAGTTCCTATTCTGCTGTTTATGTCATAGGTAGGTACACTGGAGCAGAAGAGTTGCTTTAAGGATCTTAAGACAAAAAGAAAACTATAGAACTGACTGACTGCATCAACTAGCAGGCTGACTGCTGAACTAGCCTTTTAAATCTATCTAATTGTAATGATAATAAGGTTGGAGCAAATTGCAAATTAAAGAAAGCTTAACAAAAATATTTGTCCTAGCAAGAACATTGAGATAGACAACAGTTTTGAAGCAATGCCATAAAGACTGCCGCAAAAACTTGGTAAAAATTCAGCTGAGACCCTCACCTAGAACCCAGAGCTAAATGTCTGCTTTGTTTTAAGGCAAGATGAGTTTCTTTAGAGTAGGATGTCTCCTTGGAGCAGCAGTACCTAGTTTCCTATATCAGAACAATGAACATGCCCAGATTCTGCTTACCATCTATCCCCACCCTTCCTGTCTCTACCTACTTTTAAGCCTTAGCGTAAATTCGACTTCTTCCCATTTACTTTCCTCATCAATACAGTCAGGGCTAGTTGTTCTCTTGCCCCAGGAAAATGCACTTGGAAGGCAACATTTTGAATACATCTTCTGCATGCTAAAACAACCTCCTGAAGTCTCTTCATAGATTCCATAGACTTGTGACACAGATGGGGTATTCACTAAACCTGTTCCCTGTTCTTCCTGAGTACACAGCTGGACCACTCTTCCAGATCTCCACTGCACTTGGGAGTAGCCATAAGACTGAGTTGTACACCACTCTCAGACCTACCCCTCAAAGAACTCTCACACATTATCTTTCCTATCTGTGTAGGTAAGTACAATGAACATAGAAGCCACACGTTAAAGATATCAGAGCCACAAGATAAAAGGAGTCTGAATTACCACATGGAGCAGAGGTGTCCTCCAATCAGATATATATGTTTTAGACTTTAGGAGAGAAAAAAATATTTTCATTCAGTTTGAAGTATTATGTATTTCCATGTACATTTGTTATAGCAGTTAACCTATCTTAACTAATATGAAATGCAAGGTTGGGAGTCAAGATGACAGCATGAGAGGTGAGACAGAGAAATCCTCCCAAAACCACAGATAGTGTGAAAATATAGTTAATACAACTAACCCTAAAATAGCAACAGGAAAGAAGGCTGCCCCAGACTACGTACAGACCTCACAAACACAGCAGACCTCACAAAACAGGTTAATGTATGAAAGATTTGATCCGGTGGGACCTGAGCCCTTCCCCTGCCCAGCTCACTGGTGGGAGGAAAAGAAATGGAGCAGGGGAGGGGGTGGAAGCCTGGGCCTGCAGAACACCTAGCTCTGGAGATCTGCTTTGCAAGCAGAAACCTACATTGTGTGGTGCTCTGGAGGATGGGGAGCTGGGACAGGCGGAGTGCTTGAGAAACAGATTCCGGCTGTTTGTGGAGGATGGGATCCACACCCGGCCACTCTGGGACAAGGGAAAGGCAGGAGGTCTGAAAGGCTCCCTAGCAGCGAGAGGGCTGCTGAAGGAGCGGGGATTGCGTGGATCTTGCTGCGCGGGAAAAGGGAGAGCGGGACAAGGTAGTCTGGGCACACTCTGCCCAGTAGATTGGGAACTTTGGGGAGGTTCAGGTGCTCCATCCCCCTGGCGGCTACTCAGCTCTGAGGTCCCCCACTGTGACACGCAGCCTGCCAAGCCTTCCTCCTGGCCTGCCGGCACTGGCTGGCAAACCGGCAGTCACTGCTCTGGCATCAGGCCAGCCAGATGGAGGCCCACCATACAACAGCTAGAGACGCCAAGCACAGAGGCTTACACTTGTGTGCTCAGCCCACTGGCTCTGATACTGGAGACAGGCAGGGCAGATGAGAACCAGAAAACAAATCTTTCCTCCTCCAGGTACTACCTCTGCTGCCTTACAACCCACAACCTCACTCTAGAGGATGAACAGCTCCAGAGACTGGAGTTTCTGGACAATAGGGGGCACCACACAGAAATATGAAACGTCAAAAGAACATGGTTCAGACCAAATTCTCACAAACCCCAGAAAAAGGACCAAATGAAACTGAACTCACCAATCTTCCTGAAAGAGAGTTCAAAATAAAAATCAAACATGCTTATGGAAGTACAGAAAAATATTTAAGAACTCAGGAATGAATTTAAGAAAGACATTCAATCACTAAGAAATTCCATATCTGAAATGAAACATACAATGGAGGGATTTAAAAGCAGATTAGATGCAGTAGAAGAGACGGTAAATGGAATAGAAATTAGAGAAGAGGAATACAAAGAAGCTGAGTCACAGAGAGAAAAAAAGAATCTCTAAGAATGAAAGAATATTGAGAGAATTGTGTGACCAATCCAAATAGAACAATATTCGCTTAATAGGGGTACCAGAAGAAGAAGAGAGAGAAAAAGTGTTAGAAAGTGTCATTGAGGAGGTAATTGCTGTAAAATTCCCCAATATGGGGAAGGAGATAATCTCTAAAGCCATCGAGATGCACAGATCACCCAACACAAGGGACCAAAGGAAGACAACATCAAGACATATAATAATTAAAATGGCAAAGATCAAGGATAAAGACAGACTTTTAAAAGCAGCGAGAGAGAAAAAAGATCACATACAAAGGAAAACCCATCAAGCTATCATCAGACTTCTCAACAGAAACCTTACAGGCCAGAAGGAAGTGGCATGATATATTTAATGCAATGAAGCAGAAGGGCCTTGAACCAAGAATACTTTACCCGGCAAGGTTATCATTTAAATTTGAAGGAGGGATTAAACAATTACAGATAAGCAGAAGCTGAGAGAATTTACCTCCCACAAATGACCTCTACAGTGCATTTTGGAGGGACCCCTATAGATGGAAGTATTCCTAAGGCTAAAAAGATGTCACCCAAGGGAACACGAAGAGTACAGAGTATGATTCATAACATACAAAGAATGGAGGAGAAAGAAAAAGGAGGAAAAAAGAAAGAACCCTTAGGTTCCATTGGTAATAGTATACGAAGTAAGTTAAATGAGACTGTTAGATAGTAAGGGAATTGCCCGTGAACCTTTGGTAACCATGAATTTAAAGTCTGCAATGGCGATAACTACATACTTATCGATAATCACCCTAAATGTAAATGGTCTGAATACACCAATCAAAAGACATAGAGTCACTGAATGGATAAAAAAACAAGACCCATCTATATGCTGCCTACAAGAGACTCACTTCAAACCCAAAGACATACACAGACTGAAAGTGAAGGGATGGGAAAAGATATCTCATGCAACTAATAGTGAGAAAAAAGCAGGAGTTGCAGTACTTGTATCAGACAAAATAGATTTCAAAACAAAGAAAGTCACAAGAGACAAAGAAGGACATTACATAATGATAAAAGGGTCAATTCAAGAAGATGATATAACTGTTATAAATACCTATGCACCAAACACAGGATCACCTACATATGTGAAACAAATACTAACAGAATTAAACAGGGAAATAGAATGCAATGCATTCATTTTAGGACACTTCAACACACCACTCATTCCAAAGGACAGATCAACCAGGCAGAAAATAAGTAAAGAGACAGAGGCACTGAACAACATATTAGAACAGATGGACCTAACGGACATCTACAGAACACTCCATCCAAAAGCAACAGGATACACATTCTTCTCAAGTGGACAAGGAACATTTTCAAGAACTGATCATATATTAGGCCACAAAAAGAAGCTCAGTAAATTCAAAAAGATTGAAATTGTACCAACCAGCTTCTCAGATCACAAAGGTATGAAACTAGAAATAAATACTTAAAGAAAATGAAAAAGCCCACAAACACATGGAGCCTTAATAATGTGCTCCCAAATAATCAATGGATCAATGACCAAATAAAAACAGAGATCAAGCAATATATGGAGACAAATGACAACAATAATTCAACACTTCAAAATCTGTGAGACACAGAGAAGACTGTGCTAAGAGGGAAATATATTGCAATACAGGCCTACCTCAGGAAAGAAGAAGAATCCCAAATGAACAGTCTAAACTCACAATTAATGAAACTGGAAAAGGAAAACCAATAAGGCCCAAAGTCAGTAAAAGGAGGGATATGATAAAGATTAAAGCAGAAATAAATAAAATTGAGTAGAATAAAACAATAGAAAGAATCAATGAAAGCAGGAGCTGGTTCTTTGAGAAAATAAAGAAAATAGATAAACCAGACTTATCAAGAACGAAGGACAGTCTACACACATAAACAGAATAAAAAATGAGAAAGGAAATATAACTGTGGACACCACAGAAACACAAAAAATTATGAGAGAATACTATGAAAAATTACATGGTAAAAAACTGGATAACCTAGAAGAAATGGACAACTTTGTAGAAAAATACAAACTTCCAAGGCTGACCCAGGAAGAAACAGAAAATCTGAATAGACCAATTACCAGCAAAGAAATTGAACTGGTAATGAAAAAACTACCTAAGAACAAAATACCTGAACCAGATGGTTTCACTGCTGAATTTTATCAAACATTTAGTGAAGTCCTAATTCCTATCTGATATTGTACATAAAAAAACCCTAAATAATCCACTCCAAAATTAGTAGATATAATATCTGAATTCAGCAAAGTTGTGGGATACAAAATTAATACACAGAAATCTGTTGCATTCCTATACACAAACAATGAAGTAGCAGAAAGAGAAATCAGGAGAACAATTCCATTCACAATTTCATCCAAAAGAGTAAAATGCCTAGGAATAAACCTAACCAAGGAAGTGAGACTTATACTCTGAAAACTACAAGATACTCATGAGAGAAATTAAAGAAGATATCAATAAGTGGAAACACATCCCATCCTCAAGGATAGGAAGAATTAATATTGTCAAAATGGCCATCCTGCCTAAAGCAATCTATAGATTCAGTGCAATCCCTATCAAAGTACCTACAGCATTCTTCAATGAACTAGAGCAAATAGTTCTAAAATTCATGTGGAACCACAAAAAAGCCCTAATAGGCAAAGCAATGCTGAAAAGGAAGAATAAAGCAGGGGGAATTATGCTCCCTGACTTCAAGCTCTACTATAAAGCTACAGTAATCAAGACAATTTGGTACTGGCACAAGAATAGACCTATAGACCAGTGGAACAGAATAGAGATCCCAGATATAAACCCAAGCATATATGGTCAATTAATATATGATAAAGGAGCCATGGACATACAATGGGGAAATGACAGCCTCTTCAACAGCTGGTGTTGGCAAAACTGGACATCTACATGTAAGAGAATGAAACTGGATTATTGTTTAACCCCATACACAAAAGTAAACTCAAAATGGATTGAAGACCTGAATGTAAGTCATGAACTCATAAAACTCTTAGAAGACAACATAGGCAAAAATCTCTTGGACATAAATATGAGCAAGTTCTTCATGAACATATCTCCCCGGGCAAGGTAAACAAAAGCAAAAATGAACAAGTGGGACTATATCAAACTAAAAAGCTTCCGTACAGGAAAGGACACTATCAATAGAACAAAAAGACATTGTAGAGTATGGGAGAATATATTCATAAATGACATATCTGATAAGGGGTTGTCATCCAAATTATATAAAGAGCTCACGCACCTCAACAAACAAAAAGCAAATAAGCCAATTAAATATGGGTAGAGGAGCTACACAGACACTTCGCCAAGGAAAAAATTCGGGTTGCCAACAGGCACATGAAAAGATGCTCCACCTCGCTAATCATCAGAGAAATGCAAATTAAAACCACAATGAGATATCACCTCACACCAGTTAGGATGGCTGCCATCCAAAAGACAAACAACAACAAATGTTGGCGAGGATGTGGAGAAAGGGGAACCCTCCGACACTGCTGGTGGGAATGTAAATTAGTACAACCATTGTGGAAAGCAGTATGGAGGTTCCTCCAAAAACTCAAAATAGAAATACCAATTGACCCAGGAATTCCAGTCCTAGGAATTTACCCTAAGAATGCAGCAGCCCAGTTTGAAAAAGTCATATGCACTCTTAAGTTTCTTGCAGCACTATTCACAATAGCCAAGAAATGGAGGTAACCTAAGTGTCCATTAGTAGATGAATGGATAAAGAAGATGTGGTACATATACACAATAGAATATTATTCAGCCATAAGAAGAAAACAAATCCTACCATTTGCAACAACACGGATTGAGCTAGAGGGTATTATAATCAGTGAAATAAGCTAGGTGGAGAAAGACAAGTATCAAATGATTTCACTCATCTGTGGAGTATAAGAACAAAGGGAAAACTGACGGAACAAACAGCAGCAGACTCACAGAACCCAAGAATGGACTAACAGTTACTAAAGGCAAAGGGACTGGAAAAGATGGGTGCGAAGGGAGGCATAAGGGGGAAATAGGAGTATTACGATTAGCACACATAATCTAGCAGTGGGGGGTGGGGGGATATGGGGAAGGCTGTATAACATCTAAAAGACAAGTAAGTAGTGATTCTGTGGCATCTTGTTACGCTGGTAGACCGTGACTGTAATGGGGTATGTGATGGGAACTTGATAGTAGGGGGAGTCTAGTAAGTATAATATTGCTCATGTAATTGTACATTAATAATAGCAAATAAATCAATAAATATTTGTTGAATGAAAAAAAAGCAAGGTTAAAACCTCTGGTTTGTAAAGAGACAGTAAAATGATAAGTGGTTGCCAGGGGTTAAGGGGAAAGAAGCGGTAAATTGGAGGAGCAGAGAGGATTTTTAGGGCAGTGAAACTATTCACGTGTAGCTGTAACAGTGGATACATGTCTTTAAACTTTTATCAACGCCCATAAAATATACAGAACCAAGAGTGAACCCCAGTGTAAACTATAGGACATTGGGTGATAATGATGTACCAGTATTGATAGTTGTAACAAATGTCCTGCTTTGGTGCGGTATGATGGTGGGGGGAGGCTCTGTGTGTGTGGAGTCAGGGCATATATGAGAACTTTCTATATTTTATGCTCAGTTTTGCTGTAAACCTAAAACTGATTTAAAAATAGTGTATTTAAAAAAATGGAAAACCCTGTTTTGCACGTTGAAAATATTTAGTTTGAATACACATGTGTTCTGATCACAAATTGTCTAGGATGATTCCACTTTTGTAGCACAGAGCCTGATAATATTTACATGATAAACAATTCACTAAGATGACACAGCATCCTATATGTGTTTGCACCAAACAACAGAGCTTCAAAATATATGGAAAACAAATAAATTAGAAAACCTGATAAAGCTGAAAGGAGATATAGAAAAATCCAAAAGTACAATTGAGGCCTTCAATACCCCTTCCTTAGCAATTGATAGAACTGTTAGACAGAAAATCAGCAAAAATGTAGGAGAAATGACTAACACTGTCAGCCAGTGGGATCTAATTGATATTTATACGCTACCCCAAAACAGCAGAATATACACTTTTTTCAAAGGCCCATGCAACATTGACATACACAGACCATATCCTGGGCTGTAAAACAAATCTCAACCAATTTAATAGACTTGGAAGTCATGTGGATATGCTCTCTGACTATAATAGAATCAAACTAGAAATCAGTAACAGAAAAAGGGCAAGAAAACCTCAAAATGCATGGAAATTATACCACATACTTCTAAATAATTCTTGGGTCAATGAGGAAGTGGGGGAACAATGGACTGGAATGAAAATGAAAATGAGAAATACAGCACATATAAATTTATGGGACAAAGCTAAAGTAGAGCTGAGAGAGTAATTTATGGCAGTAAGTGCTTTTATCAGAGAAAAGATTGCAAATCAATAATGTAATTGTCTATTGCAAAAAAAAAAAAAAGGCAGTATAAATCCAAACAAGCAGAAGGAGGGAGTTAGTAAAAACAGCAAAATCAATCACATTGAAAACAGGAAAACAGTAGAGAAAATCAATGCAAGAAACTGATTTCTTCAAAAAATAAAAAAATCAATAAACCTTTTTGCAAGACTGACAAAGAGAGAAGACACAAATCACCAATAGCAGCAATGAAATGAGCCATCACTACAGATCCTGCAGCCATTAAGAGGATAAAAGAATACTACAAACAACTTTATGTTCAAAAATTGGAAGAATTGTGAAGGAACAATTCCTCAAAAATCACAAATTAACAAAAATACAATCAAGATGAAATAGACAATCTCAATAGTCTATAATGATTAAAGAAATTGAACTAGTAACAGTTCCTGATAACGAAATGTCCAGGCACTAGGTGGTTCCACTGCAGAATTTTGCTAAATATTTAAAGAGGAATTAAGACCCAATTTTATACAGTCTCTTCCAGAATATAGAAGAGGAGGGAATACTTCACAATTTTTTGATTCCAGCACATACTGAAACCAAAGACAATACAAACAAAACTACATACCAAAATCTCTTATACACAAAAATCTCAAAATATTATCAAATCTAGCAATGTGTAAAATGAATCATAGATTACCACCAAGTGGGATTTATTTCAGATATTTTCTAAGGCTGGTTCAGTATTTTAAAGTCTATCTGTGGAAATCATATGTCCACACCCCAACTTGTACAGAAATGTTTGTTGCAGCATTATTCATAATGGTCACAGCCCAACAATTATCAACTAATGAATGGCTAAACAAAATGTGTGTATGTGTGTGTGTATCTGTGTATCTCCATACAATGAAATATTATTCAGCCATAAAAAAGAGTGAAGTACTGATAACATGTATAACACAGATGAAGTTTGAAAACATAATGCTAAGTGAAAGAAGTCAGTCACAAGAGGCCATGTGTATGATTCCATTTATATGAAATGTGTAAGACAGGCAAATACACAAAATCAGAAAGTACATTAGTAGCTTCCAGGGACTAGGGAGTGGGAAAAAACGGGGTGACTGATGAAGGGCACAGAGTTTCTTTTTGGAGTGATTAAATGTTCTGGAATTGGAGATGGTTCAAAACCTTGTGAATATACTTAATAATGAAAGACTGAATGCTTTTCCCCTCAGACTGAGGACAAGGCAAAGATGTTTACTTTTAGCACTCTTATTTGACATAGTACTCGAAGTTTTAATCAGAGCAATAAAGCAAGAAAAAGAAATAAAAGATAAATAGATGAGAAAGGAAGTAATACCTAGGTGGTAGTATCAAATATAAGCAGAAAGTTAGGTGATAAACCAAAGACAACTGAAGTAAAAAATTTCAGGTTTCAAAATAAAAGGAGAAAAATCAGCAG
Source organism: Smutsia gigantea (assembly GCA_032199065.1). NCBI lineage: Eukaryota > Metazoa > Chordata > Mammalia > Pholidota > Manidae > Smutsia > Smutsia gigantea. The sequence continues at coordinate 773,963 of JAVSCE010001456.1, read as the reverse complement.
AATTGATCCCCAAGTTTATATGGAACTGGTTTAAAAGGCTCCATGTTAAGAAGTAGTTATCACAAAGAAGTACAGTCAAGAAAAGTGACATAGAGTTCTATCAAAAAGTTGAGAAAGGTAGAAAAAATTTAATTGGCTAAGTAGAGTTAAGCACATTGAAACATAGGGATAAGCTATGGAAAATACCACATAAAAAATATAAAACAGTAAAAATTGACCAAAAAAGAAAAACCCTAGAAAAGTAAAGAAGGAAATAAGGTGCAAATTATAGAAAACAGGGAATGCAAAAATATTGAAATGAATCTGGAATAAGTAAATAAATGTTAGTTAATAAAGAGGCTAAAGAAAATGTCTTTATAATGTTAAAAAGGAAATATAATACATTTCAAGTAAACAACATGGGTTTAATACATTTTCAGGTTACATTTAAGAAGAAGTTTGATGAACACGTAATTACAATCTTTAATTTTTGTCCTTATTTTGGATGATATTAACATGACGTGGGATTCTTCACTCTCCTTTATTCTCCGCCACTTCTAATTATCTCCCTGTCTTTCACATTTTTAATTTAAATTAAATTATGTTGAAATTATTGTGAAATTTTCGTTTTCCTAACTCTTGAGGTTCATCAATGTAGAACTCAGCATCTCTACAACTGAGTTGTAACCCATGGAATATCTTCTGGAGACAGCAGGAAACATGCACAAAACAAAGGGAACTTTGCTACTTTTCAGTTTTACAAATCACCTTGTTATCTGTGCCTCAGTTTCTTCATAGATAAAACCTGGATTATTCATTCATTCACCTGATAGTTATATAGCTTCTACTATGTCCCAGGCACTGTTCTAAGCATCTGGAATACATTAGTGAACAGAAAAAAAGATCTCTGTTCCCATGGAGCCTTATACATTTTATAAGGGAGTGTTGGGGAGTGAAAATTTTCCTCTACTCTTCAAGGTTCTTCTGGCTGGTATAAGAATTAAATTGACCTATTAACTGGACAAAAAAACCCCACAAAGTTTAATTACGTGTACATGGAGGCCCAACAGTGAAATTGAGACCTAAAGAAATGACCAGGGCAGGAAGTTTTTATACTTTTTAGACAAAGAGACAGTTAATCTGGGAGGAATTGACAGGACAAAAACAAAAAAAAACATGTTCAGGAACTTCAGTTAGTAAGGAATTCTAAACAATTTGGGCTAGAGTAATCAATAAGTAAGAGAACAAAAAATACCTGTTTATGCAGACTTCTTGCCTCCAAATGCTCTATCTCTGGTGATGAGGATGTCTTACCTCCCTCTTACATAGGAAGTTTATTTCCTGACTTCAGTAGGACAGAGGGGGTCAGAGTGTTCTTGCATTGGCTGTTACCTAAGTAACTTAATTAAAAATAATCATATGACAAAGTGGCGCATTTTGGGACAGGCAGCCCTTGGCTCTACAGGGGCATAAAAACAAACAACAAATATTATAAATAAGTAGACTATATAGAAGGTGAGAGTGCTATTAAAAAAGGAACACTAGTAGAACAGGGGAAGGCAGGTAGGGAGTTCAGGGGCTTGGGGCATGGTGCACTTTTAAATAGGGTGGGTAGGCCTAATTGAGGAGATGTCTGAGCAGAGACTTGGAGGTTCAACAGTTAGCCAAGTGGAAATATTGGGGGAAGACCATTCCATGAAAAGCAGCACATCTAGAGTGAAGGTCTAAGTTGAGAGCAGATGGTGCAGAGCATGGTAGGCTATTTAAAGTACTTTAGCTTCACTCTGCCTTGAATGAGAAACTACTGCTGGATTTTAAGCATAGAAGTGATGTTTTCAAAGGTGCTGAAAATGTTGACTGTAGGGGCACAAAGGTAGGAGCAGGGTCATTAGAAGCAGTAGGATTCAGGCTGTAATTTTGAAGACAGTGCCAGCTGACTCCAAGGTTTTGACTTGAGCAACCAGAGGATGGTGAGTGGGCTGCCAGCAGAGCAAGTCAGGGACTATTGTGATTTAAATCCAAAGATCTGTTTGCTCATTTGTTGTTTCTTAAACCATCCCTACTGCCAGCCCTGCTCTTTAGCTTTGCAACCCTCTAAGTCTTAGCTTTAGGATTGGCCTAATCTTCCAGCTGCTATTGGCTGCTTCCCCTTCCCCTTAGAGCTAATTGTAAAATCTTTCTGCTAACCTCAGGGCACTGGTCCTTGAGGGAGTGTGAGTGGCTCCTAGTTGTAAAAAACCAAACCTACCTCCTAAAACTTTCATGCTTTTTAACATTTTTTTCCTAAAATTAATTTTTTCTTAACATTATATTTTACAATAATTTAATTTTAGAAGAAAATTTGATACTCATTTTGCAATATTTGAGAGTTAATTTCTAGGTAAGGAGGGTATGGAAGCATTTTTTTTCCCCAGTTTTTAGCAGAATGTTTGGAGCTTGACTGGGAAAAACTCCTTTTAAGGCTGAGCATGTAATACACTTTATTTTGGATCATGTGTAGGAGTTCTTGAGTTTACAGTGGATAGAATGAGTTTTAAAATATGCCAGCTGTCCACCAGGACTTGGGTTGAAACTATAAACTTACTTTATTCAGGTCCCTGGGTAATTGTGAGAGAGGCATTGGTCCCTGTGGTCAGGTTTGCACTGGAGTCATTGTACAGCAAAACTTCCCCAAGGCTACATTTTTATGTTTCATTTTCAGACTGTTGGTGCTATAGGAGCAATTAAAATTTGTGAATAATGTCTGTTTCCCCCTTGATAAATAATGTGGATGGCCTGCAGTCTGTTTATATTCATGGCAAGAGATTTAACAGGCTATTGTGTTAGTAACAATGTGGATGCAAATTGTAAACATTTATCATTTGCAAAGTTTCATGCAATTTTCATGCTCTAAGCCTCCCAAATAAAAATCTTCAGATGATTTCTCCACATTGTCCAAAAACATTTTGTCTCTCAATAACTTACATTTCTTTTATCAAATATTATAAAATCTACTAAAAAGTAAATAGTAATGGATACACAATTTATTGTAATGCCCTCTAAAATTGATTTCCTGTATCTTTAGGTACTATGAACTTTTATTAAGATATATCAATAATAGTCCCCCTATGCTGGAATGTAGTAGTAAATTCCTCTGCATATTTATTAGCAGGTAAATTACATATATGTTAATGAAAACGTTCCAGTATATTTACCTACAATCTCAGAATTACACAGTTGATACTGTCTTCACTCATGAAAATCACTGATCGTAATAGGAAAGTCCAAAGATTTGAAAGTCTTAAAAGTGAACTAATAGTTTGCCAACGGGGAAAAACTTTAAGAATTACTATGTTTCCTAATACAGCAGGTTGAAAAAGACAAACGCGGATCAACAAGCATTGACTAATTTCTTATAAAGACTCGGACTGAGGATGCAGGAATGCAAAGAAATACACATCACAGACTTGGCCTCAAGAGGCTTACAATCTAGTTGACAGGATAGTCAAAAGTTAAAATGTACACAGATGTAAAAGACAATCACAATTAAATGGATATCAGAGAAGCCTATTTTAGATATTTTGAAAAAAATACTACTTTGAGAGATAATAAGGAAAGACTATGGAAAGAAGCAGAAATTCAGGGAACTGAACTCTAAAAGGTGAAAAGTTGGGGAAGGCAGAGTATTGGTGAGAAATGCCCCATGTACAGAAATGAAGGCAAAAGAGAAGATTCCAGGCTTGGGAGCAGTAGTGGGATTGGGAGGTGGTAGACAAGTTTGATTAAAGTGAAGTATAGATATATGGCAATGAGAAGAAGCAAAGCCTGGAGCTTTAAAAAAGCCTAAGGTGTTGAGTCTGTACTCTGAGGCCCATCCACTGTGGGGAGGTGGGTTTCTTGTTTAAGGATCCAGGCAGAACAGAGATTGAGTCCCAGTTCCACCACATCCAAAAAATAGGTTACTTAATGATTTAACTTTTTTTATGTTTTATTTTGCTATTATTAATATACAAATACATGAGCAACATTATGGTTACTAGACTCCCCCTATTATCAAGTCCCCACCACATACTCCATTGCAGTCACTGTCCATCAGCGTAGTAGGATGTTATAGATCACTACAATCACTACTTGTCTTCTCTGTGTTACACTGCCTTCCCCATATCCCCCCAACCCACCCCACCCCCGCTACATTATGTGTGCTAATTGTAATAGCCCTTTTTCCCCCTTATCCCTCCCTTCCGACCCCTCTTCCCCAGTCCCTTTCCCTTTGGTAACTGTTAGTCCATTCTTGGGATCTGTGAGTCTGCTGTTGTTTTGTTCCTTCAGTTTTTTCTTTGTTCTTATACTCCACAGATGAGTGAAATCATTTGATACTTCTCTTTTTCTGCCTGGCTTATTTCACTGAGCATAATACCCTCTAGTTCCATCCATGTTATTGCAAATGGTAGGATTTGTTTTCTTCTTACGGCTGAATAATATTCCATTGTGTATATATACCACATCTTCTTTATCCATTCATCTACTGATGGACACTTAGGTTGCTTCCATTTCTTGGCTATTGTAAATAATGCTGCGATAAACATAGGGATGCATATGTCTTTTTCGAACTGCCCTGCTGCATTTTTAGGGTCAATTCCTAGGACTGGAATTCCTGGGTCAAATGGTATTTATATTTTGAGTTTTTGGAGGAGCCTTCATACTGCTTTCCACAATGGTTGTACTAATTTACATTCCCACCAGCAGTGTAGGAGGGTTCCCCTTTCTCCACATTCTTGCCAACATTTGTTGTTGTTTGTCTTTTGGATGGCGGCCATCCTAACTGGTGTGAGATGATACCTCATTGTGTTTTAATTTGCATTTCTCTGATGACTAGTGATGTGGAGCGTCTTTTCACGTGGCTTTTGGCCATCTAAATATCTTCTTTGGAGATCTGTCTGTTCAGTTCCTCTGCCCATTCTTTAATTGGCTTATTTGCTTTTTGTTTGTTGATGTGCAGAAGCTCTTTGTATATTTTGGATGTCAACCCTTTATTGGATATGTCATTTGTGAATATATTTTCCCATACTGTAGGATGCCTTTTTGTTCTACTGATGGTGTCCTTTGCTGTACAGAAGCTTTTTAGTTTGATATAGTCCCACTTGTTCATTTTTGCTTTTGTTTCCCTTGCCTGGGGAGATATGTTCATGAAGAAGTTGCTTATGTTTATGTCCAAGAGATTTTTGCCTATATTTTTTTCTAAGAGTTTTATGGTTTTATGACTTGTATTCAGGTCTTTGATCCATTTTGAGTTTACTTTTGTGTATGGGGTTAGAGAGTAATCCAGTTTCATTCTCTTACATGTAGATGTCCAGTTTTGCCAACACCTGCTGTTGAAGAGACTGTCATTTCCCCATTGTATATCCATGGTTCCTTTATTGTATATTAATTGACCATATATGCTTGGGTTTATATCTGGACCCTCTATTCTGTTCCACTGGTCTGTGGGTCTGTTCTTGTGCCAGTACCAAATTGTCTTGATTACTGTAGCTTTATAGTAGAGCTTGAAGTCAGGGAGCATAATTCCCCCTCCTTTATTCTTCCTTTTCAGCATTGCTTTGCCTATTCGGGGGTTTTTGTGGTTACATATGAATTTTAGAACTATTTGCTCTAGTTCATTGAAGAATGCTGTAGGTATTTTGATAGGGATTGTATTGAATCTGTAGATAGCTTTAGGCAGGATGGCCATTTTGACAATATTAATTCTTCCTAGCCAAGAGCATGGGATGAATTTCCATTTATTAGTGTCCTCTTTAATTTCTCTTAAGAATGTCTTGTATTTTCAGGGTATAGGTCTTTCACTTGCTTGTTAGGTTTATTCCTAGGTATTTTATTCTTTTTGATGAAATTGTGAATGGAATTGTTTTCCTGATTTCTCTTGCTGCTAGTTCATCATTAGTGTATAGGAATGCAACAGATTTCTGTGTATTAATTTTGTATCCCGCAACTTTGCTGAATTCAGATATTAGATCTAGTAGTTTTGGAGTGGATTCTTTAGGGTTTCTTATGTAAAATATCATGTCATCTGCAAACAGGGACAATTTGACTTCTTCCTTGCCAATCTGGATGCCTTTTATTTCTTTGTGTTGTCTGATTGCCATGGCTAGGACCTCCAGAACTATGTTGAATAAAAGTGGGGAGAGTGGCATCCTTGTCTTGTTCCTGATCTTAAAGGAAAAGCTTTCAGCTTCTTGCTGTTAAGTGTAATGTTGGCTGTGGGTTTGTCATATATGGCCTTTATTATGTTGAGGTACTTGCCCTCTATACCCATTTCGTTGAGAGTTTTTATCATGAATGAATGTTGAGTTTTGTCGAATGCTTTTTCAGCATCTATGGAGATGATCATGTGGTTTTTGTCCTTCTTTTTGTTGATGTGGTGGATGATGTTGATGGATTTTCGAATGTTGTACTATCGTTGCATCCCTTGGATGAATCCCACTTGATCATGATGGATGATCTTTTTGATGTATTTTTGAATTCGGTTTGCTAATATTTTGTTGAGTATTTTTGCATCTATGTTCATCAGGGATATTGGTCTGTAATTTTCTTTTTTTGTGGTTTCTTTGCCTGGTTTTAGTATTGGAGTGATGTTGGCCTCATAGAGTGAGTTTGGGAATATTCCCTCCTCTTCTAGTTTTTGGAAAACTTTAATGAGGATGGGTATTATGTCTTCACTAAATGTTTGATAAAATTCAGCAGTGAAACCATCTGGATCAGGAGTTTTGTTCTTAGGTGGTTTTTTGATTACCAATTCAATTTCTTTGCTGGTAATTGGTCTATTCAGATTTTCTGTTTCTTCCTGGGTCAGCCTTGGAAGTTTGTATTTTTCTACAAAGTTGTCCATTTCTTCTAGGTTATCCAGTTTTTTACCATGTAATTTTTCATAGTATTCTCTCATAATTCTTTGTATTTCTGTGGTGTCCGTAGTGGTTTTTCCTTTCTCATTTCTGATTCTTTTTATATGTGTAGACTGTCTTTTATTCTTGATAAGTCCGGCTAGGGGTTTATCTATTTTGTTTATTTTTCCAAAGAACCAGCTCCTGCTTTCATTGATTCTTTCTATTGTTTTATTCTACTCAATTTTATTTATTTCTGCTTTAATCTTTATTATGTCCCTCCTTCTACTGACTTTGGGCCTCATTTGTTCTTCCTTTTCTAGTTTCATTTATTGTGAGTTTAGACTGTTCATTTGGGATTCTTCTTTTCTGAGGTAGGCCTGTATTGCAATATATTTCCCTCTTAGCACAGCCTTTGCTGCATCCCACAGATTTTGTGGTGTTGAATATTGTTGTCATTTGTCTCCATATATTGCTTGATCTCTGTTTTTATTTGGTCATTGATCCATTGATTATTTAGGAGCATGTTATTAAGGCTCCATGTGTTTGTGGGCCTTTTCGTTTTCTTGGTGTAAATTATTTCTAGTTTCATACCTTTGTGATCTGAGAAGCTGGTTGGTACAATTTCAATCTTTTTGAATTTACTGAGCTTCTTTTTGTGGCCTAATATATGATCAGTTCTTGAAAATGTTCCTTGTCCACTTGAGAAGAATGTGTATCCTGTTGCTTTTGGATGGAGTGTTCTGTAGATGTCCGTTAGGTCCATCTGTTCTAATATGTTGTTCAGTGCCTCTGTCTCTTTACTTATTTTCTGCCTGGTTGATCTGTCCTTTGGAATGAGTGGTGTGTTGAAGTGTCCTAAAATGAATGCATTGCATTCTATTTCCCTGTTTAATTCTGTTAGTATTTGTTTCACATATGTAGGTGATCCTGTGTTTGGTGCATAGGTATTTATAACAGTTATATCATCTTCTTGAATTGACCCTTTTATCATTATGTAATGTCCTTCTTTGTCTCTTGTGACTTTCTTTGTTTTGAAATCTATTTTGTCTGATACAAGTACTGCAACTCCTGCTTTTTTCTCACTATTAGTTGCATGAGATATCTTTTCCCATCCCTTCACTTTCAGTCTGTGTATGTCTTTGGGTTTGAAGTGAGTCTCTTGTAGGCAGCATATAGATGGGTCTTGTTTTTTTATCCATTCAGTGACTCTATGTCTTTTGATTGGTGTATTCAGACCATTTACATTTAGGGTGATTATCGATAAGTATGTAGTTATTGCCATTGCAGACTTTAAATTCATGGTTACCAAAGGTTCACGGGCAATTCCCTTACTATCTAACAGTCTCATTTAACTTACTTCGTATACTATTACCAGTGGAACCTAAGGGTTCTTTCTTTTTTCCTCCTTTTTCTTTCTCCTCCATTCTTTGTATGTTACGAATCATATTCTGTACTCTTCGTGTTCCCTTGGGTGACATCTTTTTAGCCTTAGGAATACTTCCATCTATAGGAGTCCCTCCAAAATGCACTGTAGAGGTCTTTTGTGGGAGGTAAATTCTCTCAGCTTTTGCTTATCTGAAAATTGTTTCATCCCTCCTTCTAATTTAAATGATAACCTTGCCGGGTAAAGTATTCTTGGTTCAAAGCCCTTCTTCTTCATTGCATTAAATATATCATGCCACTTCCTTCTGGCCTGTAAGGTTTCTGTTGAGAAGTCTGATGATAGCTTGATGGGTTTTCCTTTGTATGTGATCTTTTTTCTCTCTCTAGCTGCTTTTAAAAGTCTGTCTTTATCCTTGATCTTTGCCATTTTAATTATTATATGTCTTGATGTTGTCTTCCTTTGGTCCCTTGTGTTGGGAGATCTGTGCATCTCGATGGCTTGAGAGACTATCTCCTTCCCCATATTGGGGAAGTTTTCAGCAATTACCTCCTCAATGACACTTTCTAATGCTTTTTCTCTCTCTTCTTCTTCTGGTACCCCTGTTATGCCAATATTGTTCCATTTGGATTGGTCACACAATTCTCTCAATATTCTTTCATTCTTAGAGATTCTGTTTTCTCTCTGCGACTCAGCTTGTTTGTATTCCTCTTCTCTAATTTCTATTCCATTTACCATCTCTTCTACCACATCTAATCTGCTTTTAAATCCCTCCACTCTATGTCGCATTTCAGATGTGGAGTTTCTTAATGATTGAATCTCCAACTTAAATTCATTCCTGAGTTCTTGAATATTTTTGTGTACCTCCTAACTATCTTTACAATTTTTAGTTTGAATTCTCTTTCAGGAAGATTGGTGAGTTTGGTTTCATTTGCCCCTCTTTCTGGGGTTTGTGAGATTTTGGTCTCAACCATGTTCTTTTGACATTTCATATTTCTGTGTGGTGCCCACTAGTGTTCAGAAAGTCCAGTCTCTGTCACTGCTCAGCCCCTAGAGTGAGGTTGGTGGTCATAGGGGATTGGCAGTCATGCCTGGCGGGAGGAAAGATCTGTTTCCTGATTCCCGTCTGCAGTTCCTGTCTCCAGTGTCAGAGCCAGTGGGCCAAGCACACCGTGTAAACCTCTGTGCTTTGCGTCTCTAGCTGTTGTATGGTGGGCCTCCATCTGGCTGGCCTGATGCCTGCCCAATGACTGCCGGTTTGCAAGCAGGTGCCTGCAGGCCCGTAGGAAGTTTTGGCAGGCTGTGTGTCACAGTGGGGGTACTCGAAGCTGAGTAGGCAGCCAGGGGTATGGAGCAACTGAAGCTCCCCAAAGTTCCTAACCAGCTGGGCAGAGCACTCACAGACAACCTTGTCCAGCTCTCCCTTCTCCCGCAGAGCAAGCCCGTGCAAACCCCGCCCCTTCATCAACCTTCTTGCTGCTAGGAAGCCTTTCAGAGTGTGTCTGCCTTACCTCTGACACAGAGTGGCCGGGTGTGGATTCCCTCCTCCACAAATGGCCGTAATGTCAATTTCTCAAGCACTCCGCCTGTCTGAGCTCCCCAATGTCCAGAGCACCACACAGTATAGGATTCTGCCCACAAAGCAGATCTCCAGGGCTAGGTGTTCAGCAGTCCCAGGCTTCCACACCCTTCCCGGTCCATTTCTCTTCCTCCTGCAGGTGGGCTGTGGTAGGGCAAGGGCTTGGGTCCCACCAGATTAAGGCTTTCCTATGTTACCCTGTTTCATGAGGTCTGCTCTGTTCGTGAGGTCTGTTTGCAGTCTAGTTCAGCCTTCTTTCTTGTTGCTGTTTTAAGGTTAGTTGTATTAAGTATATTTTTGTACAGTTTGTGGTTTTTGGAGGAACTCTCCATCTCACCTCTCATGCCGCCATCTTGCAAGTCTGTATGAGTGATTTAATTTCTTTGAAGTTCAGTTTCCCTTCCCTACAGTGGAAATTTTATCTACCAGAGTCATGAGGGCCTCATGAAATACATCTTCATTGTCATCTCCTCTGTATATTTAGGTGCAACAGGGAGGCTACAGTAAGGCTTTGGAAAAGGAAAATAATGTCATTAAATGTGTGGATGTGGTGTTTTGGGAATAGTAATTTGGTGGTGGGTGCTGGATGTACCCAGAAAGTGGAGTGTCTGTATGTGTTGGAGGTGAGGGGAACCAGGAAAATGAGCTCATTGGATCACACATAGACATGGGGCCTTGAACTGGTCTTTCTCGCTATGGCCAAGCTAGTAGAAAGGATGAAGTGAACATTGGAAGGGACGAATGAAGAGATTGGTGAAGACAGAGCCAGATATGAAAAATGAAATCCAGAAGAAAAACTTACTGATTTCAGAATGAAGAAAGAAGCAATATACTGGTAGGAAAAGCAGTAAGGAAAAACTTCTAATGGACATGTGTTTATGGTTTTTTTTGTTTATGTTTTGTTTTGCTTTGTCTGCCCACTCCCTAATCTAGCCTTTCCTTTGAGTTAGCTGCTGTCTTCTCTCTTGATACATCTTTTATCTGGCAAATCAGAGTCCTATATTTTCTTTTCACAATGATTGTTGTGGAGGTAAGCATGTCATAAGGTTGGGCTAGCCAGCCCTCTCCATTATCTTTCTACTTGAAAATAAATCAAGTCCTCTTGGCCTCTGGATATAGAAGCAGAAGGCTATTAATTCATCTGATAAGGTTGCTGATGGTAAGAATATGTTAAGTCAAATGGAGACCCCGGGACATTAGAGGAGATTTACAGTGTTTGTGATGCTGAGATTAGTTTCATTTCCCTCTGGTTTCTGTAGGATCTCATTTAAATTTCTGTGAGCTAACTACTCTCCTTCTAATAAACACCTTTCCATTTAAGCTGGGCTATGCAGCAGATTCCAGTGGGTTTGACTGCACAAAAGCTAAGAATTTCTTTAAGTCAAAATCAAGTCAAACAAATTGGAAAACGTTTGCACAAATACCATATGAAAACATGGGTAGCTGTTCTTATTGCTTGGAGAGAGTTTGTACATCAATAAGAAAATATTAAGATTTCAAGAAAAAAATCAGAGGCCATGAATAGACATTTTGCAGAAGAGGAAATACCGAGTCAATAAGTAAGAATCTGCTTCAATAACAAATATAAATGAATATAACAATAGATGATATTTCTCTTATTAAATTGGAAAGGTGAAAAATATGGTTAAAATGCTTGAGTATAATGTGAGTGTGGGGGTGTTTCTCCACTTTTATTGAGGGCTTTTCTCTGCTTTATGTATCAACAGCCTTAAAAATGTCCAGAACCTTTGATTGAAACATTTCCGTCCTAGGAATTATCCTAAGGATATAACAAAGATGTGCCCAAAGATTTACATACAAAGATTTTATTGCAGTGATATTTATATTAGCCTAATTATAAATGTCTAGTTGAGTGATGGTTGAATAAATAATGAGAGTGGACAGTCATGTGATGAAAAATTATGAGCCAGTAAAAATCACACTTTTGGAAAATACTTCCATGACTTGGGAAATGCTGTTTGTATAATACCAATGAAAATCAAGTAGGATGCCAAGTGATGTGAAATAATCCCAATTATTATTTTCTGTATGAGTTATATATATATATATATGAAACTTCCATTGTTAAAGCCCAAAGCTGAGAATAATTAACAAGTATCTTTATATTCTCAAGAAAGAAGTTAAGACAGTCCCATAGTATTTAGAATAAATTAAAAAAACAAAAGGTAAAAAGAAGCCTAGCAGCCCCCACTACCACCAGGAGCTGTCTATAGAAGAGATTTCTTAGGAGGGATTATCTGAAGTGAATTTACAGGGGTAGAGTGTGTGTTCAGCATAGACCCTGGTGTCTTATGCTGCCTTGGAGGCATCTGAAGGTGGGAGGTGGCCGGAGCAGTCCTCAACAGTAGGGCCAAAAGAGAGGGAGCAGCAGTGGGACACAGGTCCCACTTTCACCCTTGACATAAGAGTATGTGGATTTTTCCACCCGAGTTAGGTGGATGAGGAGAATGAAAGACGAGGCCATTGTCTCCTTCGGCCCCGTGAATGACTGTGAACTACATAAAGGCCTGGGTTTAGGGAAGAGAGAAGCATTGCTTTGATCTAGATGGAACAGGGCCTTTTTATTGCTGCACATGAAACTGTTCCTGTGTCTGAAAGTGACAGAAAAGCTATGGGCTCTGCCTGGATCATGGCAGAGGGCAGAGAATGGCAAACTAATGAAGCCAGCTTGAAGGCAGGGGTCGACAAAAAATTTTGCTGTCTCATCTTCATACTTCATCTAGTCCCCATCCTTTTTAATAATCACTCCTAAATACGTTGATCAAGGTTGAGAAAAGTACATCAGGATGTTATCTAAAATCATCTCTGAGTGGTAATAGTCTAGGTGCTTTTTAATGCCTTTTTTCTGTATTTTTCAAATTTTTGAAAATAAAACAGGTAAACTTTTATAATAATTCAAAAAAAGACATAAGAAAGGTGGAGCGAAAATAGCTCAAGAGTAAAGAGAAGAACCAATATCAAATTTTTAAAAGGGAAATGAATTGTCTCCTACTTAAGTCTAGTGAGCTGTGCATTAGATCTGTATTTCTGTTAAATGCCTTTTGTGCCTCTCCCTTTTTTCATTTTCACACTACGACACTTGTGCTGACACTTGCATATCATGTAGAAAGACTGAAGTGACCTCATAATTGATAATTTTCCCTCTGTCAGCTTCCATCCCACTGACAGGACCATGTTCCCAAACACATTCTCCTCTCCAGACTCTTTCATTGCTCCCCAATTGCTCCAAAATAACCCCCAGCTTCATTCAGGCCAAATTCGTCCCAGCTCTTCTGAGGGCTAAACTTAACTTACTTGGGCTCTTGTTCATTTCCAACACCCAATATGACCTTTCAGTCTCTTCAAATTATAACCATTTCCAGGAGCTCACCTCTGTTCCCACCCCTTCTCTCACTGCCAGTAGCAAAAGGCACTTGGTTTGGGAGTTAGTTACATGTTAAACAGACATTTCTACTTTGTAAATTGAATAAAGACTTATAAAGTCTACAGGTGATAGGACTGTGCAGTGTACTTTTGTGGTATATCCCCATCTCATGTACTACATTGTTTAGCATCTAGTAGTCTCAGAAAATATTGCTGAGTTGATTGAATCTTAGTAGTTACCATGGAACTATTTAATCTGTTGATTCACTCCCAAAGCTACTAGGATTCTGGCACTTAAAAATAGTCCATCCATTCCTTTCCTGAATCTGGTAAACTTTCTAAATCATATTCCTTTATTTTTACTTCTGGTGTGTTATCATGTGAAAGTAATTTGATATCATAATATCTAAAGAGTAGAATAAGAGAGTAGACTTAGATCAGAAAACAACCCTTATTTAAATCCATTCGTCCTTTCCTATTGCTATTGTCATTTAAAATTTACGTTTTTGAGCCTCCATACAAGAGTTGCTAAAAATATAGAAAACTTTTTCACCGTTCCCCCTATTCCACCACCTAGGAAAACATTTTTTTTCTTGACTTTTCTGAACAGATACAAGGAAATAATGCAGAGATACAGACTTGTTTTCTCCACACTTAAATTTTTTTCTTTGTAAATAAATTTACCCTTGGAGTAAACTGACTCCATACAAGTCAAGTATTAATTAAGTACAAATAAGAGAGATTGGACATAGACACCAAGGTCAAGTGTTCTCTCAAGTTTATAGAAGGGTCATGTCCAATAGAATTTACAAACATTAAATATTTATGTGAGCTGTGTATTTTCAGAAGCCATGATACACTGTATAAACCTTGATTTTACCTCATTAACATAGGAGTTATCACAATACCAATCTAGCTTTTGTTTTAAAATTATTTCTTTAACTCCTTATTTGACCTCATATAGAAACCTATCATGTTTTCCTTAGTCTCACCCCCACTTCCACTGAGACCCCAGATTTTTTCCTCTCTGCAGCAGCAATGCTGTAGTGTAGACTGGGCATGTCTTCTGGGTTGAGGGTCAGGTGAGCAGCCTCATTCTCTGGAAGACGCTTAACCCAGAGGTAGCTAAGTTCTTCCTGCCTCCTATCCCCTGACCCATCCTGCCCCTCTGAACCCTTCCCTATCTATAGCCTGGTTTCCCTTCCTAGAGTCACACACTTCCCACTCAGTCCCCATCCCTTTCTTAAAAATAAAACTCCCTAGGCTTCTGGTGTTTCCCTACCATTGGGCTGGCAGGCAGTGGAAGGGAAGCCAGGCTGTCCTGCTGATAACAGAGGCAGAGGTATGTTTACTGCTGGCACTCAGAACTCATTTTCCCTAGAAACCAGAGAAACTGTGGTGTGCTGGTAGGTAGGTTCTAGACTACATGTAGAACTCCACATGAGGTAAGTGAGTCAAATGAACTTTTGTGAGTTCTCCTGGGCATCTACCTACTTTATTAAGGTTATTTCCTTACGAAAATGGCCCTGAGTTGGGGTCATATAACAATGTAACCAAGTAACAGATCATAAATTGTCTTTGCGTAAAGGGAGCCCCAGGGGCATAGGCCTAAACTGTTTGTTTGCTATAAATCCAGACAGGTATGAGCTCCTTGGAGGGGCCCAGCGCACTCTACCCCAGCTTCAGGCCCAAGACGTCTGAGGTGTTAGAGAAACCAGAAGCCCCCTTAGGGTGAACCCTCTAAAGGGAAATAACAGACCGGAGTGCGGAGAGGATGCACACAAACTTAGTATAAGAACCATGTTAGACAGGAAAGGCAGGAGGCTTGGGGGTGGTATCAGGGTGAAGGTGTCCAGGTCTATTGGCCCAGCCCCTAGAGATTTTAAAAGTGTTACATTGTTAAGGTAGTTTCTACAGACTTGTGCCAGAGTGTTTAGCAGGAGGGTTGTAGTGGAAAGCATGTGGAGCAAAGAACTTTAGAATCTCTACAAAATGGATGCCAGAGGTGGAGTTATCTTGTAGCCTGTAAATAGAGTACACCACGGATGTGTGCACTGTGTGTGTGATCCATTGTTCAGTTGGAACAAAATTAATGTGTAGCTATAGCCAAGGCCACACCAACCTGGTGATGACAGGAGGTGTGACAGTAGCAGCAGGGAAAGAAGGAACCCTTATCAAATGATGAAAAATCTGAAGCCACCCTCGAGTAGGAGAAAGAATGATCAAGGCCTTTTACGAACTTGAATGGGGTCTCATAGGATCAGAAGGAGGAAGTTTGGGGGCACTGAGAACCAGCAATTGAGATGGAGGGATCTGCTCTCAATTTAACAAATAATTACTGCTTTTGTCACTCTTCTGATGGTGCCCTGGGTAACTTTGGTTGCTTTTATATATCCTTTGGTGTTTAGTACAATGTCATGCATAACAAAGTAGCCCCCAGTAAGTGTCATCACAGCCTAACAAAACTCAACAAAATCAAACAAAACTAAAATATACTGAGGTTTAGACAAAAGCCAAAAAGTATCATGTGCTGTAGTATTGAAGACACAGTATGTAGGTTTGGAAGCTATTTTTAGTTTTTCTTTATTATTACTATTGAGTGTGCACATCTAGTTCTTTGTCTCAATAGAACTGTGAAAAGAAACCAGCCTTTACTGTGACATTTTAATATTTGGTGTATGGTCTTTAAAAGTGGTCTATTAGGAAGAACCTTGTTTAATCCAAAATCCCTGAAACACCAGAAAGAGGGCTTAGTGAAACTGAAATCACCAATCTTCCTGAAAAAGAATGCAAAACAAAAGTCATAAGCATGCTAGTGGAGCTACAGAAAAATATTCAAGAGCTAAGGGAAGAATTCAGGAGGGAGATGGACACCTTAAAAAATACAGTAGCTATAATGAAACATACAATGGAGAGATTTAAAAGCAGATTAGATGAGGTAGAAGAGACAGTAAATGGAATAGAAATTAGAGAACAGAAATACAAAGCTGGGGCACAGAGAGAAAAAAGGATCTCTAGAAATGAAAGAATATTAAGAGAACAAATCGACCAATCCAAATGGAACAATATTCATATTATAGGGTTACCAGAAGAAGAAGAGAGAGAAAAAGGGATAGAAAGTGTCTTTGAAGAAATAATTGCTGAAAACTTCCCCAATCTGGGGAAGGAAATAGTCACTCAGGCCATGGAAGTACACAGATCTCCCAACAGAAGGGACCCAAGGAAGACAATACCAAGACATGTAATAATTAAAATGGCAAAGATCAAGGACAAGGACAGAGTATTAAAAGCAGCCAGAGAGAAAAAAGATCAACAAAGACAAACCCATCAGGCTATCTCATCAGACTTCTCAGCAGAAACCTCTTATAGGCCAGAAGGGAGTGGCATGATATATTCCATGCAATGAAACAGAAGGGGCTTGAACCAAGAATACTGTATTCAGCAAGATTATCATTTAAATTTGAAGGAGGGATTAAACAAGTCCCATATAAGCAAAAGTTGAGGAAATTTACCTCCCACAAATCATCTCTACGGTGTATTTTAAAGGGACTGATATAGATGGAAGTGCTCCTAAGGCTAAATAGCTGTCACCAGAGAAAATAAAACAACAGTAAAGGAAGAAGATGAATTAAATACAAACCAAATGCAAAATTAAATCAGCTACCCACAAAGTCAGTCAAGGGATAATAAAGAGTGCAGAATATGACACCTAACATACAAAGAGTGGAAGAGTAAGAAAAAGAAGGGAGAAAAAAAAAGAAATTTCAGATTGTGTTTATAATAGCATAATAAGTGAGTTAAATTAGACTGTTAGATAGTAAAGAAGCTGCCCTTGAACTTTTGGTAACTATGAATCCAAAGCCTGCAATGGCAGTAAGTACATACCTATCGATAATCACCCTAAATGTAAATGGACTGAATGCACCAATCAAAAGACATAGAGTTACAGAATGGATAAAAAAGCAAGACCCATTTATATGCTGCCTACAAAAGACTTACTTCAAACCCAAAGACATACACAGACTAAAAGTGAAGGGATGGAAAAAGATATTTCATGCAAACAATAGGGAGAAAACAGGATTGCAAGACTTGTATCCAATAAAATAGACATTAAAGCAAAGAAAGTAACAAGAGACAAAGAAGGACATTATACAATGGTAAAGGGGTCAGTCCAACAAGAAGATATAACTATTATAAACATCTGTGCACCCAACACAGGATCACCTACATATGTGAAACAAATACTAACAGAATTAAAGGGGGAAATAGAATGTAATGCATTCATTTTGGGAGACTTCAACATACCATTCACTCCAAAGGACAGATCAACCAGACAGAAAATAAATAAAGAGACAGAGGCACTGAACAACGTATTAGAACAGATGGACCTAACGGACATCTACAGAACACTCCATCCAAAAGCAACAGGATACAAATTCTTCTCAAGTGCACATGCAATATTTTCCAGAATAGACCACATACTAGGCCACAAAAAGAGCCTCAGCAAATTAAAAAAGATTGAAATTGTACCAACCAACTTCTAAGATCAGAAAGGTATGAAACTAGAAATGAATTGTACAAAGAAAACAAAAAGGCTCACAAACACATGGAGGCTTAACAACATGCTCCTAAATAATCAATGGATCAATGACCAAATAAAAACAGAGATCAAACAATATATGGAGACAAATGAAAACAACAGCCCAATGCCCCAAGTTTTGTGGAATGCAGTGAAGGCAGTTCTAAGAGGAAAGTATATGGCAATTCAGGCCTATTTAAAGAAAGAAGAACAATCTCGAATAGTAAATACACAATTAATGAATCTGGAAAAAGAAGAAAAAATGAGGCCCACTGTCAATAGAAGGAGGGATATAATAAAGAGAAGAAAAGAAATAAATAAAGTTGAGAAGAATGAAACAATAGAAAGAATTAATGAAACCAGGAGGTGGTTCTTTGAGAAAATAAACAAAATAGATAAAACCCTAGCCAGACTTATAAAGAAAAAAAGATAAACAGAATCAGAAATGAGAAAGGAAAAATCATTACAGACACCACTGAAATACAAAGAATGATTAGAGAATAGTATGAAAAACTGTATACTCACAAATTGGATAACTTAGAAGAAATGGACAACTTTCTAGAAAAATACAACCTTTCAAGACTGACCCAGGAAGAAACAAAATCTGAACAGACCAATTACCAGCAATGAAATGGAATCACTAATAAAAAATCTACCCAAGAACAAAACGCCCAGACCAGAGGGCTTCACTGCTAAATTTTATTAGAGATTTAGAGAAGATTTAATACCAATCCTTCTTAAAGTTTTCCAGAAAGTAGAAGAGGAGGGAATACTTCCAAACTCATTCTATGAAGCCAGCATCACATTGATACCAAAACCAGGCAAAGACACCGCAAAAAAAGAAAATTACAGACCAGTATCACTGATGAACATACATGCAAAAATATTCAACAAAATATTAGCAAACCGAATTAAAAAACACATCAAAAAGATCATACATCATGATCAAGTAGGATTCATTCCAGGGTTGCAATGATGGTACAACATTAGAAAATCTATCAACTTCATCCACTACATCAATAAAAAGGACAAAAATCACATGATCATCTCCATAGATGCTGAAAAAGCGTTTGATAAAATTCAACACCCATTCATGATAAAAACTCTCAACAAAATGGGTATAGAGGGCAAGTACCTCAACATAATAAAGGCCATATATGACAAACCCACAGCCAACATCATACTTAATAGTGAAAAGCTGAAAGCTTTTCCTCGAAGACTGGGAACAAGACAAGGATGCCCACTCTCCCCACTTTTATTCAACATGGTACTGCAGGTCCTAGCCATGGCAATCAGACAACACAAAGAAATAAAAGGCACCCAGATTGCTAAGGAAGAAGTTATACTGTTACTGTTTGAAGATGACATGATATTGTACGTAAAAAACCCTAAAGAATCCACTCCAAAACTACTAGAACTAATATCTGAATTCAGCAAAGTTGCAGAATACAAAATTAATAGACAGAAATCTGTTGCATTCCTATATGCTAACGATGAACTAGCAGAAAGAGAAATCAGGAAAACAATTCCATTCCCAATTGCATCAAAAAGAGTAAAATACCTAGGAATAAACCTAACCAAGGAAGTGAAAGACCTATACCCTGAAAACTGCAAGAAATTCTTGAGAGAAATTAAAGAAGACACTAATAAATGGAAATACATCCCATGCTCTTGGGTAGGAAGAATTAATATTGTCAAAATGGCCATTCTGCCTAAAACAATTACAGATTCAATGCAATCTCTATCAAAATACCGACAGCATTTTTCAATTAACTAGAACAAATACTTCAAAAATTAATATGGAACCACAAAAGACCCCAAATAGCCAAAACAATCCTTAGAAGGAAGAATAAAGCAGAAGGGGATTACATTCCTCAACTTTAAGCTCTACTACAGAGCCACAGTAATCAAGTCAATTTGGTACTGGTAAAAGAACAGAGCCATAGATCAATGCAGTAGAATAGAGAGGCCAGGTATAAACTCACAAACCTATAGGCAATTAATGTATGATAAAGAAGCCATGGATATACAATGGGAAATGACAGCCTCTTCAACAACTTGTGTTGGCAAAAGTGGACAGCTGCATATAAGAGAATGAAACTGGATTACTGTCTACCTCCATACACAAAAGTAAACTCAAAGTGGATCAGAGACCTGAATGTAAGTCATGAAACCATAAAACTCATGGAAGAAAACATAGGCAAAATCTCTTGAATATAAACAAGAGCAACTTTTTCATGAACATATCTCCTCAGGTAAGGAAAACAAAAGCAAAAATGAACAAACTAAAAATCTTCTGTACAGCAAAGGACATCATCAGTGGAACAAAAAGGCATCCCACAGTATGGGAGAATATATTCATAAAGGACATATCCGATAAGAGTTAACATCCAACATATATAAAGAGCTCACACACCTCAACACCCAAAAAGCAAATAACCCAATTAAAAAATGGGCATAGGTTCTGAACAGACACTTCTCCAAAGAAGAAATTCAGATGGCCAACAGGCACATGAAAAGATGCTCCACGTTGCTAATCATCACAGAAATGCAAATTAAAACCAGAATGAGATACAACCTCACACCAGTTAAGATGGCCAATGTCCAAAAGACAAGAACAAATGCTGGCGAGGATGCGGAGAACCTCTTACACTGCTGGTGGGAAAGTAAATTAGTTCAACCATTGTGGAAATAAATATGGAGGTTCTTCAAAAAACTAAAAATAGAAATTCCATTTGACACAGGAATTCCATTCCTAGGAATTTACCCTAAGAAAACAGGATCACAGATTCAAAAAGACATATGCACTCCTATGTTTATTTCAGCACTATTTACAATAGTCAAGATATGGAAGCAACCTAAGTGTCCATCAGTAGATGAATGGATAAAGAAGAGGTGGTACATACACACAATGGAATATTATTCAGCCATAAGAAGAAAGCAGATCCTACCATTTGCAACAACATGGATGGAGCTAGAGGGTATTATGCTAAGTTAAATAAGCCAGGCAGAGAAAGACAAGTACTAAATGATTTCACTCATCTGTGGAGTATATATCAACAAAGCAAAACTGAAGGAACAAAACAGCAGCAGACTCACAGAACCCAAGAATGGGCTAGCGGTTACAAAGGGAAAGGGGTTGGGGAGGGTGGATGAGAAGGGAGGGATAAGGGGATTAAGGAGTATTATGATTAGTGCACATAATATACGGGGGGCATGGGGAAAGGAAGTTAGCACAGCGAAAACAAGTCGTGACTCTACTGCATCTTGCTATGCTGGTGGACAGTGACTGTAATGGGGTATGTGGTGCAGACTTGATAATGGGGGAATGTAGTAACCACAATGTTGCTCATGTGAAACCTGAGCATAATATTGTATATCAATGATAAGTTAATAAAAAAATGTGGTCTGCTAGGAGTCTGAGCCT
Organism: Smutsia gigantea; assembly: GCA_032199065.1. NCBI lineage: Eukaryota > Metazoa > Chordata > Mammalia > Pholidota > Manidae > Smutsia > Smutsia gigantea. The sequence continues at coordinate 752,777 of JAVSCE010001456.1, read as the reverse complement.
TCTTTCCTTAGTAGAAGTGTGGTGAATAATAATGTGTCAGGCATGCTGATGAGAACATATTAATGGTGGTGATGGCAGTAGGGATGGTGGTTAATAGGCGGAATTTTTGATGAGGGACATAATGTGTATTCTGACTCTTGTAGCCAGAAGGAGCTCTCCCAGGTGTTGGGAATGGAGTAGTACGGCAGAAATTGGACCTTCCATTAAGAAACGAAATTCTATCAAGGAAATTTAGCCAATGTGCTGCATATTAGCACATGAGTTGGTGGTGGTACTGAGGACTGCCTTGCTCTGGTTTGGGTAACAGACAAAAATATATGCAACCGAACTACTTCATAAATGCCAAATGATCTTACTCATGTGGAGTGCCCATTAATCATCCTTTGGTTTTACAATCATTTATTGAGCTCCTGTTTTGTGCTAGGATCTTGGTCAGCCCTCTGGAGATACTGGAGATGGCCTTAAGTTTCTGTGCTTTTATGACTGTAATTCCTCAAGAGTAGGGACTTAGCCTGTTTCATCATTTTTTTATTCCTTGGGGCCCCTCCTGGAATTTTTCAATGTGGCAGTGGCAAGTGTAGCTCGCTTTCTTCTTAGATTCTGGAACTACGGGCAGACATGTCCCTTGCCATTTAAAGTGCCTTGAGAGAATATGCCCTCACTACAGGCAGAAGCCAAGTGGAGAGGGAGAACAATAAAGAGGGAAACAGAGAGATGGCAGGACAGAGAACAAGTCCTGATGATTTTAGAATTTTGTTGTGAAGTCTGTTCCTCCTACTTTGCATTGTTTGGTTTGATGAACCTGTGAAGTTGCCTAAGGGAGTTTGCAGCCAGAGTTGTGATGTACACAATGTTCAACAATGAACCCATCATCTTCCTCTGGCAAAGCTGCACCTCTTCCTGCATCCTAGTTATTGGTTCTACTCATTATCTTGTCCCCTCAGGTCAGAAACCTGGGAGTCATTCTAGAATCCTTCCTTCCCATCACCCCTGACAGTAATTGATGATCACCAAGTCCTAATGATGTTGCTTCTAAGTAACCCTTGAATCCATCTCTTTTTCCCCATTTTATCATCACTACCTTAGTACCGGCCCTATTGAACTCCTGCCTGGGGTTTTGCAATGGCTTTCTCCTGGGCTCCTTTCAGTTTCATCCTGGTTAAATCCATCCTCCATATAGAAGCTACAGTAAGATATCTGAATGCAAACCTGGCTTTGTCAGTACAGTGCCTGTGTTTCCCATGACCCAGTTCTACTCTCTCCATTTGCTCACTTTTCATCTTACACTGCTTATTTCATACACAAACCAAGTCCAGGCTCTTATTTGAGTAGCTGTGTTGGCTTCCATGCTGAGGAAGAGAAGTGGTGCTGTTTCCATTGACTCAATCTTCAGCAGTCTTCAATACTTCATTTCCTACAAGACTGAAGCCTAAATTTTATAGGTTTTCATTTAATGCCCTCCCAACCTTTTCAGTGCTCCCTACCCCTACCGCTACTCCCCAACTAAGACTCTGCATAAGAAGTGCTTCGGCCAGACTCTTCTCTGCTACAGTTACCTACAAATGTCTTTCCCCTCTGGTGGTTTGTTTACACAGATCTTTATGCCTGCAGAGCCCTTAAGTTCTCTTCTGCTCATTCACTTGTACCTACCTTCAAGGCATTCCATCCCACACTGATTTTTTCCTCTTTCAGCATTTAAGTTCTTATTTGCACAACTCTTTTTTATCACTTACTATGTTTTACTTTATATGGATATTTGACTTTTCCTGAGTTGTCCTACACCTGCCACAAGATTCCAAGCTCTGTGAAGACAAGGACCATGCCTCAAGCCTCTGAGTGTGCCTAGCATGTTGTCTTGTATATATGGTGGACACTCACTAGATATTTATGAATTTTCTTCTGCTGGATCCACTCTCTTCTTTTGAGTCATGGCAGCCTCACATTTGGTGAATTTTAAGTAAGTGGTTTCTCACAAGACAAGGCCAGTAAATTTTAACTCCAGGATGTAAAAGTTATTCAAGGTCAAAATTCCTTAGTTTCCAGAAAGGGAATAATCACTTTTTTGAGGTGCCTAGCGACATTCTTAAGTTCTTCTGAGCAAGTCCCAGGAGTCTAACTTTTGTGTCAATGAAAATTATAATTACTGAGTAGAATTACAATGCTATGGAAATCATGAATATTATAATTGAAGCATCTGTAAAATTGCCATTTCAGGGCTCTTGAAAGATACAAGCTCAAGACAGAGGAGAACAAGAAAACCTTCGAACCAGATTTCTGGTTGCAATAAGGAAGTTACTTTTAAGACAGGCTGGGACTATGGTTCTCAATTCTCTTTACATATATTCCTATTTATATTTGAGTGATTCAGCTCAAGTTGGAGCTCATGAACCTAGAAACTCGTCCAGCATTTCTATCTATTTTATTTTTCTGCTTTCAAGTTTCTCTTGTCTGTTTTCATATGCTCTTACCATTGTGATGAGAATTTTAGTCAGTGCCTTGGTCATATTGATATATAAGGCATTTTCTACTAAAGATTTTAGACATGGATTGCATTTCATTTATTCTCCCATAGAGTTTAGTATTTTTTCCATTGTAAGTGACATTTTGTACGTACTTGGCTTTTTCAAAAAGGGAATTTACTGGATTATAGGTTGAAAGTGTAGGACTAGATCAAGCTTCAGACACTTGGTTTTCACCATGTTTCTCTTCTACCATGTGTTACCTTCAGTCCCGGACTAGTAGCAAGATGGTAGCAATAGCTTTTAGACCCTAAAGCTTCTGAAGTTTCAAGACAGTGGGAAGGGTGATACTCTCTTAGAATTCCAGCCCCAGCCAGTGGCTCTTACAGTGGTTATGTGCCCAACCACATGGCCATATAGCCACTCACCATGGTCATGATTTACTCCCCTGGTGGGGAGATGTGGTAGGCACCCCTGGCCTCAAGGGTGTAAGCTGCACCAAATGCTCCACCAGAATGTCCTGGACTGATAATGTGGGTGGACTGGTGTTGATCTTTCAGAAATCCAATTACTGAACTCTTGGGAGCAATTAACCTTGTTTAACAAATACTCTTAATAATATATTTCTTTGGCTTTTGTAATGCCTCATGCTCTTGGCCCCTTTCTGGTCATTATCTCCTTTCTCTGGTCATTAAGTGTTCAAGTCTCTCAAGGCTAGGTCCTAGACACTCTTCTAGCTGGCTTCTCTTCTAGGTGATGTCATTCATACAAAGGCTTTAATGACCAAGGATTTTAAGTTCTTTAACAACCCAGAGGAAACTGCACTTCTGTCTTCAGCTGCTCACTGATTTCCATTTGGTTCTCTTAAAGTCACTTCAAAGCATGTTCAAAACCACATCCCTTATCCCCCCAACAACATTGCTCTGAGCACAGTGTTTTTTGTTGTGAACTGAACCACTGTCTATCTAATAAAGCAAGTTGGAAACCTAAGCACCACATTTAACATGGCCCTCATCACTCTCCATCACTTAGCTTATCTATGAAGTCCTACAAATTTTACTTTCTTAATATTTCTCCAATCCTTCCACGTCTCTCCACCTTTACAACCATCTCCCTAGCCTAAGCCATTATCTTAAATCATCTAATTACTACACAACTTCTCAACTAATTTCCAATGTATTTCCATCTATTTTGAATTTTGTAGTTAGAGTGCATTTTTTCAAAATACAAATTCAATGATTTTCCATTGGTCTTAAGAGACAGAACAAAATCCCCACCAGGGTCTATAAAACTTTGTTGATATGGCTCCTCCCTAGCACATCATCCCCATAATTCTCCATATTCCCCTCATGCCCTTTGTGTCCACCATAGTGGCCACCTTTCACTTTCTTGACACACTGGTAGAGAGAATAATGGCCCCCCAAAGATGTCCATGTCCTAGTCACCAAAACCTCTGAATGTTAACTTACATGGCAGAAAGGACTTTGTTGATGTGATTAACTTGGAGGTCTTGAGATGGGAGATTTTCGTGCATTATCCAGGTAGCCCCAGTATAATCACAAGGTTCCTGATAAGATTAAAACAGGAGAATCAAAGGCAGAGAAGGTAGTGTGATGGTAGAAGCAGAGGTCAGAGAGATATGAAGGGGATGGCTGTGAGTAAGGAATGCAGGCAGCCTCCACATGGAAAAACCAAGGAAACAGAGCCTCCTCTAGAACTTCTAGAAGGAATGCAGCCTCTAAATTTTAGGACTTCAGAACTGTAAGATAATAAGTTGAAGTCACTAAATGTGTGATGATTTGTTACAGCACCAATAGCAAACTAATACACACACCATTGAGCTGAATATCTTCAGTTTGTCTTTCCAGATTTATTCTCCACCTTTCTTGGTGCTGTTTGTTCCATGCCCTGAGGCTGACCCGTGTGTTCTGTATCAATGAACTCTCTTTGCTTCTGGTCCTGTTTGGGCTTGGCCATTGGCGGTACACACAGGAGATCTTAGGGCAGAAGGAAAATGAAGTTGGGCTATTTATTTCCCCTGCTACCCTTTCTGCTGGATCTCTGTGGGCTGATTGCATCCCCTCTCCTGGAGACCACAGATCCTGTCAGATGGTCCTACCATAGCAGCTAACCTGTTTCAGGTTCTAGCTGCTTTATTCCCCTGCCCTGTTAAACTGGGGTCATGGTGGTGGTGGTGGTGGTGGTAGTGGTGGGAAACAGCTTCCTGCTGTTGCCAGCCTAGGGTACTGCATTATTCTGTATTACTTTCTGCACTATTTTTCCTATAAATGAATATATTTTCCTATATACCCTGCCTCATCTTAAATAGTCTATTCATTAAACACTCCTTAAATTTCTCAGTTCAAAGGGGCCATCTGTTTCCTGACAGGATGCTAATACAGACCTCTTTATTTTCTCATCTGCCTCAGGGCCTTGATGCATACTGTTGCCTTTGCTAGGAAAGTCCTCTTCCCATCTGTATTTTCTTCCTGTATCAGTCTTCAGATTCTTAAATAGCACTTCCTCAAGTAAATCTTTCTTTCCCCAGACAAAATCAGGTGTTATACAATCTCATAATACTATTACATTCCATATAACTTATCACAGTTACAGCTTTATAATGTTTATGAGTCCATTTGATTATTGTTTGTCTTTCCTTTCAGCATTGTTTCCCTGTGTGGTAGCCAGTAGCCACACATGGCTATTGAGCACTTGGAATGTGGCTAGCTTAACTGACTAAACTGAAATTTAAACTTAATTTTATTCTAATTCAATTTAAGGACTAGCTGAAAACTTTTATTTCTGGAACAACTTGGGTATATAAATCTACTTTATCAACTGTCAAATTTATGAAATCTAAATGCAGATAAAATATTTCTGATGAAAATTTAATGTTTGAATAGAGATGGGCTCTAAGTGTAAAATACACACTGGATTTCAAATACTTATTAAAAAAATGTAAAACGTCAATAATTTTAAAATATTGATTACATGTTGAAATGATAATGTTTTGAATCTACTGAGTTAAATAAGATATATTATTAGAGCCATTTTCATCTGTTTCTTTTACCTTTTGTAGATATGGCTACAAGAAAATTCAGAACTACGTTTGTGGCTCACATTGTTATTTCTCTTGGTAAGCTCTTCTCCAGACTAGAACATACTGTTCAGATGGGCAGTTTTCTCATCCTTCTGTCCCTTCACACAGTGCCTGATGCTTCTCACTAGATGCTCCACAAATGTTTAATATGTGAACAAACAAATGGAAAAGTGAGTGTACTTCAGTGGAGCACTGTACCTTGAGCATCAACAGATTTCTAGTCTGTTTCACGATATATCTTAAAAGTCAAAGTTTTAGTGACAAAACCTGAAAGTTTAATAAGATTCTAGCATGTTTCTATCTCCTGGAAGTTAAGTTACCTGCAGCCTGGTAGGTGTAGTAGCCATGTCTAAACAACAGCAAACTAGACCTTGCTTGGTGAGGGGGTAGGTTGTGTGTCTCCTGGTAGTGGTGGAGTAGACTTTACTGCACCTGGTAGGAAGCAGGCTTCTAGAGAAGAGGGCGAGAGCCAGCTGTGCCAAAAAAATCTCCTGGCACTCACTATAAGAATATAGCAGGGCTGCTCCCTTCCCTACAATGCCCAGGTTTCCCTTTTGCAATTCTCCCCTCCTTTTCCCCAAGAAGGTCATCCTTGTCATTTTACTTTTCACCCAGCCTAATCCCACAGGGTGTCTCGCCCAAGACTCTGCACACTGGTCTGGATTTCAGAAATCCACAGTAGGCCTCTGCTTACTGTTATGGACTCTTCAAAGGAGATGGGGCAGCTTGGTTGGGGTGACAATTAGATCACCCCCAAATTTGATTTTTGTTGGAAGGAAGTCAACCATGTTAATAAGACTTCTGTATTTCAGGCCACACATCTCCATCTCTTCTACTCCAAACACCTCTTTCTAACTTGTGAAGTGGCATTATCCCAGGTGGCTTATCTCTTGTCCCCTGTTGAACTTTGAGAAGAAATGCATATAGACACAGGCAAGACAGTGACTTTGCGTCCCTTGGGTATTCATTTGCCTGTCTGACTAGTAATGCTGTAGGGTCTGAGTCATGGGGAGGCTCACAGGGGGACTTCTTTGCTCGCCCAGCCCTGCTGCTCTGCCCATCTCCCTGCATTTTCTACAGATCTCACACAAGCCTAATCCAGCAGCTTATTTTCATTCATTCCATCTTTACACTTGCTTTAGAGCAATGACCTACTTAAGTTAAAGGGAAATACAAACCCCCAAGGAAATTTACTGACAGCTGTTTCCTGGGCAGAATTATGTTGGGCATGTGTCTGAGAGCTTATGAGCTCTAAGAATCATTTTGGCTGGGGATGGAAGTGGAAATGAAGGGCTGAGGTTTTAAAAAAAAGTGTCAGATGACAAGTGTGCCTGGGGAAGTGACTGGAGGCTGATGATGGCAGGGAGGGCTGGGTAAGAAATAGTTTTTCAAGGGCAGATTTAAACCAGAATTTCAATGTTCTGTTTAGTCTGCCGTCTCCATGTGCTGCTCAGCTCGACTCCTAAGGTCATAGGTCTAAGGACTATCAGGGTCCACATGGAGCAGATAAAGCCAAACCATAATTAGAAATAAAGCATGCTTTTGGCAAGCAGTACATGAGAGCACAGTTTGGAAGATAACTTAAGGATGAAAGACGACAGGTTGGAAACAACTTCAGGCTAAGAGACTGGACACTCGAATTTTTACCTTGAATTTGCCAGGAACTGGCCATGTACCTTAAGCAAGTCATTTTGACGCTGCTAAGCCTCATTTTTCTCTTCTGTAAAATGTGTGGCTAGGCTAGATGATGGCTACGGTGGCTTTTAGCTATTAAATAAATGCCTTGAAGCACACAAAATGATTTACCTATTGACTGGATAGCTAATAATCACTACTACTTAGTAAAGTTAAGGAGTGGAATAATTAATGTTTTATCCTTTTTCTTTTTAAAAAATCTTTTTTTTTAATAAAAAATGTTTTACAAATTTTCCTTTTTCTTTTTTTGATGGAGATATTTTGTACGATGGCCAGAAGGTGGGGCATAGAAAAGATCAAAGATCCAAATAAGGCCCCAAACATACAATTGTGCTCTGAATCACAGATCACTCACTCATTGTGGACTGTAGACTGTAGAGTCCTTTTGGCTAGGCCCCTGGTACTCAATCCCATGAGGCTATCCTTTCCTTATTTATTTGTCTGATACATGGGAAGACTAACTACTTCCATGACTAACAGCCTAGAAACTCTTTCCCGAGCCCTTGTGCACTTCGCATATTGTCTTCATTCACTTGTACTGTCGTGAATGCAGTGGGCACTGAATAATGTTTGATGCTAAGTTCCACAATAAACCATCTGCTGTTTATTAGAGGAACCTTCAAAGCTAGGTTAGCAGATAGAAGTACTCTCAGGTCAGTTTATAAGCTTACACTAACACTGTTACAGAATTTTAGTGTTAAAAGAGACCAATCCATCTGATCTAACACTAACACTTTAGAGAGGAAGTGAAGGTCCAATGACTTGTCCAAGGTTACGAGTTAACTAGTGTAAAAATCAGACTTGAAAACACCCCCAGGTTCTCAGGTCTGTGGTCTTTCTACTACACTATGTTGCTTATGTCAGAACCTGAGTACACTTTAAATACAATTAATTTAAAATATCCAATGCATGCACTATAAAATTTAAAAGACATGAAGGGTTTACAGTGAAAATTTAGTCTCCTATCCACTACTGTCTCTAGCCACTTTGTCACCTCCCTCTGATCAATCTGGACTTTATTTTAGTACACGGTGTGAGGTAGGGATCCAATTTTATTTATTTATTTAATTAATTTTGGTATCATTAATCTACAATTACATGTGCAATATTATGGTTTTTAAACTACCCCCTTCATTAGGTCCCCCCCCCACCAGCCCCATTACAGTCACTGTCCATCAGAGTAGTGAGATGCTATAGAATCACTACTTGTCTTCTCTGAGTTGTATAGCCCTCCCCATGCCCCCCCAACATTACATCTGCTAATCGTAATGCCCCTTTTTCCCCCTTATCCCTCCCTTCCCACCCATCTTCCCCAGTCCCTTTCCCTTTGGTAACTATTAGTCTGTTCTTGGGTTCTGTGAGTCTGCTGCTGTTTTGTTCCTTCAGTTTTTTTCTTTGCTCTTATACTCCACATATGAGTGAAATCATTTGATACTTGTCTTTTTCAGCTTGGCTTGTTTCACTGAGCATAATACCCTCTAGTTCCATCCATGTTATTGCAAATGGTAGGATTTGTTTTCTTCTTATGGCTGAATAATATTCCATTGTGTGTATGTACCACATCTTCTTTATCCATTCATCTACCCATGGACACTTAGGTTGCTTCCATTTCTTGGCTATTGTAAATAGTGTTGCAATAAACATAGGGGTGCATATTTCTTTTTCAAATTGGCCTGCTGCATTCTTAGGGTAAATTCCTAGGAGTGGGATTCCTGGGTCAAATGGTATTTCTATTTTGAGTTTTTTGAGGAACCTCCATACTGCTTTCCGTAATGGTTGACTAATTTGCATTCCCACCAGCAGTGTAGGAGGGTTCCCCTTTCTCCACATCCTCGCCAACATTTGTTGTTGTTTGTGTTTTGGATGTTGGCCATCCTCACTGGTGTGAGATGAGGGGTCCAATTTTAAATTCTTTCAGATGACTATCCAGTTATTTTAGTAGCTTATGATAAGGTGTATTTCCCTTAATTGTGCTTCTCTTTTGGTATTTTTGTATTCCTTTTCTTTTTATTAAGGTATCATTGATATACACTCTTATGAAGGTTTCACAGGAAAAACAGTGTGGTTGTTACATTCACTCTTATTATCTAGTCCCTCCCCATACCCCATTGCAGTCACTGTCCATCAGTGTAGTAAGATGCCACAGAGTCCCTATTTGTCTTCTCTGAGCTACACTGTCTTCCCTGTGACCCCACACACACCATGTGCACCAATCATGATACCCCACAATCACCTTCTCCCTCCCTCCCCACCCACCCTCACCCACCCCTCACCTTTGGTAACCACTAGTCCCTTCTTGCACTATAAAATTTAAAAGACATGAAGGGTTTACAGTGAAAATTTAGTCTCCTGTGAGTCTGTGAGTCTGCTGCTATTTTGTTCCTTCAGTTTTGCTTCGTTGTTATACTCCACAAATGAGGGAAATAATTTGGTATTTGTCTTTCTCTGCCTGACGTATTTCACTGAGCATAATATCCTCCAGCTCCATCCATGTTGTTGCAAATGGTAGAATTTGTTTCTTATGGATGAATAGTATTCCATTGTGTATATGTACCACCTCCTCTTTATCTATTCATCTACTGATGGACACTTAGGTTGCTTCCATATCTTGGCTATTGTATATAGTGCTGCAATAAACATAGGGATGCATACGTCTTTTTGAATCTGAGAAGTTGTATTCTTTGGGTAAATTTCTAGGAGTGGAATTCCTGGGTCAAATGGTATTTGTATTTTTAGTTTTTTGAGGACCCTCCATATTGTTTTCCACAATGGTTGAACTAGTTTACATTCCCACCAGCAGTGTTGAAGTGTTCCCCTTTCTCTGCATCCTCGCCAGCATTTGTTGTTCTTCGTCTTTTCTATGTTGGCTATCCTAATTGGTGTGAGGTGATATCTCATTGTGGTTTTAATTTGCATTTCCCTGATAATTAGTGATGTGGAACATCTTTTCATGTGCCTGTTGGCCATCTGAATTTCTTCTTTGGAGAACTGCCTGTTCATATCCTCCACCCATTTTTTAATAGGGTTATTTGCTTTTTGGGTGTTGAGGTGTGTGAGTTCTTTATATATTTTGGATGTTAACCCCTTGTTGGATATGTCATTTACAAATACATTCTTCCATACTGTACGATGCCTTTTTGTTCCACTGATGATGTCCTTTGCTGTACAGAAGCTTTTTAGCATGATGTCCCATTTGTTCATCTTTGATTTTGTTTCCCTTGCCCAAGGAGATGCATTCAGGAAAAAGTTGCTCATGTTTATGTTTAAGAGATTTTTGCCTATGTTTTCTTCTAAGAGTTTTATGGTTATTTTTGTATTCTTGCTTTTTTTTTTCCTATATCAACTTGAGAATCAGCTTGCACATTAAAAAAAATTATGTTGCTGTTTTAAAATGGGGTTGTGTTAAATTGATAGATTAATTTAGGGAAATTTGACAGTATTATGAAAACTGCTATAGACCTTCAGGACATAACTTTCCTCCCTGATAAAAAGAAACATTATAGGAGATACTATCCTTTCTACCTTTACCTGTGGTTCTATGAGGGTGTGGTTGTCAAATCTTTAGACACCATACCTTAACTCATGTCTTACACTTAAGTATCTTCTAGCCACACTGGCCTCCTTGCTGTTTCTTCAACTCAGCTGGCAGGTTCTCTCTGCTCAGAACACCCATCACTCCCATTGGCCCCAACCCCCATATCTACATGATGCTCCCTCACCAGCTTCAAGTATTTGCACATATGTCACCATCTCATTGATCCTACCCCTGACAACTCTATTTAAAATTGCTACTGCCTCTGCTCCCAGCTCCCCTAATTTTCCTTATCCTGTTCTATTTTATTTTCCATGCCACTTACCACCTTCTAACATACTGGATAATTTTCTTAATCATTATGTTTATTATTTATTGTTTGTCTCCATCACCAAAATGTCAGCCTCAAGTGGGCAGAGATTTTTGTCTGTTTTAATCATTGCCATATCCCAAGTGCCTAGAACCATGCCTAGCATATAGTAGTAAGTGTTCAATAAATATTTTTGATCGAATTATAGTAAAGAAAGTATTTACCCAGTTAGAGATTTTATTAAGAGCAGACATTACATTTTTATCAAAAGTCAAATATCTCTTCAGCATCCAAGGAAATAATCATATTACTGTTTTCTTTTTTCATTCCCAGACATAGTAAATGATACATTAAATTTCATAATAGTGAAAGATCCTTGCATTCCAAGAATAAACCCCACTTAGTCCTGGTGTATTACTCTTTACTGAGTTGCCTGATTTTGTTTGCTATTATAATTATTATATTTAGGTTTCTGAATTGATACCGTAAGTGAGATGTTGTGAAGTTTTATCATGACAGTTTTGATTGGTTTTGTTATCATGTTATGCTAGTTTTAAGAAATAAGGTAGAATCCCCTCATCCATTTTTTAATATTAACTTTATTAAAAATTTTTTTGAAGTACAGTTGATACACAATATTACATTGGTTTTAGGTATATAACATAGTTATTCAACGATTATTTACATTGCAAAATGCTCACCATGTTAAGTATAATGACCAACTGATACTATACAAAGATATTATACTAACTATATTTCCTATGCTGTACTTTTCATCCCTGTGACTTATTTATTTTATAATTGGAAGTTTGTGCCTTTTTATCCCCTTCACCTATTTTGCCATACCCCACTTCCCCTCCATTGTGGCAACCACTGGATTGTTCTCTGTGTTATGAGTCTATTTCTATTTTGTTCGTATTCCACATATAAGGGAAATCACATGGTATTTGTCTTTTTCTGACTTACTTCACTTAACATTATCCCCTCCAAGTCCCTCCATGCTGTGTCAAATTGCAAGAGTTCATTCTTTTTTATGGCTGAGTAATATTCCATCGTGTATACATACTACATCTTCTTTATCCTTTCTTCTATCAGTGGACACTTAGGTTGCTTCCATACCTTGGCCATTGTAAATAAGAGTGCAGTAAACATGGGGGTGGATATATCTTTTCAAATTAGTGATTTTTGTTTTCTTTGGGTAAATTCCAAGAAGTTGCATTACTGGGTCATGTGGGGGTTTTTTTTGTTTGTTTTTTGAGGCACTTCCATATTTTTTTCCATAGTGGCTGCAGCAATTTACATTACCACCAACAGTGAGTGAGGGTTCCCTTTTCTCCACTGTTTTTTGGATGCTAGCCATTCTCATTTGTGTGAGGTGGTGTATCATTGTGGTTTTTGTACATTTGTACAAATTCCTACATTTGTTTTCCCTGATGATTGATGATGTTGAGCATCTTTTCATGTCTATATCTTCTTTTGAAAAATGTCTATTCAGGTCCTCTGTCCATTTTTTATTTGCTTTTTTTTGGTTTTATATGAGTTCTTAATATATTTTGGATATTAATTCCTTGTTGGATATATTATCTGTAAATATATTCTCCCATTCAATAGGTTGCCTTTTTCTTTTGTTGATGGTTTCCTTTGCTGTGCAGAAGCTTTTAGTTGAATGTAGTGATACTTTTTTTTTTGCTTTTGTTTCTCTTGTCTGTCACCCACTTTTTTTAAGTGCTCTGCAATAGTCCAGATTCATTGACTTTATTCTTCCTTTGAAGTATAGTTACTTATTCATTCTCCTTAATGTAATCTGTGGATCCTCAACTTTTCTATTTTGTTATGCTTAGTATTTTATAACTGTAGTTAAACTGTTTTTCACTTACACATTCAAAAGTAAGCTACAGTTAATTATCTCAGGAAATTATCAAGAACAAATAATCTCATAGCACACATTCTTTTTAACAAAGTTTCACTTAACTTGAGAGTTTGGGTAACATTGCTGTGATTCCCCTTGCTTCCTTCCTCCCAACTTCCTTACTCCCCTCCTACCTCCTTCCTTCTTTTCTCCCTCCATCCTTCCTTTAAAATAATGAAATCTTTGCCCCAGTTTTAGCTTCATTTTTTTGTGTAGGCACATTAGGAAAAAAAAATCCCAACTCCTAAACTTTCATTTTCCTTCTTGAATGCTTATTCAATCCTACAGCTCTAAAGTCCTTGACTTCTAGATGGTGAAATGGAGGCCCAGGAAGTTTAGGTGCCCTGACATCACCTTCATTTTCACAGCAGGGTCAGAATTAGGTCCCAGATCTCTGGGGCCCTTTGCATTACACCACTACGTCCTTCCGTTGGTTCTGTGCATGTGTATCCCCTGTTCTGCTTTTCCTTCCAAGTCTTTTCCCTTCAACAAACAAATGTTAAATACCAAGTATGTGCCAGTCACTGCTTAAGATGTTAGGAGATAATGAAGATGAACAAAACAGTCTTTGTTTTCTAGAAATTTGCTGTTTAGTGAGGGACTCAGAGTTCACAAGTAATTACAGTACGGAGTGAAGATGGTGCCTGTAAAACATAAATAGGTGGAAAGCATGGTGAGGGGGGCAGTTACTAAATGTGACTGGAGGGCAAGGAAACTTGACAGTCTTGGACTTGACATGACAAGAAGGCTTCTGCTTATGTTTGCCATTCCTCCAACTCGAATGTTCTGTCAAGAACCACACATACCTAAAAATATTCTCATTCTAGGGAAACTACTTCTGTCTACAGAGCCCTGTGTTTAGAGACTCTGTGCTCTCTGTAGTACAATCTCTATAACTCTTCCTTTCTATTCATTAATGTGGGCCCTGAACCACTTTGGAGTTCTCTGCTCCATCCTATATGGCTTCTACTCTCAGATCCTCTAGATGGAACCATCCCTTTGCCAAGGATCAAAGCCTGTAGCAGTTCTAGGGAGGTAGGAATTTGTCCTTGAAAGGGCAGAAGATGAAGACGTTTACTTTTATGTTTAAAACAAGGGTCCTCTGGCTAACGGTCATACTGTGTTCACTTGGTGCATTGAGGTCACCACTATCAATTTATCTATCCCAAGGAATTTCTCCACTTATTTTTACCATAATTTCAAAACTACGTCTTTTATTAACACATTGTGAGTGCCTGCTGTGTGCTTATCTCTGGATAAGGCATTTTGTGGATACAAAGAATTCAGAGATAGAATCCCTTCATGAAGGAGTTGTTAGTCTAGTTGGGAAGATAAGACTAATGGAAACCAAAGATAAATAATAAAGCAAATCACTGTATCGTATGTCTCATATGAGTGGTATAGACAATTATTGCTATTTGTGTGCAGGAGAGGGAGTATTGCTATAGAATATACCAGTTCTTACGTGCCCTCAGATCTGCCCATCTTCAAACCTGTTATAGTTAATTTTATGTGTCAAGTTGGCTAGGGTATGCTACCCAATTGTTTGGTTGAACACTAGTCCAGATATTGCTGTGAAGGTATTTTTCAGATGTGATTGACGTTGAAATCAGTAGACGTTAAGTAAAACAGACTACCCTCCACAATGTGGAAGAGTCTTATCCAACAATGGAAAGCCTTAAAAGAAAAGACTGAGTTCCCTTGGTAGGAAGAAATCCTACCTCCTAACTGCCTTCAGACTCAAAACTCCAGTATCAGCTCCTCCTTGGTCTTCTAGCCTATTGGCCTGGCCTGCAAATTTCAGACTTACCAGCCCCCACAGTCATGTGAGCCAATTCCTTAAAATAAATCTCTTTCCATCTATAAATGCATCATCCTGTTGAGCCTGTTTCTCTGGAGAACCCTGACTAATATAAAGCCCAAAGATTCTTGCCTTCCTCTAACCTGGTACCCAAGGTAAAAAGACCTGGTACTGGTATTCCCACTGAGATGCAATCTTGTTCATTTCTTTATTTATTCAAGAAAAATTTTACTAGCTATTTATTAGTATGGTGAATTAAGAGTGTAGGCTTTGAAACCAGCCTATGTAGGTTTATTTTCTAGTATAAGCTGCATTTCTGTAAAATGGGGATATACCTTTCTTTTATAATTGAGTTAATAAAAATATGCTGAGTGCTTTGAACAGCTTCCAGCATGCAGTAAGCATTCTATACATGTTAGTTATTTTTGTTATATGCTTGTTTACCAAGAGTACTGTGCCTGGTAGAAACAATAATACACATTATACAGTTAGCCTTTAAGTTGTTTATGGTCTCTTTGGGGAGTTAAAGAAATAAATGTACAGTTCAAATAGAATATGCTAGGGATATAGATTGACATGTACACAAGGCCATGGGCCGTTGCGAGGAACACGGAGCTAGTTATGAGAATTCTGAGTACTCTAGACAAGGAAAATTGTGATCTGAAGTGTGAAGGCAGAGAGAGTAACCTGTGGGATGGCTGGAGGTTGAGGAACTGTGGTGAATTCAAGGAAACTCCCTAGAGTAGAGAGAATGTGAGTTTGAGCTGGTGGCAGACAACACAGAAGAGATAAGCCTGGGACCACATGATGGAGGGCTTTATATGCCACAGTAAGACATCATCTGAACTTTATCTTGCTGATACTTAAGAGCACCACTTCCCCAAAGGCCTTAAATGCTTTGAAGTATTTCGGGAGGGGAAGCAACATGGCAAAACTAAGAGGCACAAACATATATACATCTACACTTAAATAAATATATAGATGAATGAATGCCTTTTTTTTTTTGATGGGAGAATGAAGAGTTGACCTGAATTTCGGATGTGTGATGTTACTGTAGAGTGGTGGCTCTCAAATGGGGTGATTTTTGCTCTCCAGGGGACATTTGGCAAAAGTCTGGAGACATTTTTAGTTGTCCTAATTGGGGTGGAAAGTAGTGCTACTGGCATATAGGTGGTAGAGGCCAGGGATGTTGCTAAAACTTACAGCAGGCACAGGACAGTCCCTAACAGCAAAAAATCATCAGGTCCAACATGTCAGTAGTGCCAAGATTGAGAAATCCTGCTGTCAAGAAACTGAACTTTGAAATTGGAGGAGGAGGTTATGTGCACCTAAGAGCATACCTTTAATGCCTCAACAAGCATTTTGGAGTTTATTTTATAGGTCATTAGGGAGCCAGTGAGGGTTTTCAAGTAAAGAGTGATGATGAAGGTCATGTTCTGGAGAATTAATCTGGCTGCTGTTTACAGGGAACTGAAGGAGTTCAGGACACACAACCCAAAATATACCACTTTGGTTTATTGGATATTTTGAGCTGTAGGCACTTAAAAAACAGCAAATGCAGGGAGAGCTCCCCTTATCTGCTTAAACACAGGTCCTCCAACAGTAACTTAGTTGTCATGGCTCCCTTCCCTGGGAGTGTCTTTACACAGGGAGGATTGACTGTTACCACAGGAGAGGAGACTAGAAGTCAACACCACACCCAGACACACATTGTCATCATCTACCATACCTCCCATCTCTTCTTCTAAGAGCATGTTCATCTTTCTTTAAAACACTTACTCTCCCTTAAGTTACCTGCATTCCCTTCCCTTTTTGCCATTAAGACAAGTGACTAAACTGTCAAATTTCATGGGTTTTGGGGATATTCACTTTGTCCCCCTAAATGCCCCCATGAGTGTAAAAAATAAAATTGTATATACCTTTTCTCCTGCTCATCTGCCTGTTGTCAGTTAATTTCATAGATCTAGTAGAGGGAAGTTTATCCTCCTGTATAGTACAGTGGAGTGGGGGGACTGGTGGCAGGAGAATCACAGGGGGCTTTTGTGATTGTTCAGACTTGAGTGTTAGGAGCCTGACTATTTGGAAGAAGACAGAGAACAAAATATTGAAAATTAATGGACATAAGAAGTCTGGGGAGGAAATTATTTTAGAAGATAATGAGTTTTTGAAAGAAAACATTCATTTTAAGGTGATAGTGTAATTCATGCAGAAATATCTCCTACGCAGATAGTTGTGTGCTTAGGAAAGAAGACAGGACTGAAGATGTTAAGAATCAACAGCCTAAAGTGACAGGTAAAATATTGGTAGTGTACAAGTTCTGTGGGGGAAAGGGTTCTGTGGCAAGAGAAAAGCAGTAGATTGAGGACTAAGGGCAGTTGATGGCATCTCTTCTCTTTCCCTGTTTTATTTTATTTTTTTCAAGGACCCTCATTTCCCAGCAATGTTGTAAATGAGAAGAATGGAGACAGGTGCTATTCTCAGATATCCTGACTCATTGGTCTTCAAGACCCTTAAATGACTGTTTATTGAATTGATGACTCAGATGTTTTCAGGAAGGTTGACTCCTACGTGGGGGTAAGCACTGAAAGTTAGCCTGGTCGTCTTAATGTTTCTTGTTACTTTGGTCCTCGGCCAGACTAGACAGTGTATTTGTGGTCACAAATAGAACATTGGCTAGACGCTCTTCTTTCCCATCATACCTGAGTTGGTGGCATTGCTTTAGATGTTTTCCTAGATCATATTTTTATTGAATCTTGATTACTGCCTTCCCTTGATATGGGTTCCTCCATATCTTACCACTATTTTTCTCACCCACATACCATATTAATCACATAATTCTAGAGTCTCTGCAGATTGAAAACTTGATTGGGTGTATAGCAATGCAATGAAAGAGAAGATGTTGAGGAAAAGAGACAAATTTGGTTAAAAAAACAGAAATGCCATAAAATGGCTTTTTAGTCAAGAGTTACATAGAACCTTAAAAGAGGAAGGAAATCCTGTCATTTCTGACAATGCAGATGAATCTGAAGGGCATTATGCTAAGTGAAATAAGCCAAATGTGGAAAGACAAGTAATGTATGATTTCACTTGTATGTGGAATTTGAAGCAGTCAAATTCATAGAAGCAGAGAGTAGAATGGTGGTTTCCAGGGGCTCAGGGAAGGGGAAATGGATACAAAGGATACGAAGTTTCAGTTACACAAGATAAGTTAAGTTCTGGTGATCTGCTATATAACATGGTGCCTACATCTAAGGAGACTGTATTAGATATTTAAAATTTTCTAAGAGGGTAAATCTTATGTTGAGTGTTCTTACCGTATACACCTAAAGGGTGGGAAGAAACTGTGGGAGGTGATGGAGATATCTATGGCCTTGATAGAGGTGATGGTTTCACAGGTGTACATTAAATATGTACAGATTTTTACATGTCAGTCATAGCTCAGTAAAGTGTTTTTTAAAAATTATGTAGATAATGTTTTAAATGGTTATTATATAGTAGATAATGATCACCTGTTATTGATTTCCTATAACAAGAATTTAACATAATACCATATAATGTAAAAACACATGTATACTTTGAAATTTAAACCCTAAGACAACCTTCTAAAGTGTGTATTATTAAAAAAACACATATACTTTGAAACTTAAACCCCAAAACAACCTTCTAAAGCAGGTATTATTAGTTTCATTTCACAGTTGAGGAAACTTGAGCTTAGAGAGCTGAACCTCCAGAGTCTCAGAAGAAAATGGTGGTATTAGGCTGTAGGTTAGTCGTGGTGCTTTCTGTCCTAACTGCTATAGTGTATAGTTTAACATTTTTGTGTGTGGGGGGTTCCCTTTCTTTTTTCTTTTTCACATTGTTATCCTAGTAGTCACAAGATCTGTTGCTTCCTTGGAGACCATTCTATCTCATAACACAGGGAACACCTTATTACTCATTTTAGTGGCTGTGTAGTATTCTAGTCTAATGGCTGTAACTTAATTACTCAGTATTTAGTTTTGTTTTTGCTTTTCATTATTTTTCTATGAGAAACAATGCTGTTGTGAATAACCTTGTGCATAGATCATTTTGCACATATGTAACAAGGACATTTTATTCCTAGAAGTAGAATTGTTGGGTCCAACGATATATGCATTTGTAGTGTTGTTAGTTATTGCAAACCACCCTCCACTGAGGTTATAGTTTAGCCATCTACTCCCCCAAATGACATGGGATTGGCTTGGTGTTCTTAAAACTTATTATTTTTTTGTCCTTCTGATAGATAAATCATAGCTTCTTGCACTTTTCCTTTTACAGTGTGACTGAACCATGTTCAGTTCAAGATGTTCAAGGGACATTTTATCCAGTTTTTAAAAATTAGCATTCTTTATGTCCTCTGGGCCTGTGAATCCTAGAAAGGTCCAGTTTGTCTATAGATCTGCTGAGTCAGTAGTTTCCCGCCAATAGGCAGGACCTTAGCTTTCCTTCTCGAAATGATGTTTACTGAATTGGTTGGCTTAGAATTCCCTCTTCTCTTCTTGTGTGTATGTAGAGGTTCTCCTTGAGCAAAGGGTATCAGCCCCTCTGGTCCTTCTCTGTGCTCTGCCTCAGCCTGGCTACCAGCATCCCCTGCCCTGACCCAGCCTTTACCCTGGATTTTACTGGGTCTCTTGTCTTCCAGGCCCATCTGGAGTTTCATACTTTCCTAACCTGCCTCTGGTCACCTGATCTCAGTGCCAGCAATGCTGTTTAGCACAACACCCGTGAGAACAACCTCTTGGAGAGGGTACTCTGTACTCAGCATGGTTTCTCTTAGTGTGATTGGGCTGTTAGAACAGAACACCATAGATGAGTGGCTTACAAACAGCTGAAATTTATTTCTTGCAGTTCTGGAGGATGGGAAGTCCAAGATCAAGGTGCTGGCAGATTTGGTGTCTGGTGAGGACCTCTTCGTGATTCATAGATGGCTGCCTTCTCGCTGTGTCCACACAAGGGAGAAGAGGCAAGGGAGCTCTCTGAGATTTCTTTTATAAGGGCATAATTCTATTTATGGGAGTTCCACCTTCCATACATAATCACCTGCCACAGGCCCCACCTCCAAAGGGCCTACCTCCAAATGTCACCACAGTGGGCATTAGGATTTAACATGTGAATTTGGAAGGACATGAATATTTAGTCCCTGGCAGCAATGCTAAGTGCTTTGCCAGAGTTATCTCATCAAGCCTTTACAAGAACCCTGTTTTATAAATGAGGAAACTGAAGGTCAGAGAGGTTCAGTAAACTTCCTAAGGGCACACAGGTAGTGAGTGGAGGAACTAGAACTCTGTCTCTGTTGTGCCCTGAAGCCACATTGTGAATCGCCCAGTGGTAGTGGCGACTGTACTGGACCTCTAGGGTTCGCTTTTTGTCGCTCTCTGGGGTTTGCCATCATCTCTCTCTAGCTTATGTGAACCTTTCTCTCTCTCAGTCTGATTAAAAAATGTCTTTCTCTTCAAACTGGTCAGGTCTGTTTTCAGGGGGATAAGGGAGCAGGCAGTAAACATTGTGGGGTGCTCTAGTGTAGGAGCTAGAGCTCTGGGTGACCTACTTCTGGCAGTTTTACCATTCAGGTTTTCTCCCCCTACAGCACATACACGCTGGAGCAGAGGTGGGGGCCGCGGCAGGTATGGAGGGAGTGGAGAAGGATGGTAAATGGCCTCACACTGTAGAGGTCCCAGCACTCCCAGCCAGCACCCCAGCCCTGCTGCCTAGTCTGGCCTATCCCATGGTTCCATACTTCTTCCTCACTCAGGGGGACTTTTCTCTCAGGAGCCTCTTTGTCCTCCTGGCAGTCTGGCTTCTATCAGGTGACCCAGGCCATCAGATCCATGCATAGGTGGAACCCTCATGCTGTGTGGTCTCAAAGATTCCTCAGGGGTTCTGAGGGTTTGTGCATCAGGGGCTGTCACTCGACCATTGCTTAAGGGTCCCTGAACCTTGCAGCAGACAGGAGGTTCACTGTGTGCTGAACACACAGAAGGCCAGCAGGGTGTGCGGCCAACTGCGCATACAGACCTTCTTGGGCCTTTCTTCGGGCTCTGCCAAACCATCCCTTTACATAATCTAGCCCCTCATCTAAGTTGTGTGCTGTGGTCTTCCCTGGAGGAAGGACAATAGACCAAACACTGCTAAAGTTGAGCTCACTTTCATCTGTATTTCTGTCCCATGTACTCTTAGTACCACTGTCTCTTAATCATCCATTTGACCCCAGTGCCACTGCCTGGGCAGCTGCTCCTTCCCGTTCTGAATGGCTGGTTCACACCCTTCCTTCCCACCTGCCCTCTTCAGACCTGTTGTGCATGCCTCTGCTCATCCTGCCCCTTGTCAGCCAGCAGCCCCAGCTGGCACTCCAGCAGCCCTTCCCAACTGTCCTTTTCCCCCACCCAGCCACTGAGACAGCTTGGTTCTGGCCTTCTAGCCATTCCCCAGAGCACATAGCCATACTCTAGAAGTGTTACATCAACAGAGATTTTTAAGTTTCTCTGTCCACTGGAGGACATAGGCAGGAATAAGATCAGTTATCCAGACTGGAGGGTTTGCAGCTAGAAGCTGCACCACTCCACAGGGATTCAATTTCACAGTTTTTTTCCTCAGGGTGGAAGTGGTGAAAACAAAGAATACTAGAGATTGAAAGAAATACCAAGGTCCTTTGATGTCCTCTCTTTAGCTCCTAGCTGTGGCCTGGGTGGCTAACCTACTCTGCCTGCGATCACACACACATACATACACACACATACACACTAATCTACTCTGCCTGCGATCACACACACACATACACACACACACACACTAACCTACTCGGCCTGCGATCACACATACACACTAACCTACCCTGCCTGCGATCACACACACATACACACACACTAACCTACTCTGCCTGCGATCACACACACACACACACACACACACACACACACACACACACAATCCTCCCAGAAGATTTTATTTTGTAGCTGTGGCACCAAAATTTTGGCTAAAAATAGGGTTAGTTTGGAAGAACGTGGCCTAGTGGATGGACACAGTGTAGGTGCGTTAGCCTTGGGGGTTCAGTACCAGGTTCTCCTCTGCTAGCTTGTGTTACTTCAGGAGAGTCACTTCATACTCTGAGCCTCAAGTTTTTCCATCATCTGTAAATGATGTGGTTGGACTCACCAGTCTCTGGATTTCTAAGAAGAGGCAAGCAATTGCTAGTCTTCACCAAAGCAAATAACCAAGGGTACCAGCTCCCAGCCCGAGGGGAAGAGCACACACCTTTTAGTTAGCTAGTCTGCCCCAGGTTTCTTCTTGGCCTGTAGACATACAGATTCTGTAGGTCTACATCTGGACTGAGGTTTGTGGATCTGCCTTTTGAAAAAGCCTCATATGATTTTGGGACTCACCCATGGTTAAGAACTGTAAAGACTGAGATAAAACTCAGGCTGTTTTTCTGCGTACTCTGATGCCAGAGAGAGGAAGCCGTATCACACAGAATTGAACTAAGTACCCAGATATCCTTACCCACAATCATGCTCTTTTTCCTACATTCTAAAGAAGTATAGAAATGTGTTGGGAAGGAGAGATTTTTTGTGAAGCATGATACAAAATATCAGTATGAGATGAAAGTTCTCTCATTCTTCAATAACAATAATTATCACTAATGACAATAAACCCCATTGTATTTGTAAGTACAGACATTATTAGTGATGTAACAGATGTTTGGGAGAAAAAAACACAGCACCACTCAGGTGCTGGAGTGTGGGGAATGACTCAGCTCTCATCAGCTCTGTCTCCTTGCTTGTAAGGCGCATGGTCAGCATCTGCCTCAGTAAACATCCTTACAAAATCCATTCTGGGATTATGGGGGGAGGGAGGGATGCAGAGGACGTTTAGTCCAGTGACCTCATTTTTGAGATGAGGAAACTGAGGCTGGGGGGCAGGGTGTAAAGTGACCTCAGGGACTGTACCCAGTTAATGGAAAAGCTGGTTTCCTGACTCTGCCAAGTATATGCACACTGGTTATTCCTGAACGATCTAGTTAAGTGTCCCCGGGTTGAGGAATAGCCTAGTGATTCCCAAGGGTCCCCAGAGTGGCCTGATTACTCAGTCATGCCCCAGTCTGACCTGTATGATCTTTTCAAATCTTCTCCCGCCTTTGCCTCCAGTTATTTCTCTGAAACTCAACACCAGTCAGTGCTTTCCTCTTCACCACAGACTTATTCTGGCTTTTCATGGTCATAAAATAAATTCCAAACTCCTTAGCAAGGCTGTACAGGCCCTTCGTAATTCAACCTGAGCCTGAGTCTGACGCCCTTTCCCACCCCTCCTCCTCTGTGGTGGTGATGAGCCCTGTTGCCTGTCTCCCCCTGCTCATTTTAGACCCTCCTTTTCCATCTGGCAGAGCCCACTAACTAGAGAGGTTGCAAGTTCCAGGTATTCACTTTCCCAGCTTCCTTGAACCTAGAGTGTGGGCTTGAGCAGGTGCTGGCTGAAGGGATGAGCCCCTGGAAGTCTGTAGGGGAGGGCAGAGGGTCACTTCTAGTAGGATTTTTCTCCTAAAACAGAGAGAGAGACACAGAGCAGCCCTTCACCTTCTTCCTTGTTTTGGAGGTTGCAGCGTACCTGGTACATGAAGCTGTTGAAGCCATTTGCAATCCCGAGGGAGAAGTCTAAAAGAATTGCAAAGAAGCTGACCTGGAGCCAGACATCACTGAACCACCCCAACTAGCTCTGCGGCTCCCCAAATCTGGATTTAGCATATATGATATAGAAAGGTATTGAGACAGGGACCGTGGGTGTAGTCAGAGTAGGGTGAGGGCCTCTGGAAAAAGCAAGGCAGGATATTTGCAATCAGAGCAATGTAGCTACATGCAAGAAAACCCCCCTACTAAAACTCTGTGTTAAATCTTCAGCTCTAGAGTCATTTCTTCAGTGAGATCAGTTAGTGTACCCCAGATAAAGAAGGGTAGCACATGTTTATTTTATACTAATTATTTATAATCATGTATAAGATTCACTTTAACATGCTTAAAAGCCCAGGCCTATGTGCTCTCTTTCCTCCTTCAGATCTAATGAGGTGATTTTGCAAACTAGGCAAACTAATTTAGCATGCAAGCCCAGCCATAACACAGTAAAAGGGAAGAAGGATTCCACCTTAAAGATAAGATTGCACTTAACTTGTTAGCAAACAATGCCTCAGCCCCCCTTGGGTCAGGCTGAGCAGGTGGCCTTGTTTCATATGCCCCCAGACCAAGATGCTGGTATCTCGGGGAGAAATCGACAGACCAGGAGGTTACTTGTATCAAGTTACTTGTAAATATCCTAGGATTGCTTAATAAGCCCACGCCTCTAAGCTTTTTTTCATTGTTCTCGAAAAATCCTCGTCTGCCTATAAAACCCCTAGACAACGCACCACCCCGGACTCTGTTGTTCCCTCCTGGCGAGAGCCGGGAGCTCTGTCCTTTCACTTTATCTCTAAATGAAAGCCTGTACCTTGCTCTCCTCCCTTGAGTGTTTGTGAAGCTCATTCTTCAGCTTCGTGAACAAGAACCCCAGCATCAGTATGATGTGATAACATCTCTAATAGTAGTACATCTATCTCCAAATAATAAACTTAGAGATAGGCGGCTACTTGGGTTTTCCATTGCTGGTATCCTAATGGATCCAACACCTGTTCTTTAATCAAACTAGACCTGGGGTTTGCGGGGAACAGCACCTCCCTCCCTCAGCTGACTCCTCCGGAAATGGCGGCCAGAGTTAAAACTACAGAAAAGACTTCCCCTCCTCGCTTCCCTGCTTGTTCCTCTTGCCTGCCATTCCTGAGTTCCTGGAGAAGTTGTTTCTGCTTCCACAGGCCCGCTGACACCCCAGTAGGAGGAACTCAATGCCCTTGAATTGTTCACTGGACTTACACCCACAAATCATTCTGTCCAATTCTAGATTCTTCTAGTCAAAGACTTAACTGCTTGTTTTCCTGTTTTCTTTTTGATCTCACACTTCAGAGTTGAAGGAACAACGGTCTCCCCAGTGAGGACTGTGGCTTTCTCTCTGAGATGGATCATCTGCCTCTCAGCAGGTCTCTTTGTGCCACATCAGGGGATGACCTTCCAAATTCCATCCTACTGAAAGGATTCTCTCTTGTTTTAAGCTGGTCTTCACATTAGAGGTGAACATTCCCACCTCTTTGCCCCGCTAAGCCTGGAGGAACACCGTTTCCTTGCAGGCTTCAGAAATTCTACTTCTCTTCCACCTTAGTAATTTCCTGCTCCTCGAATGCTCCCTCATGTCACAACATCCCCACATACTGAAATCCTTCCCATCCTTGAAAACCTCACGCATGGTCATGTGCCCTGTGCGCTCTCTTCCCTGTCAGCACTTGCAGGAGTACATACAGTCCAGACTGATCAGTGGTGGTGTGTATGTCACACTGTCTTGCTTTGAAAATGTGATCATGAGTCTCCTGACTGGACGCTAAGCCCCCCAGGACCACAGTATATGTGTGTTTCTCATCCTCTGTGGAGTGGGTGCTGCAGGGCAATTCAAGTCCACTCAGATATCTTGTGCTTTGTGGTGCTATCTCAGGACTTCTTGTTATGGGGAAAAATGAATGTATTTATTGTTCAAAGCTTCTTTTATTTGGGTTTGTGCTTCCTCGTAGCCAAAAGCACCATCCCTAATACATTTACCAACCAAGTAAACAGGTGTGGGAGAGGGAACAGGGGTTCTCTAGTTTATTTCACTGTGGGGAGTGTATGAAGGGAATGACCAAGAGAAGGGGGAAGCTAAGAGTTGAGCTGTGTGTGTGTAAAAGCACAAAGCTAAAGGAAACCAGGAGTAAATGTGTGCAGGAAAATGGGGGTAGGGGAACAGGAAGGATGTTTATTTAAAAGCAGGACTGAAATGATGAACTGCATGTACAGTGTTACCCCAAAATGGATTAGTAAAATCTAGATAATCTTTTTAACAATAAACATTTCTTGAGTGCCGCAGGTAATGCTTCTCAACATGAAATTTGATTTTACTCTCAATAGATAAAGAAAATAGTTTTTATTTTCCATTTAGGTCAAAAGCAATTTTGGCAGCAGTTCAAACACTCCTCGGGGCACTGAGAGTAACTAGAAGCTTATCTTTGTGAATGTCTTTATTTTGGGCTTGATTCTCATTCTCAGCTATTTTTCTTCTCTAGCCCTTTGAATTTTCTTTTTTAAATTAAAAAAATTTTTGCAGTTTTCATTTATTTTTTCATCATATGTGTCTTTTTGACATCTCTCCACAGTATCCTTATCTAGGTTGCCTTTTAAACTTCTCTGGGATGACAGTAACATTTCAATAACCCATATTAATGAAGGTGGGAGATTTGGGGTCCTTGGACAACAGGAGAGTAGTTCCGTAAAGTAGAGGAAGTCTTGGACTCAGGTTCAGAAGGCCTGGATTTTCACGCCGGGCTTTATCACTACCCAGCTGGATGACCTTGGGCAAAATTGCAACTTCTTGGAGTCTTAGGGCTCTTATCTATAAGAAGAAGGATTTGACCAGTGTGATCTCTAAGTATTCTGTGATGTTTATAAAAAGCAGCTTTGTTCAAGAAACGAGATTTGCAATTGTATTTGAAAATATGGGTCTTTGGTGATAATTAAGACTGGATTTCAAAGTTAGTTTGTATTCTGCATCTTTGTGGTGACTTGAGCTTTATAAATGAGGGCTGGGATTTGGGACCAGTATTTGCCAGGTTGTCATCAATCAAATACTGGAAACTTCTCCAGATAGGGGGTGACTGAAGGAAATAGAATAGTAATAGTCCTTGACTTTTTTTTTTTTTTTTGGTAAAGACCCATAACATCAAATCTATCCTATTAACAAATTTTTAAGTGTATTTATACCACATACTGTTAACTATTGTTGTACAGCAGATCTCTAGAATTTTTTCATCTTGCATGATTGAAGCACTATACTCATTGCATAGCAATTCCCTGTTCTCTCCCCTCCTTCCTGCCCCGGCTCCTGGCATCCACTGTTCTACTTTCCACTTCTGTGAGTTTGACTCCTTTACATACTTCACCAGAAGTGGAATCGTGCAGTATTTGTGCTTCTATGACTGGCTTATTTCACTTACCATGATGTCTTCAAGGTTAATCCTTGTAGCATGTGACAGGATTTCCTTGTTTTTAAAGGCTGTGTAACATTCCTTGACTTGTGTACTACACTAGAATTTTTTCTGAGTTTGACACAAAAATAAAACACATGTTTTTGTCTCAGCACCCTTTGCTGCCTCTGTAAACTTGGCCTTTTTGGTGGGGTGATCAGACTTTTGGGGAACAATCTAGATGTTCTTCCCACTATGGACCTCAGTTTCCTCATCTGTAAAATGGAGAGGTTAGACTAGTTCAGTGGTCCTCATAGGGCCATTTTGCCCTTTGGTCACCATTTGGCAATGTTTGAAGACATTTTTGTTCATCACACCTGGCCTGTCATTACCTCTACTCGGTAGGGGCCATAGATGCAGCTAAACCTCTTGCAGTGCACAGGACAGCCCCACCCTCCCACAGAATGGTTCAGTACAAATTGTCACCCCAGTGCTGAGGTTGAGAAATCCTGGACTAGCTGATCACCAGGTTCTCTGGCATCTCTGCAATGCCAGGACTGCTTCCTTCTCTCCAGTGCTCCCTTCACGCAGTCACTGGCTTGGGCCTCAGATGAGAGTGTACAGAAAGAGGGTTTAGCTGATTTCTTTCTTCCATAGTCTGTCCTTCCCAAGCTTTTCTCTTTCCCCTTCTTTCACTGTTTCATTATAATCTGGGACAGTTTTAAGAGGCGTGTGAATTTGAACAGGGTTTAAACTCTGGGTGGCATTAGGCTGGTTTGAAGGAGAAAGACATTTGATCAGCCTGGGCCTTTCCTGCCGCATTGCTTCCCTCTTAGGTTTTGAGTCCATGTGTGACCATCTCCTTCCTCCCTCCACCCCCGCATGAAAGCTGGAAGTTGGGGGG
The DNA here is from genome assembly GCA_032199065.1 of Smutsia gigantea. Lineage (NCBI taxonomy): Eukaryota > Metazoa > Chordata > Mammalia > Pholidota > Manidae > Smutsia > Smutsia gigantea. The sequence continues at coordinate 724,991 of JAVSCE010001456.1, read as the reverse complement.
TGGTGCACTACACTTTGGTATTACAGGAAGATGATGTCTAGTTTTAATTTTTGCTACTGTTAGATTTTGTTCCTTACTCATTCCTGTCCTGACAGCTGCTGTCTTGCATAGAACTTTAATGCGTGAAAGCACAATAATAGCCATACCTGCCCATGTAGGTTTACTGCCAGAGAACCAAAGACACAATATCTTTTGTGTGTATCTTGCCTTTAAGATAGTCTCTTTGAGGAGACAAGTAGTGACTCTATAGCATCTTACTATGCTGATGGACAGTGATTGTAATGGGGTATGTGGTGGGGACCTGATAATAGGGGGGAATGTAGTAACCACAATGTTGCTCATGTGAAACCTGAGCATAAAATTGTCTATCAGTGATACCTTACAGTCTCTCTGATATCATCTAATACAGCTTCTACCTCGAATAGCAGCGGAGCAATGGAATGATTTTCCTAAGATCACATCATGCATGAGGGGCAGAGGAATGGCCAAGCTCACTGTGTGCCCTTGTGGTACTTTCCTCTTGCTGTCTGTGAGGAGGTTTTTAGCTACAAGTAACAGAAGAATCCACTGAATATTTCTTGAGCAAAAAAGAAAATAGATTGTGGTAGGAGGTCCCTAGGTTGGTTAATTTAGGGTCTTAATGATGTTATCAAGGATTCAGGCTTTTCTGTTATTTCCTTCATCTGCTCTGTCATTCTCAGAGTGTTGTAGTCTGACATTTAGTGATTGCAATATGGCCTTAGTATCACCTCTCACACACAGAAATACATTCCCCCATTCTTGAGATCATTCTTAAAAATTCTATTTTATTTAAAAACTTAAAAAAAAGTTCAACTATGGTAAAATACAATAGCAAAATTTTCATTTTAACTATTTTAAAGTATACACTTCCATGGAGTTGTGCTCACATTGTGCAACTAACCTCCAGAACTTGTTCATTTTGCAAAATGAAAACTTTATTCCCCTCCTCCCCCCAGCCTCTAGTAACCACCATTCTACTTTCTGTCTCAAGTATACTACTTGACTACTCCAGATTACTCCAGTAATGAAATTACACAATATTTGTTTTTGTGTTTGGCTTATTTCATATAGCATAATGTCTTTATGACTCATTCATGTTTGTAGCATGTGTCAGAATTTCTTTCCTTTTTGAGGCTGAATAATATTCTATTGTATGTATATATCATTTTGTTTATCCATTCATCCACTGATGGACATTTGGGATTTTTTCCATCTCTTGGCGATTGCAAATAATGCTGCTATAAACATGGGTGTACGAATATCTCTTTGAGTCTTGAGACCCCTTTTAAGAGTAAGGAGAACTTTTCCAGAATTCCCCAAAATGTTCTCCTCATATCTCCTTGGCTGGAATTGTAGCAATCAACAGTAAGATGAAAGAATTTACTGTGATTTGCTGAGACTGGAGGTTCTCAAGATATACTATGTATACCTAGGTGGGTATATATATAATTTAAGGGGATCTGCAAGATCAAACCTATTTTTCCATTGTATTGACTTTTCTAATGGTAATGATGCAAAATCAGTGTTGCATAAAACTCCTGGTACTTTATCACTAATTAGGGTGGGGCTATCAAATTATGTTAGTAGTTTAAGAAAAAAAAGCCAGTTGCACCTAAGAATTATCTGATGAAATGGTGTAACTCTGAATTTTATTAAATTACAAACTTTGAGCACATATATTTTAAATATTCTGTGTAAAGTACTTCTGCAAACCAAGTGTTTGATGACTATCTCAAAGAAGAACACTTTTACTATTGTTTGTGCTGTAAGCTGAGCTGGCCATTTTTTTCCTTCATGGAACACCATTTTTGAACACTTGAAAGAGCTGTCACAGTATGGCTATTCAGACTTGGGTATTTGCAAGATATATTTTTGAAAATGAACAAAGCCAGTCTCTTCTAGGAAAACAACTGACAATATTTATTGCCAATGATAAAATTAGAGTATTAAGCAAAAATTAGAATGTCAAAAACTTGTATCTGCCACTGTGATGACAACTTCCAATCCTTAAGGACTTTTATGATGAGAATGGTAGTGATGTAAACCACTGTGATTTTTTTGATATTGTATAGTGAACATGTTAACATTTAGAAGATATGCATAGTTTAGTAAACCAGTGTCTCAAATAACCAATGCATTATGTTACAGAATCATAGCATGGGTAAAAGATCCATCCAAAGTTCAAGACAGATGAATGGATTTTAATGTAACAGAATATGAAATATGAAAAAGATTCATGAGTTGGTTTCAGACTAGATATCACAGCTAACCTTTAAGACTATATCACTTGTTAAGTTTTAGGATAGTATCAGAGAAGAATATCCACAAGTATTGGAAAAAAATATTAAAATACTTCTTTCACAGTAGATTTTTCATCTAATACCTGTGTTGGATTTGTTTAATTTATCTCAACAAAAATAACATATTGAAACATACTGAATGCAGAGCAGAGATGAGAATCCATCTGTTCACTGTTAAGTGAGACATTAATTTGCAAACATATAAAACAATGTCTCTTCCCATTACATTTTTTGTTTTAAAAAAAGTTTTTTTCATAAAAATATATTAGCATATAATGGTTTTATTAGTATTACTTTAAGTGAATAAATATTTTAAAATTTATTGTTTTGTTTGCATTCCTTTAATTATGATTGAGAGCATCCTGGTTATATTTGTTGAAAATACATGAAACAAATTCAGTTTTAGTTGATTTTGGGAAAATAACTATATACTGCTTTAGGTTTTAAGGAGGTAGGGTGGCTCCAGAAGAACCTTGAAGTTTTCTCCTCTTCTTCCTTCCTCAGAGAACCCCAGTTTTATTCAGGTAGGAGTATAAATGTATGCAGCCTTTATTATTTTTGGGAAAAGGGATTATGAAATTTGGTGATACCTATCAGTATTTCAAATGCTGATTCCCTTTGATCCAACATTTAACTGTTGGAAATTTATCCTACAGTTGTACCCCACAAAGTATGCTAAAATACTCATTGCAGTATTGTTTGAAATGGAAAAATACTGGAAACAACCTAATACCCATCAACAGGATATTGATTGATTTAATATGGACCATCCATACAATAGAGGGTTAGACCATGAAAATAAAATTTAGGTATGTATGTATCGTTGTTGAAAGATCTCCAAGGTATTAAACACAGAAAAGGAATTTCAAAGCAGTGAGTAAAATATGATCACTGCTCCAGTTATCTGTTGCTCGGCTAAAAACCATCCCCAGCCTACTCACTTCAAACTACAATAGTCATTAATTTTGCTCTCAAATACACAGGTTGGAAGGGTTTGGCAGGGACAACTTTTCTCTGCTCCATGTGGAGCCAGCTGAGATGGCTTAAAGTCTGGGGGTGACTTGACATTCGGAGGCTGGAATTGTCTGAAGGTTTTCTCATTCACACATCTGGCAGTCCGATGTTGACTGTCACCCGGGCATGTCTCCTCTCTCTAGCTTCTTGGCTTTTTTACAAAATGGTGGCTGGGTTCCACGCACAAGTATCTCAAGATAGGGAGTGGAGGCTGCCAGTTTAAGTCCTGGGGCAAGAACCTAGCATAGCATCACTTCTGTCATATTCTGTTTGTTAGGCAGTCAGTGAGTCCAGACAAGGGGAGGTGATTTAGACTCTACTTTTTGATGGGATGAATGTCAAATAATTTATCATTTATATTTTAAAACCTCCAGGGTCTTATTTGTGTAAACTTTTAAAAGCATATACATGTACAACTCACGTATGTGAAACATTTTTTTCAGAGTGGATAAATTAAAAGTTGTTAATGACTAGTTTTTGTGGAGAGGGAATATAGGTAGAATGAGTAGGAGACTTTAATTTCTAATCTTATGCTTTATTGTACTACTTGGATTTTTGTCAATGTGGGTATATTATTTTAATTTAAAACAAAAATAACCCATCAACCCACAGGAGGAGTTTGGCCTTTCCTAAGGCTTCCACATCAAGTATCTTATTTTCTGTACACGGCAGTTCTGTGAGGTCATTAGGGCAGATGTGACTGCCCCTATTTTCAGACGAAGATCAGAATCCAGGCCTCAACTTCCAGTTCAGTGTCTTTTTCCACTTGCCATGTAATTAAGAAAGACCAAGGTCTGGAATTGTGCGTATCCATTTGGAGGGGCAGATTTTGAAGGGCAGTCTTAGCAAAGGTTGGAAGAAGTTCACGCTGGGGGCTTGATCCTGAATCCAAAGCCATGTGGTGATAATTGTAACTCCCCCAGTGTCTAGCACATTGTCTAGAATCAGTTTGCCAAGTAGAAGGAATGTAAGTCTCCTTACAGGTCACATCTACCTCCTCCACCCTCAGCCACAGTCAGAGTGACACCCTAAAGTGGAAACTTGATCTTACTACTCTCTTGCGTAAAATCCTTCAATGTTTTCCAACTTCACCTATAGGAAAATAAGAAATCTAACATCTGCACTTTGTACCAGATACTGTATTAAATGCTTTGCAAGAGTGAACTGATTTGATTCTTTCAACCTCTGTGAAATAGGCACCATTTTTGTTTATTATACCCATTCTACCAATGAGAAAAGCAAGGTGCAGAGAAGTTAAATAATTTTACACAGCTCATAAGAGGAATGGTGAGGCCTTGAACCAGGGCAGTCTGACATCAGAGCCTGCACTGTCAACCATTTCATGACTCTGCCTTCAAACTTCCCAGCACCACTGACGAGGCCCTTTGCTGCCAATGGGCACCATAAAGGTGAAGAGGCTGAGATGGTGTACTTGGGTTCTCCAGAGAAACAGAACTGATAGGACATACAAATATATAAATATATAAACATATACATATTGTTATGTATGTATGTTTATTTATATATAAAATATTTATTATGATGAATTGGCTCGTGATTATGGAGGCTGAGAAGTCCTATGACCTGCTGTTCACCAGCTGGAGACCCAAAAAAGTGGGTGGTGTAATTCAGTCTGTGTCCCAAGGCCTGAGACAGGGGAGGTGATGGTGTAAATCCCAGTCTGAGGGCAGAAGATGAGATGAGGTGTCCCAGCTCAAGCAGGCAAGCACATTCTTTCTCCCTTCAGGTCCTCAACAGATTGGATGGTGTCCACTCATGTTAGGAAGGCAACCTACTTTACTGAGACCACTGATTCAAATGCTAATCTTGTTTGGAAACACCTTCCCAGACACACCCAGAAATAAGGTATAATCTGGGCACCCCGTGGCCAGTCAAGTCTACCTGTAAAATTAACCGTTGGTGATGGGAAAGGAGCAGGGTATTTGGATGAATTGCCCTAAGGCCCATCAGACTAGAATGAAACCTGCAGAGGAGGGAGAAGGTTGATACTTCCGAGGTAGGAAGGGCCAGGTCAAATAGGGCCTTGTTGACCTGGGCAAGGGGCCTGGATTTTATTTAATGTGGATGGAAAGTCCTTGGAGGATTGAAAGCAAAATAGTGATAAGATTTGCTGTTTTAAAAAGATTCCTCTGGCCTTTGGGTGGAGAATGGGCCTGCAGAGGAGTCAGGTGTCCCTTCTGTAGTTGCTGTGAGCTTCTGCCTGTCCTGCAGGTGCTGTGCTGGGCCATTCCTAGTCCCTGGCTTCCATTGTCTAACTAGTGAATACCTGTCATCTTTTAAGATCAGCCCAAACCTCCTTTCTGAGGCTTTCCCTGACTCACTGCCCCCAGTAAAATCGTTCAGTTCTTTGTGCTTCCATGGAACCCACTTGGAATAGTTTATCACTGTGGTATAATTCAAAAACATATTAGGGCTTTATCTCTGGTTCCTGGCAAAGATGAGCTAAAAATTGAAATTTCCTGAGCAGTAGAAATGTCTTTTGTTATTCGTAATGAGCCTCTTTCATGACACCAGAGCTTAAGCTACTGGGTGACAGGTTGGGAGCCCTCCCTCACCTCAGGATGGGTCTGGTTATCCAATTGACACGGTGATGAGAGGATTAGACCTTTCAGCCCCTTCCGCTGGTGTTGGAACAGAGAGTGGACTGGAGACTGAGCTCCATAAAAACTATTGAACAGGAGATTCGGAGAGTTTCCGGGCTGGTGAACAAATCAAGGTGCTTGGTGGGTGGCACGCCCAGAGAAGACACCCCCTCCCCCACACCTTGCCCTCTGGGTCTCTTCCTTGTGGCTCTTCCTGAGGTGTAGCCTTTGTAATAAACTGGTAAATGTAAGAAAAGTGCTTTCCTGAGTTCTGTGAGTCGTTCTATCAAATTATCAAAACTGAGGAGGGCTTGTCAGAACCTCTGACTTTGCAGCCAGGTTGGTCAGAGGGGTGGGTACCTTGGGGACCCAATACTTATGACTGGCGTCTGAAATGGGGGCAGTCTTGTGGGACTGAGACCTTAAAACCACAGAGTCTGACACTGACGGCTCTGGGTAGTTAGTGTCAGAATTGAGTTGAATGGTAGAACACCTAGTTGGTGTCAGAGAATTGGTTGTTGTTGTGGAAAACCCTGACATTTGGTGTCAGAAATACTGTCAGGGGAAGAAAAACCTTCAATGACTGTAGCATTGTTTATGTTTCTGCTTCCCTTTTATTAACTATGAACTCCTATGAGGGGAAGAAAAAGGACCAGGTGATTCTAATTTTTGTGTTTGATTCCAGAACTGTCTGCCATATTGCACGTGCTCAATAAATATGTGCTGGTAACTGAAAAAACAAACTAATTAATATCTGGAATACATAATGTCAACCTTGTGTTGATCCCTGTAAGTTCACTCCTTGTTCTCCTAGGACACAGTACTTCTGAATTTTTAGAATTAATAAATTTCTGACTTTTGTGAGTCTTCTTTAACTTAGTTATAATTCAGTACTTTATATCTAAGGTATATATATTGTGGAATGTATTTGTTTCCTCATGAATAATTGGTTCCATTCCTTCATTAAATAGAAATTATTTTTCCTTTTTCGCCTCAGAGTCTCTAACAGCTGATAATCGATTACAGCTGCTCCTTAAAAGCACCTTAGTATGACAGCGGCTTTTCTTATTGAGTCTGGGTGGAGACAAGCGGGACTGTATTCATCCTGTGGCTTTTCTCAAAGTCACAGCAGCCTCCTCGGGTGCGAGCCTGTGGACAGCTGTCTGCCTTACCGGGGCCAGGGTGGAGGCCTAAGCTACTGTTTGTTTTCTCTGTATTCTTGGCTGGAGGTCAATCCCTGAGTTTCTTCTGAACTTGGGGAGTGGCTTAGGCAAATCTCGCCTTTTCAGCGATTGTCAGTCAGTTTCCTTGGTAAAAGATTGTCTCTTTTGGTGATTAGAGGGGAATACTGTCTTCCACAGCCTGGCTAGTGGGATGCTACAGTGAAGGCAAGTCTAACAAAATTCTGCTGGATATACAAACCTAAATCCAGCCATGCACCCTGCTCTTGTAAGCTCAGGAGAAGCTCCTCTCATTGGCTTCATGAGAGCATTACTTCATGGTAATGAATGCTGTGATTTCTGATGACTTTGGAGTGGAGCCAAGCTTAGGCTCTCTGTGCCATCATAAATCATTGCATCCACATGAGATTGGATGTTCACACGTGCTTGTTGGAGTCCCTAAAGCATGGGGACAGGACTTCTCCAAAGGTTTCTCCAAAGGTATCCTTAGGCCCTAGCTTGCCTTTTTCTTATACTTCATTCATTCATGTAGGCATGGAAGGGTCTGGAGAAATTTTTTTTTTAATTTTGGTAAAATATACATAACATTTTAAATAACATTTTTAAGTCCCACAATTCAGTGTCATTAAGTACTTTCACATTGTTGTGCAACCCTCACCACTGTCCATCTCCAGAACTTTTTCATTGTCCGAAACAGAAACTCTGTACCTGTAAAACATTCTCCCCTTCCTCCAGCCACTGGTAACCACCGTTCTACTTTCTGTTACTGTATATTCGACTGCTCCAGGAATCCCATGAGTGGAATCATATTTGTCATTTTGTGCCTGGCTTATTTCAGTTAGCATTAATGTCTTCAGGGAGCTTGGTTAATTTTTATAGCAACCGTGTTTCTTGAATACCGCTTGTTTCACCAAAATAAATTATTTCTAACATCTTTTATGCTATTTAACAGATCTGTGGAATAGATTTAAGTACCAAATTTCAGGGGCTTAGTACCTACCTTGTAATTGTGGATTCTTGCTTAGGGTTTTTCATATGCTAACTAATCACCATTTGCATATTACATAGTTCAAACTTAATTCTTTTTAAATACCATGCTGACTCTGTGGCATAGTTAAAATTCAAAAGCTCCTGACAGAGGATAGAATGCTGCGGGTTAATAAAGGGATACTTCTTACTGAGTAGCATAATCACATTTTGATTCTGTGAAGCAGTATGGTTTCCAGGATGGGTTTCATGATGTCTAGAGTTTTGCACAAAACTGTGTGTGTGTGTGTGTGTGTGTGTGTGTGTTACTGGAGTAAGAGTTCATACTCTTGTGGATAAGACTTTTATCACATTCTCAGGGTGGGTCACGATGTCCCTAAGAATGCTACAAGCCATGTTGAAAGGGAAAATTGTATTTTGATAGTGTTTTGGAGAAAATAGATGGCAAAAGGTCCAAGCAGGGTGATGCAATGCTGATTGCTTATGTTCCCCTCAGATTCATATGTTGAAATCCTAAACCACAATGTGATTGTATTAGGAGGTGGGACCTTTGGGAGGTGATTAGGTAATGGAGGGCAGAGTTCTTATGATTAGGATTAATGTTCGTATTAAAGAGACCCTTAAGAGCTCTCTTGCCCCTTATGCCATGTGAGGACACAGTGAGGAGACATCCATCAGTGAGCCAAGAAGTGGGCCTTTACCAGACACTGAATCTGCTGGTGCCTTGATCTTGGATTTCCCAACTTCTAGAACTTAGAAATAAAATTCTGTTGTTTATAAACTACGTAGTCTATGGTATTTTGTAATAGCAGCCTGAACTAAGACATGTGGGAATATTTAGAAGTTCAGGTTTATTGCTTCTGAATTCTTGTGCCACCCAGAGCTGAGGCCCCTTATTGATGATGGTTCCCAGCATCAGGCTGAACTGAAGAGAGCAGCTACAGCCCTCCTTATGCTCTTGTGATCACTTCCTCTAAACAACAAGTCTCTGCTATCATTGCTGCTGTGCGTCCATAAAGGTATATTGATTAATAGCTATGATTGTCACCTGGTGTGTTTGTGTGTGTGTGTCTGCTTGTGGTCCCTTAGCTTTAATTATGTTTTGGCGTTTGGTATGGGTGCCCATGTTTTGTAATTCCTCATATCAGAATCAGCAATTTTGTATCAGACCTACAGCCTTAAAGCTTTTCCTTACCCATGAAGGCAGCTGCATCTCACACTCTAGGAGGCACTGTTCACTTTCATCCTGTGTGAGTGGTCCCTCTTGGAGTTGGGCAGTACAGCAGCCTTGCTAATTACCAAGGCTCTCTTGTGGGTATGAAGGCCACCAGGGTCTTCACCAACACCATTTTTCTCATGGCCGATTTACTCTTCAATATATATATTTAATGTGGGCTATGGAAAAGATCAAAGAAGAATCAAGAATAGGACTCTTGCCTCTGTTTTCCAAATAAACAGGGTAATTCTTGGCATTTTGAAAAGGTTTTTATGGTGATTGGCTAATGAGGGAATTCAGGGAGATAAATAACATCAGAAGGCTTTTGAGGCTAGCAGTACCCTAATTTTCTATTGTGGTCTTTCCTCCCTAGATTTCTAAATGATACACCAGTTTAGCATGCTGATATAAACCATTTCTTCCGACCTGGGATGCTCTTCTTATTCTGCCTGTTTAATTTCATTACATTCTCAAAATTCCAGTGTAAGTTCACCAACTCCATAATGTCTTTCTGATTGTCAACTCCATAATGTCTTTCTGATCACTTCCACCCACAGTCCCTGTTCTCTCTTCTCAGTGGCACTCAGAGTCTGCGTCTATTAGCATTTACCATGTTTTGCTATGCACTGCTAGTTTTCTCTTTGTTTATGCATGATGGGATAATATCTTGAAATGTTAACTGGTATGATTCTCATTGCTGTTAATTTCTGTTGCTTTGCAGCCCTCTCTTTCCATTGAGGCCGAGTTGTCTATTGAATCAGGAGGTGCACAGTTAGAGGAGTAGCTCCCAAGACCGCCCTCACTTCTGACACCTATTGCAAGTTCAAGGGGTTTGTTTCCAAGACTATCCTCAGGTTTGGTAATTCACTTGAAGCATTCACAGAATTCACTGAAAGCTGTTACACACATGGTTATGGTTTATTCCAGAGAAAAGATAACAGATTGAGAGAAGGAGACTAGGAAAATTCCAAGTGTGGAGCTTTCAGTAGTCCAATTCTAGTTTCATGGGCAGTGTTACTCTTCTGGCAAGGATGTATGATAATGTGCATGGAGCATTGCCAACCAGGAAGCTCCCCTGAGCCTCAGTGTCCAGTGTTTTTATTGGGTTTCCATGGTCAATTGCCTACATGGCAGACCTCAGGTTCCAGCTCCTCCAGAAGTTGAACCGATATCATGTAACTCAAAGGCCTCACCATAAATCACAATGTTAGACTTTTTGGTGTGGTCCAAAGCCCCTGGGTAAGCAAAGACACTCTTATCAGGCAGGATATTGCGAGGGCTTAGAGATGACCTCCCCAAGAGTCAAGGGCAAAGGCCAGACCTCTCTTTGGACAAGTTCAGTTCTTTACTCTACATGAGGCTTCTCAGAATCTAGCTGAAGAATAGAAACCAATTTCAGTGCCTGACTTCCAAGATAGGCTCTCAAAGTGAACTTCAGAGACTATAGTTGTGATTTTCATTTGCAGGATTTTTGTGTGCAGAGCCAGCTTCTTTGAGAGAAGTGGGATTTGTGGGTTCTATGGGAACCAGTGCTGGAGGATTAGACTTTAGAGTTTATAAGATTGAACAGTAGGAGAGGGAACTAGGAAGGATGTGATATGTGGGTAGTTTCCCATCACATAGGAAGGCAATAAGAACCCTTCCTGGGCTGGGAGGAAGAGCTTGGGAAAATCAAGAGGGGGGAAAAAAAGGAGATTTGGCTGGATCTGCCTGTGGGGTTGAAACCAGGGTGTTGAAGTTGGGGCAGAAGCATTTGAGGATTTGGGTCCTTCTTTCTGCCTGGAAATCTTAGAGGAGACAAGCTCACAGAATAAGCCATACTGATGAACTACAAAGATGGAACACACATAAAGCTTTATGGGTTGTAAGCAAATAATATCCGCATGTCAAAATGACACATGAGGGACCATATGCTTATCAGTTATGCTGCATGATACATAGAAGTCCACCTATATCAATAGCAAGGATTAGTGTTATGTTTTCAGGCATTGTTGGCAATTTATATCTTTCTTATCTTTCTTGATTAGTTGTCTAATATCTGAGCAAACAAAGTTGTGAGCAATTTATAGCTGATCACATCTGACCATGTCTTCCTTGCTCAGATACTGTTGATTAAACTCCCTGGTCTTTGGCATGGCATTCGGGCTTCCAGAGTCTGCCTCAGCCTCCAAGCCCAACTTACCTTCTGTTCCTCTTCCTTAGAAGGTCTACATTCCCCTTAAATAGGACTCAGCAGCTCCTGGTTGCTCTTTCCCACCCTGTGCTTTTGTTGAGGCTGTTATTTCTCCCTGGCCTGACTTTCACCATCCCCACTGTGCTTAAATTCCATTCCTCCATGAAGACCTCCTTTATTTTCCAGACCTGGAGTTGGCCTCCCATGACACATTGGTTTTACCTCTGTTACAGGATCTACAAAATGGTGCCATTTGTCATTATTATCTGAATATAGGCAGTCCCCTGTGCGGATTGTCAGTTGCTTGAAGGCAAGGACCATATCTTTTAGAGCAGAAGGAATGATGATGTCATGATTTGGGGGTCATGTAGAGGGAGCTGAGGCTGACATCTGATGTGGAGGGCAGAGGAGAGAGAAGTGGATGCCTGGGATAGGACAAGGTTTGCCATTTGAGTAGATGTGGCTTCAAAATCCCAGAGCTAGAGACTAAAAAGCTGGCACTTTTCATGAGACCAGACCCATGTTTCTGTGTCTCTCTAGTCAAATTTGGGTAGCAGGTTAGGGTTGTGGGCTGGGGTTGGGATGGGCCCCAGGAGAATGGTAGAATGTCTCTTCTGACTCTTGCAAAGCTCCCAGAACAGAGAAAACCAGGTTTCCTTTGTTTTATCCTAAGGTTCCATGTGGTGGATGCCAAGAGGTCCAGGGGCAAAAGTCAAAAACTCACCATTCACAAAAGAAGAGAGAAAAATAACCTATAACTATTCTCAGAAATATTCACTATCACTAGCAAAGAGCTTTGAACTAAGACAACAGGTGGGTTGGTCGCCCTACCCTGTCTTTTGTCTTTTTAGTGGTAGCAAAGGTGAGGATGAGGTAAAGGCCATTCCTTCTGAGTATTTTGAAACACAAGTCTAAAATTGATATAACCTTAGCCAATTTGGCTATTTTAAAAGCCTTAAAAAATGTGTTCTTCTTTGATATAGCAATTCTACCTCTAGTAATTTATCTTCAGGGAATATTTTTGACAAGGTACAAAAACCTGGCAAACAGGTTCATAGTGATTCATTTTAAATAATCGTGATAATGATAAAGAAACATTCTAAATATATAATAATAGGAATTGGATAAATAATAAAAAACGCATAAATATATATTCTTACCATAGAATATTCTGGTCGGTAAACCCAGTATCAAAGGTTTTGGGTAGCTTTCCTTAAAACTCAAGTCCCTGATGCAGGGCTGGTTTGTGTAAATATTTTATTGGCCATACGAGGCACCTCTTCTGTGCAGTCCCCAAGAATGGGGCACAGATCCCTTTATCTTTGAGACTGTCCCATGTTTGCTTGATTCAAACCTTAACTGAGGCCAGAATGGGCAGAGGTAAGAGTGGGCCTGGGTATTGAAGCTCCCAAGCCCACACTTCAGGGGCTGGGCTTGTGCACAGGAGCTGAGCTGGTGGGCACCTGGGTGGGGTGCTGCATGATCAGCCCCTCTCAGAAGGGTGCAGCTTAGCAGGGAGTCTGGTTTTTATCTTTCGTGTCTACCTTTCTAGTATCTAATCAATGGAGGAAATGGCATGGATGTTAGGCTAAATTGCTAACATTTCTGACATTAGGAGGATATTTCTTGACATGGAAGGATGCTCAGTATACAAGCCCAATGAAATAAGCAGTTCATAAAACTGCAGAGTATCACTTCATTTTTTATTTTTTTAAAGAACCATTATCTATTTCTCTGTGTATACTTACATCTCTACTTCTTTCATTTTCTATATACAGGTAGGAAAATATCTAGAAAGAAGGCTTACCAAAGTGTTGACACCTGTTATTTCTGGGTTGTGGAAATGCAATCATTTTCATGTCTTTATTAGTATTTAAAGATTTTGTCTTCTTTCTTCCACCCTTCTTCCCTCCCTTACTTTTCTTTACCATAAAAATATATATATTACTTGTGTAATAAAAGTTGAAAAGAAAACTGAGCTTTGGGGAGCCGCACCTCTGATTTCCTCCCCTCCCACTAAACCACAGGAAGGCTTTCCTGATTCAAGGGCCAGGCGTAAGTGGCCTATATAGTAAGTGAGGTGGGAGGAGCCATTCTTCTGACTGGAGCGTCAGGGATGGTCATGGGGTGGTTGGCTTTAGAGCAGGTGGATCCTGTAAAGAGATGAGGGAGGAAGGCTTGCTATGCTTGTGAATGGCTTCAGTGGGAGTGACGGTCAACTCCAAGCCTCTGAGGATGTGATGCTGAGTGCAGGGTGCGCAGAGATGTTGATGGCCTGGGCCTGAGCTGCCACTCACACTTACTGTCTTCCGTCCAAACCTGGGGTGCTGCCTGTACTCATTTTCGCATGATTTTATGTTTGGAAGTCTTGGCAGGACAAGAGCTTCAGGTTCATGGGGGGTAGACACCTCTTAGGAATTCCCTTAGCAGATTTGCCAGAGCAGAGGGGAGATGTCCAGTGAACTGGCAGGATTTGAGTTGATGAGTTCGTTCCATCAAGGCAGTGATAGGGAATAGCTCCTTCCCTCATGTTATGGGTCTAGGAAGGTTAGAAAACAGCCTATTTTAAAAGTTTCCTTCTCTAAGGCTATTTTTAATGGAGCCGTCAGGGTATTCTGAGTAATTTGGTACTCATAACAGTTAAATTTAGCTTACAAGTAATTCCCTTTTTATTCATTAGAATGGATTTTGGAATATCTGTATGATAAAATAACTCAAACTCACCAGCACTCTGACATACTTCTTTCCTGGGAAACTGCCAGCCTGCTGAGAATTATGTCTAACCTACTGCTTTTATGATCCACACAGCTTAGTGAGCCATTTTCACTAATATACCCTTAAATTTCTCTCACATTTATTAAACGTTCCTCTAACTACCAAGTCAGGAACAAAGAGAGCTGGCCGAACTACATGGGGTCTTGTCAAGATATGGTTCTGACATGGAGATGCATTAGAGGTCCCTGACTTGCTTCCTTCAGTGTGTGAAGGGTGTACAGTGGGGACACTGCTGGAGAGGGGCCGTGAGGAATGCTGGTGTGAGCCAGGTGGGCAGGTTGGAGGCTTGGAAGTCCCTCTCCCCTGCTCTCCAGAACAACCCAGTGACAGCTGAGGGCAGCTCAAGGCTCTCTACCAGACAAGCAGACTTAGAGGGGCTGTTTTTTATAGTTGGTAAACTTGGCTTATTGGCAAGGGGTGGTTCCCAGGCTCTTGAAAGGAATAACTGAACGTGGAAACCATGTGACTATCTGTCAGTCTGGGGTCCCTGGGGAGAAGGTGGCAGTCCTGAAGTCCTAACTTCACCCACAGTTAGCCAGCGGGAACGTTCACAGACAGTTTGGAAGTTGCACTTGCGCTTTCTCGTTGTCCATCTCTCTCGAGGTGAAATGAGTCTTCTTGTTCCACAGAGGAGTCACTTTGCTGATCTCCTTTGGCCTTTCCTGGCCTCCAGAAACCCCTAGGTGCACCTGTGAGATTTTTAGAAAATTTGTTGTTTTCTGGACACCAGAGGAGAAGCCTGTCTTCAGACACAATGGTGACTTAAAAAGTGTTTGTTAATGATTGGCAGCGGGACAAAGCCCTGTGAACAATGTTCACCTATGAACCCACATATAACCCAATTCAAGACTCATTTTAGCCACAGTCTCAATCCTAACCTATGTCAAGTGACATTATGTAGGAGGAAAATCTCTCTCAGAAGCCCTTCTGTGGACTTCCTCTCAGGTTTCAGAAGCCCCATTTAGGTCATTTGCTCATTTCCCAGCTGCAAGGGAAGCTGAAAAAGTGAGTGAATGGCATTTTCACCTCTGCTGTGGGAAATGGGCTAGTCAGCAAGGACTAAGGGTTAAGGGAATGCTTGTTGGACCAGCAGCCAGGAGCATCTGCCATATTTCCCTGGTGTCTGGTTCTCTAAACATCTGATCAGGGCCATTGACAGCAATGTCCCAAAGTTCAGCTAATCCCATTTTCCTTTGTCAGCTTATTTCCTTTCTGGCTTAGAAGCTGTTGCTGAATGTGGAGGTCCTGGTTCAAGCCCATGGCACACCATCTCCTGCCATCGCCTCTTACTACTTGCTGTGTTGGCCAGAGCCTGAGTCAGAGGTACCAGTGTGCCAGCAGCCCTGACTGGAGGCCCCTACACTTGTTCCACCCCTTCTCACTGTCTCCTTGAAAAGCTGTCTTCCTACTACCCCTATATCCCAATAGTTCCTTCCCATCAAGAGAGTTCCAATCCTGTTTTCAGGCAAGGGTGACTGATTCATGACAGCCTTGTTGGACCAACCCTAGTGAGGCCTTTAGCACCTCATCTGGTTACTGCCTTTAGTCCCCTTACGTGAGTCTAGAGACCTACGGTTTATAAAAATAACTACCTCATGGGAGTGGACCTCCCCACAGGGACCACTACTGTGCGTCTCCTCCCAAGCAGTTACTTCCAGGAGAGCGTGTATGCAGTTATCTGGGGTGCGTTTCTGAATCATCGGTTATAATTACATTGCAGTTTGTAACAGAAACATGATTATGATGAACCAAATAGAAGTTCTGTTTTTCTCCTATGAAAAGAAGGCTGAGGAAGGCAGTCCAGGACCGATGCAAAGTTTCTACAATGCTCGCAGGGACTCACACTTTGTCTGTCTTCCTGCCTGGCCATCTGGAGTTTGTGGCTTTTGTCCTCATGATAGCAAGATCAGCCATAGGCATCACATTTTGTTCTAGGTAAGAAGATGGGGAGAAAGAACAGAAAAAAGGCAGACTTTCTTTCTTCTTCTTTTTTTTTCAAATAAGGAAACAAGTTTCCCAGAAGCTTCATGCTGAAGGCACCTACTTATATCTTATTAGCCAGAACTAGGCCACATGGCAACTTCCTTACCTGTAAGGGAATCTAGGAGACACAGGATGGCATATTGCCAAAGAAATTGATGTGTTCTTAGTTAAGGAAGAAGCATGAATGGATACTGGGTAGGCAGCCGACAGTGTCTGCCATGGGAACCCACCCCTTTGGGTCAGGTGTGGTCTGGGGAAAAGGGCCGTATGCCTGAATCTTGGAAACCTCTCATTGTCCATATTCTCATAAGGCACTCAATCCCAATTTGTGAAGGACATATTGCAAAATTCCCATTCCCCAGAGAACTGTATTTATTTGCATAGGGACATTTCTGCAGGGTCCCCACCTTCCTAATAGGACAATTATTCACTTCTAACTTCTGTCTTGTTCCCTCCATCCCTCTTTTCCTTCCTTCTACAAATACTTCTTGAGTCCCTAATCTGTGTCAGAAAATGTCCTAGGCCCATAGAGACAGAGGCTGACATCACCTGCTCCTGTGTTGAGCAAGGTGCCAGGAGTGGCCACTGGATGCCAGAAAAGAATTGTGGCTCTCCAGTGACAGTCTCCTGTTTGGAAGTAGCCAGGCAAGGGATGTGTGCCTGTGGCTTGTGAAAAGTTAAGGTGACTTCTGGAAAATGTGTTTGAACAGTCTGCAATCCTGTTGAAAGTTTGCTCTGAGAGGGAGAACATAGGCCCTGCATCTCCCCGAAGAACTAAAGCCATCCCCAGCCATCCATCTGTTGACTTTGCACATGTGTGTGGGAAGTTTGTTTTCCCTGTTACAGATGGCTGGACAAGCTAAATCAACTTGACACAGCTGTAGCACAAGATGTCCCCTACTTCTGCTCCTAGCAGCTGGGAGTCTTGCTGGTGAGCGATGCAGGGAGCAAGCCAGCCCAGAGGCCGGGCTTAAAGAGGTTTATGGCAGTTCAGTCTTATATCCGTGTCTGTGTGAAAACTCTTCTTTGACAAGTTCTCAGTCTGTAAATGAGAAAGACGTGAATGATATTCAGTTATGTACAAAAAGAAACTATCTGCTGGAGAAGCTGAATTAACCAGGAATAACTGTTAACGTTTTGTATTGTTAATAATCACTTAAATTTGTTTAGCAAGTTAAACCCTTCAAAATGCTAACATATATTTGATCTCCTTAGGTCTGTAAAAGAATTTTACTATAAAATCTGTTTCACATTATTTATTTAAGTATTTACAATTCTTTTCCTACCACCTAACAAAGCCAATCAAACTTCCACAGATGCTGAATATCAGCATCTTAGGAACCCTAAACCCCAAACATTTTACTCTCTCCTTGTACTTGCCTCATGATCTTCTTTTATAACATGTGTTTTGTTCGACTTCTCCCCCTTTTTCACATTTCTGTTACCCAGTGTCTTTCTCCCTGAACTTGTGTCTTTGACATCATGTGCTAACCCATTTTATAGTTTGTTTTGCTGTTTGAGTTTTAATTTTAATTTTTTTCAAAATTGCTTTTTTCAATGACTTTAATTTATGTTTTCCTTGTTTAAAATTGAAGCACAGTTGATATACAAGCTGTTTGAGTTTTTGAAAACTATTTCATTGAGATACAAAGGACAGATTTAAAAGTGATAATTTTGTAAGTTTTGACATAGATATAAACCCTTAAAACCATTACCACAATCAAGGTAGTGAACATAATTTATTTCAAGTGTCTTAAGTTGGTCTTTAATATTTGCAGTCAAGACAAACTTTACTGAGATAGCATTTCATTTACATTTCCTGGTTCTTGACTATGTCTCTGGAGCACACTCTTTCTGGTTCTGTACTCTTGGGGCTGTCAGTTCATACCAGACCTCAGCTTTAATAAATGATCCTGTATTCTGTGTCTCACTATCTCTACTTTCTCTTTCACGTTCTGTCCATCTCATGGGTAGTTGAAAGAGTGTAGTTTGGAGCTGGAAGACCTGAGCCCATGTCTCTGCCTTGTTTCTTTTTAAATGTATGACCTCGGACAATACTGCTAATCAGGTTACATACCTCACGAGGTTGTTTAGGGTCACATGAGGACCTCCTTACGCGACAGGATGTTAAAATGGAAGTTTCTATATAAGACACTAAGTCATGATACATTTATATTCTAAAACCAAACCACCACATGGACAATTTACAAAGAAAATGTCCCCAAACTGGTTCATGGCCTTTTTAAGATAATAGAAAGAGTGGAAGAGGAGAGGATAGAGACTGTTTGTGGGACTTTTCCTGGGCGAGAACTGTTGCCATGGTGTAAATCCCCACCCTGTCTGAATTCCAGGGAGGCTGGACTCCAGGGAGTGTGGTGGGCATCCCTGTACTAGTGGAGCCACCAGTGCGGGGCTGCTGCTGCGTTGCCTGAGAAAGCCACAGAGGCCCAGGGCAGCAGGGGAGGTGGCTGCTTGCACTCCTGGGCATCTGGGGGGCTGAGGGCCTCCTGGGATTGGAGCTGGTTGGCCTCATGAGAGTGAGAAATGGACGGGAGCCGTTTAGCATCTTGCCCTGCCTGGAGAAGGAGAGGGGAGAGTGAAGGAGACCCCGAGAGTCCATGTGCAGGGGACTTCAGAGGACTGGGGGTGATGGGGCACAACCCCCTGAGGAGCAGAGGGCAGGGCACCTGTACAAAAGTGTGCCCAGACAGGCCCACAGAGTGGCCTCCAGCAAGCCCAGGAAGGCGCCTGAGCAGGAAGGGGCCTCTCCTACCCAGCCAGGAGAGTGAAACCTATCAGTCTCACCAGGACACCCCTTTCCCCCTCAGACCCCTTCCCTCCTCTTTCCCTGAGTGCCAGACCATGGGGAACACACTGTCACCACCCCCACCTCCAGGGGTGTGGGAAGGTGGAGTTGAAGTCACCTTTGAAGGTGTCTCATAATTTTTGAATTGAGAGATGTTGCCTCAGGGTGAGCAAAAACATTATATACATGACCATGTCTTCCTCTAGGAACAGGTGAAATTTACTACTACATTTTAAAGGCAAAGGGAAAGATAAAGTTGTGTTTCAGTTATATCACAAATTATGCTTGTTCATCATACAAGTTACACTCCTAAACTGTAAAATGTCACACAAATCTTAGTAACTGTGCTCAGGACACCCCTTACCCTCATCTCTTCCCTTCCTGCATTCTTAGACGGGGCTCTCAACTCTAGGCTGCATTAAATTGCCTGGAGTGCTTGTTAAAGCACAAATCATTGGGCCTCATTACCAAGGTTTTTATTTAGTGTATGATACTGTGATACAAAATAGATGCATTTAGTCTTCCTCCCATTTCTGGCATAAAGCTCCTAAAACCCTTGAATTTCCTAAGTGATGAAAGTGATAAAGTGTCAGTGTGTTTTGTTACGTTAGGTGGTGGCTTTTAGAATGCGTTGAGGTCACTAAGGGAATGAAAATTCCTTGCCCTTTCTACACACCTTGCCTTGTCAGTCTCTTCCATCCGGCTGTTTCTGAGTTCTATCCTTTTATAATAAACTGTTGATCTAGTAAGATGTTTCTGAGTTCTGTGAGATACTCTAGCAAATTAATTGAACCCAAGGAGGGGTTCATGGGAACCTCTGATTTATAGCCAGTTGGTGACAACCAGGACTTGTCAATGGCATCTGAAGTCCAGGGAGGGATCGTTCTGACCTCCCATCTGGTCAGTCAGAAGCAGAGTAGTAAAGGTGACATAATGATGGCTTGTGCCCCACCCTCATAAGTGGGGTCGGGGTAGTCTTGTAGGACTGAGCCCCTAACCTGTGGAATCTAATGCTGTCTCTGGGTAGTGCCAGAATTGAGCTGAATGGTGGGACGTCCAGGTGCACTGGAGACTTGCTCCTTGTTGGTGTGGGAACATTCCCCCACACATTGGAAATTGGGTCTGAGGTGAGGGGCCAAGAATTTGCAAAACAACTTTGCTGTTGATTTGAGTCCCATGCTTGGAGAACTGTGGCAGTAAAGCCCTGGTTCCCCACCTTGGCTGCACACTGGAATCACCTGGGAACATTTAACTACTAATGCTTGGATCTCACTCCCAGAAATCTGACTGAATTGGGGAATCCAATTCATGGATTTAAATTGGCAGGACTGATTCAGGGACCAACCAATTCATGGATAAAAGCTATCCAGGGAATTAGAGGAGAAACATTTATTTTTATTTCTCAAGTCTGATTTATCTAATTGAAGGTAGAGACTTTGCCTTTTGCATTTTGATATTATTTGAAGTTTTAACAATGGGCATATGTCACTTTATAAGTAGCAAGCAAACATGTGACTTTATTCTTCCCATCAGGTGTGTCCATTTTAGCATGTAACATAAGAAACTCTTTGAAATCCTAAAGGACTTTTGAAGCTCTACTCTATCATTTCTTTGATCATTAAAAAAAATTCCCTCTTGATCTAATAAAATCTAGATCATTCCAAATTCTGCCAAATTTATTATATATTGAAAAATTTATTTCAGCTATTACTATGGAATGTTGAAAAACTTTATCTTACACCTTACACTTAATAATCTCTAATCTTTCTTTCTCTCCCATAATTCAGAAAAGTCTACTGAACCTTTTCTCTTTCTGGTATGTATATTTCAGGCATGTGTATGTAAGTAAATGATCTGTATTCACATATTCTCAGAAATCAGTAGAAATTATTGGTTATTGAGGGCTTATGCCAGACACTGTGAGAATTATTTCCATTTTACAGATCTAGACAAAAGGCTTAGAAGTTCTCCAAATTCATTATTACAAAATTTTGTTTGTAGCTGTAGGTCCCTTTTCTGCCCAAATACTTATTGACTATCAACTATTAGTAGAAAGAGAGAAGAAATGTGTTTAATTTCTGACTAAATGGGTATTATTGTCAATAATTCTTCAGTCAGCTTTCCCAGACTCTGCTCAGAGACTCTATTTATTATAGGTTCGTTTTTGATGACTTCTCACTTGTCCACCTTTTTTAAAGACACAATGGACATATTCTTGTGTGGAGGAAAGATTCCTTTTGGGAGGGAGTTATGCATTATATGATTCCCAGGCTCCCATTCACATGCAGCATTATAAATATACATCTGGCAGCTGAGATTACCTTTCTTTCAAACATCCTCCATTTGGATATTAAATAAAATTTTATTTCTATATGATTCCCTTTCCCTATTACTGAGCTGTGTGAAGACCCCAAACCCATTCCCTTTATGTACAATAAAATTCTCTCTAGGTGGTAAGCTTTATTTCTTGTACTAAAATCACATCCACTTTCTTCTCTCTCAGGGACATACCAACTGTGACTTTAATGTTTTTCATTTTACTACTTTTATGTATTTCTAAATTGTGCTTTTTCCATATAGATGTAATTTTATTAAAACCTATACAATTTCCTTTGATTGCTCTCTCCTCATGGTTCCAAATCTTTGTTCTTCAAAGACTGAGGCCCATCCGTCCCAAACCCAGGATTCTCATTTTCTTTGGGCTTTCTCTCCCTTAATTTCTCTGTTGTTTTCTTCCTCTCCTCTGTTGATTCATTCAGATATAATTGACTATTTCCCTTTTGTGGGTAAGCTATTCCCCAGAACTTTCACCCATAAGATTTTATTATGCAAATTTTTAAAACCCAAAAAAGTTTAAAGAATTTTATAGTGACCTACCACTCAAATTCCACCATTAACATTTTAGTGTATTTACTTTATCACATATCTATCCACCTGTCTGCTCTTCTTTTTCCATCTGTAACATCACCTTATTTTTTGGTATATTTCAAATTAGATGGTAGGCATCAGAACCCTTTGCCCCTTAATACTTCAACTGCATAATATGAGAGTTCAGTATTTGTTTATCTTTTTTTTCTGTTTCTTCTGAGGCAATATTTATATACAGTGAAATCCATAAATCTTAAATTTAACATTTGGTATGTTTTGATAAAATACCTACCACCTAGCCTGACTCCACAGACTGGGAACACAGCTCGGGGCACAGAGTTGCTTTCCTGACCACTGAGGCAGTGACTGCCTGTTTGACTCTGCAGCTATTTTCTCTCTCGCTATCACTGCTTCTGTTTGCTTCTGCTATTCTCTCTGTATGCTTCTCTACTTCTGTTCGGTCGGCCTCCCTCTGTGTATGTCATGAGCAGACTTGCTATGGAAGAGAATCTAATTGATTCAGTTAGTCTTTAGCCAATATAAGCCATTCCTGTTAGGTGAAGCTTGCCAGACTTTGAGGGCTGTTTTATTGAGTCAGATGTCCCAGTTTGGGGGTTGGGGTTACCTGGCACCACAGGCTAATTACTGCTTTGCCTGCTTTCTCTTAAGGGGGCTTTGCAGCAGGCAGGCTCAGAGCAGCATGTCCAGGACACAGAGTAAACTTAGTTTTGTCCTCATAAGCTAAGAATTCATAGTCCCTAAATAAAAAGTACCATGCAATATGGCTAACCTCTTTTTTCCTTTGCTATAGTTGTCTCATTTTATGTCTCCCAAGTTAAACCCCCTTTAGGTCTACTACCTTGCCAAAGCTGTTAGTCTATCTTGTATAATGCAAACAAAGTTTTCCTGAAATGAGGCAGGCCTTGAGCTGCAAGGGGCTAATTGCTCTATATAAAGAATTTCTAGAAATCAAGAGAAAGACCTATAAACGAATAGAGAAGTGACAAAGTACATGAACAGCCAGTTCATAGAACAGCCAGTTTATCAGAAAAATAAATTAAAACACATGGAAAGATGGTCAGCCTTGCTTTTAATGACAAGAAAGTATATAATATGTAATATATATATATATATATATATAATTTCAAATAACATGTATTATATAATAAAATATATATGCATGTGATAAAATAATAAGGGAAATATCTATTGATAGAACAAGAAGATATTATTTCTTACCTGTCAACTAGCAAAATCTTAATCCTCTAAGTTTTAGGAACCCATAAAGATCAAGCCTGGCATTTAGGCCAGCTTCACATGTCACTTTTCTCCATGGTATTAGTCAGGGTTAGAAAACACTGGGGCAATGATTACAGCAGTGATTATATAGTCCTCAGGGGGAAAAAAACTTATACCTGGCTGATCTGTGCAAAGTAAGTAAGCACTTTAAGAAATATTTTTAAATATGACAGAACTAAAAGAATGTAGTCATGGCTGCCACGTATGGCTACTCATTACATATGCTATACTCTGAGCGGTGCTCCTTCGAAATGTGCAGTGGCAATTATGGATACAGGAGACAATGTGTTAATTACGGTAGGCAATGTACAAAAATAATTTTAAAATTCATGTGGTAGGGAGGATGATACAGTGGGCAACAATGTAAGTATGCATGGATTTTTCTCATTTTTCATACCAGATGATCCAAAGATATTGTTTAGATCTGCCAAGTCAAGCAACAGGATATAATACATATAGAGATATAAAAAAGAATAGAAGAAGAGGATCTAAAACCAAAACTGGGTAATAGAAGGGGGAATGCTGGTAGGAAGAGAGAGATTTTCATCTTCTTTCATAATGTAGGGCCAATAAGTTTCCTCAAAATATGGAGAATCTAGTTTGATTTTTAAGACTATATTGTTAAAAAAACTCATAAATAAAAAAATGATAAATATCACCATTTGAAAAGCAAAAATATTGTGGTTAAAAGACTAGGCTTTGAAGTCAGACTGATTGGCTTTGAATTCCATTTCATTTGCTAGCTGTGATATCTTGAGCAAATTCATGGAACTTTCTAATCCTCAATTTTCCCATTTGTAAGTGAGATTATAATAGTATCTATTTCATAAGGCAGTGAGGAGTCAATGCAATAATGAATCTAAAATGCTTAGTAGTAAGTACTCTTAAATTTTAGCTGTTATTTTTGCTCTTCATTATTTTTATCACTAACCATGTATTAGGTTTGTATAGAACACCAAATGGAAATAAATTCCAAGCCATTGGGGTTACAATGTATATTCAATAGATAGAAATAGCACACTGGCATGTCTCAGATATACTGAGAACAAAATAACATTACTGTTGACATGGAGATGAAAGTTTTAAAAAAGTTCACACTATCAACACAATCAGTTGACCTATCATTTTAATCTGGTAGTAGTCATAAATGTCAGCCTTTTGCAGACCTTTATTATGATCTTGTAACATCTGAGTGAAACTTAATTTCTCTTTTCTTATTATTTTTCTTCACTATTTACCTCATATTTTAATTATTGAAATAAATTTTTACAATTTATCATTACAGCTTAAAATCTATTTGCTTTTTAAAAACTTAATTTTAGACTAAGCAGTTATAACCATGGAATAATTTTTGATGTTATTGGAATAATTTTTGGTTAATTAATAATTATAACAGTATGCAATAATTTTGATGTAATAGGCACCATTTAGGCAATGGATATACAGTAGTAAGTTTAACCTGCAAAAATTCCTGCTGTCACAGAGCTTATATTCTACCAGGAGGGACAGATAACAAACAAAATAAACACACACTATTCACGGTATGTGAGGTGTTGAAATACATTATGGAGAAAATCACGCAGGCAAGGGAGATGGGTAGTGTTGGAGAGAGACAACTTAGTGGATTGTAATTTTAAATAGTGGCCAAGAAGGCCTCCCCAAGAAGGTTCCCTCTGAGAAAAGCTGAAGGGGGGTGAGTGAATAAGCCATAAGCGTACTTGCGGAAGAGATTACCAGGCTGATGGAGGGGCAAGTTCAAAGGCCCTGAAGTGGAGCATGCCTGGGATGTCCAAGGATCAACAGGGAGGTCAGGGGTCTGGAGTACAGAGCCTGAGGGGAATCTGACAGATGGGAGGAGGTCAGAAAGGTGTGGAGGGTAGCTGATCAGGTAGGACCCACTGAACTCCTACTACTGCTTGCATCTGTCGCTGCTGCTACGAATTCTATTATTATTTTAGGGTATAAGGAAGAGAGAGAGAGAGATGGCAAGGAGAAATAAAATTCACAAGTCAGCTTACATTTAAAGCCTAATTCTTCAGGTTTTGCCTGTGGCTGTCTTAGTCCTTGCAAACCACTAACTCCGCATGCAATTTAGAAATCTGCCACCTAAAATACTCCAGCGAGGACTAATGGAATAAATGTAAGAAAACTTACTGGCCATTATCACTCTACTAGGTTCTGTACGGAATACAAAAGAAATAAAACTTGGTCTCTGACTTCAAGGATCCATAGTCTTGTTGGAGTAGAAAGCTATGTAGACAGATTGGAAATTGTCTGAGTACAGTGCTCCTTGAGGTTCTCTGTTGCTGGCTCAGTGCAGGAGGTAGGAGGGAATGATGACTCTCAAAGGGATGGTTAGGGGAGTTTCCTGAACAGGACAGGTCTTGAGTTGCACCTTGAAAATGGGCAGAGGGAGGGAATTCTAAGCAAGAAAAAATGAAGACGCATAGAATAACTGTGAGCAGCTTGAGCTTGGGTGTGGAGTAGGTGATGAGTTACGCAGTGAGATTAGAGAGGATCTTGAAAGCTCAACAGAGGGGTTTCACAAGTAAAAGATTAATTTTCTTTTCCATAAGTGCAAGCAGGAAACTTTACTGGTATATTTAAAACTTGCTAGAGTAAAGGTTGGCCAGAAGCCAACCTGGACATGCTGTAAGTAACAATTCACTGGGTGAACCACTGTTGGGAGCCTTATGCTGAAAAGTGCTCCCTAAATGCTTGACCCCAGAATCACTGGATTGTTTCCCCCTAGATTCTGGATCTGATTACCTATATCCATGCCTGCCTTTCACAGCCCAGAGGTGGAACACCAATCCTTCAGCTTTCTGTGTGCTCATGGGTCTGATCTTTAATCTCTTAAGGAAAATGAACCAGAAAGTGGAGATAACCACTGTGGGGGGAGTTTCAAGTTTACCCCAGCTGCTGCTGCCTGATTCGTAGGTCCCAGGTCTGCTCCTTACGTAATTCTTGGAGACTTGAGATGCCCAAAGCATCATTAGCAGAAACATACTCTCAGCCCCATCCCACCCACTGAGTCAGAATCTTCATTTTACCAAAATCCCCCAGCAGGTGATTGGGACACACACGGAAGTTTGAGAAGAACTAGTCTAGCTCACTTACGGGGAATCAGCCCTTCAGAAAGAGGCTTCTCAGACTGCAGTTTGAGTAGATGGGTTAGCACTGGTGCGTTATTTGAAGAGCCTGGTTCCCTCTACTTGGTCTGGTGGTGTCCCTTGCCGCTCTCTCTTCAGCCTGTGAACATTGGCCGAGCTTGCTTGCTGTGTGCTAGGTACCAGTTGAGGCTCTGGGACACAAGCATGAAAGGATAAGACCTGGACCTCTGGCAGCTGATGATCCCCTGGGAACAAAGCACACAAGTGCCAGGGTCAAATACAGGGAGACACCTGTGTCCCGTAGGTGGGTCCAGTACTTTCCCAGTGGCCCCTCTCCTCCCAAAATTCCCAGGCAAGCTTCAGGTCTTGCTACATGACTCCCAGTCCCTTCTTCCTCCTTACAGGGCATAGCCATGTCCTTGGGATGCTAGACGCTCTTCCCGTAACTGATTATATCTGCTCTTCAGTTCTCTTGTTAGTAAAGTCACTCTCTTCCCACATCAAGTCCTGTCTTCTTTGCCTCTGCTAATTCTGGAACCTGTTCCCTTTCCTCTAACTTCATTATAATGAGCCTGATCCAGGCCCTTTGTCTTTATCAAGAATGACTCATTATCTTCCTAACTGGTCTTCCTGTCCCGTGTCTTGTCCCTGTCAAATCCATTCTCTACAGCAGACAGAGTGATCTTTTTGATACACAAAAGTGAGGGCTCATTAAGACCCTTCAAAGTCTCCCCTGGCAGGATATGTTCTAAAGCCCTTACCCAAACGTATGACACCTTTCATGGCCTGTCTTCTGACGTCTACCCCGACTCCCATGTGTCTTTGTCTTATATTTCAGCTGCAGCATACTCCTTGACACCTTGCCCTTTCATCTCCCTACATATGCACTCATCCTCCTCCCTCTACTTAGAATATTCTTTCCTTCTTAGCCACAGTCATACTGCCATGCCCAGTTCACCTTTCCTCTTCTGTAGGGCTTTAAACCCTAGTTGCACATTGGATCACTTGAGAGCTTTCAGAAAATATGCAAAACCAGGCCTCACCCCCAGAGAATCTGCCTTTATTGATACAAGGATTGAGGTCTAGGCATTGGTATTTTTTAAAAGTTGCTTAAATTGGTGCTTTTCAAACTTTACTGTGTATGTAAATCCCTTAAGGATCTTCTTAGAATGCAGATTCTGATCCTGCAGGTCTCAAGGGGCCTGAGATTCTGCATTTCTTTCTTTTTTTTATTTTGGTATCATTAATATACAATTACCTGAGCAACATGTGGTTACTAGATTCCCCCATTATCAAGTCCCCACCACCAACCCCATTACAGTCACTGTCCATCAGTGTAGTAAGATGCTATAGAATCACTACTTGTCTTCTCTGTGTCATACTGCCTTCCCCGTGCCCCTCCCTGCATTATGTGTGCTAATCCTAATGCCCTTTATTCCCCTTATCCCTCCCTTCCCACCCATCCTCTCCAATCCCTTTCCCTTTGGTAACTGTTAATCCATTTTTGGGCTCTGTAAGTCTGCTGCTGTTTTGTTCCTTTAGTTTTTTCTTTGTTCTTATACTCCACAGATGAGTGAAATCATTTGATACTTGTCTTTCTGTGCCTGGCTTATTTCACTGAGCATAATACCCTCTAGCTCCATCCATGTTGTTGCAAATGGTAGGATTTGTTTTCTTCTTATGGATGAATAATACTCCTTTGTGTATATGTATCACATCTTCTTTATCCATTCATCTACTGATGGACACTTAGGTTGCTTCCATTTCTTGGCTATTGTAAATAGTGCTGCGATAAACACAGGAGTTCATATGTAGATTCTGCATTTCTAATGAGCTCCCCAGTGACATGGAGGCTGTTGACCGAGAGACTGCCCTTTGAGCAGGAGGATCTGGAATGGATGATTCTAAAGCGCAGCCAGGATGGAAGCCCTGTTCTACAGGACCCTGGGAGGCCTTGTAGTCTGATCTCCCTTAGCTGCTCCAGCCTTGTGTGTGCGGCCTTCTGATTTTCTGACATTTCTTATCACAGTAAGACTCCTCCAATTTTCAGTGTAACCACTGGTGATAAAAATGCAATGAGCTGCTTTATGAGGGAGAAAATTTCATATACCTTTTTACTCAGCAAACACTTTGGCAAAAAGATATGATTTCTCTTTAGAATGCTTATGAGTAGATTGGTGAGACATCAAAAAAAGACATTTTCCACAGAAGCAAAGGAAAGATGGTTAGTTTACTTAGGAAACAGAACTCATGGCCTATTTGAAGGAAGCAGCATGCACAGATAGCTATAAAAAACTCTGAGGAATTTACAATAATGATGATAGTAATAATGATCATAGCTGACACTAAGCATTTTTTTCAGGGTACTGTTCTATGCTTTAGATGTAATAAATCCATTAATCCTAAAATTATCTTCAGAGGTAGTTTCTATTAATTATCCCCATCTTATAGTCCAGGAAATGGGGACACAGAGGTGTTAAGTGCCCAGCTGTGTAAACTAGCAAGTTGCATAACTGAGACAGTGAGTTAATAGTAAAAAGTATTTAAAAGAGGTAGAATCAGCTAGAGGTTAGAGACATTATTTAGCATCTGTGAAAGTAGATCTCTGATGAAGTCTTCCAGGATAATGCCCAGCAGATACAGTTCATGCCCTTTCAGTGGTAGTCGTGAACTTCAAACTGCAGGGAGAAGTTTTTGAGATGTGTGACTCAACAATTTTAAATGCAGTTTGAAAATCCTGGGAGTGATGGAAAAAAAAATGCTCACTTTTGCTTCAGGGAGATTGACCAGGAAGAGATGTCATCTTTTGTTTAACCTTCAGGGCATTCTCATTTTAAGATATTTCAGCTGGTCTAGTCCATGTTGAACATTTTCAAGATTACTTTTATGTTATTTGTATTCTACAAAGTATTTGTATTTAATACTTAGTAGATATCTTAAAAAGCGTATACCAGTATGTGCATAGAGTATATATGGTATTTCTAGGGTGTAAAGGGCTTTCCAGGAATGTAGCCTGCATTTACACAACTATAGCTGTAGGAGAGAAGCATTCTCCTTATGAAGGCCTGATAGCACTCTTTAAGAATGTTGGCCAGAAGTCAAGAAGGTTGTAAGTTTCTGCACAGGTGGCTTCCTCAATGCCTTCTGTGCATGGTTTTTCAAGGCCCAGCACTGGACTTACTCATCTTTTTATCCAGCACCTGACACAGTACTCTGCATGCTTACTGAACCAAACCAATATCAACGCTAACGTGAATTGAGTGCTTTCTGTGATCCAGGCACTGTTTAAATGCTTTTGCAGGGATTCACTCCTGAAAGCCTCCCCATGAAGCTGCAGGGTGCACAGGCCCAGGCCCTCCAATGACAGAGCCACCCTCCAAGTCGCCTCTGGGCTCGGGCTGCCTTGAGGCTGCATGTCCTTCCAGCTGCTAAGCTTCATACAACTCCCAAACTATACTCAACCGAGGTCTCCTCCTTCTTGAACTGTTTGAGGAGCTTCTCTCTCACATGGCTCATGAGCTGGGCAGAAAAGCTGCTGACATGCTCTGAACCCAAGAAGCCAATATTCTGCTTGGCCACATCCTGAGATTCTGACTGCTAGATCAGATACGTTTTTTCCCATTTGAATATTTGAAGAGCTGATGAGTTACAGTTGCATTCCAAGATTCTCTCTGAATCCTAATTCAGATATTTTTTTCAACTTGAATTTTTAAAGAATTAATACTACTAAGCTTTTATATTCAGACTGTACATATAATTAGATGCCTTCAATGTTGTGCCTCTGTGGACTGTCAAATACCTTATGATTAAGGTCTTTTCTCCATTTTACGGGGATAAACTGAGACATAATAGCATTTTATTCACAGTCACACAGCTTGCACATGATAGAAGCCTGAACCCAGGACGCCCGACTCCAGTGTCATTGCCCTGTTCCTGCCTCCACAGCCCATATATTCACACACCCACACGTAGCGTGTGGGCACATCCCTTATTTTCAGTTCTTCAGCCTCGTATGATCCTCACTCTCTCTTATAAGTAGCAGCTCAGGTATTATTATCCCACTTTATAGTTGACAACACTGAGGCCCAGAAACTTGAGAACATGCAACTGTTACTCAGGTTGCTAAGTGGAGGACCTGGGACTTCTGACAGATACATGGAATTTACAGCAGTAATGACAGACCTTGAGGAGAGAAAGGTCAGTTTATCTCTTGCGTTTTCCAACTAAGGACTGCAGGAGGTTTTGCAAATGTGAGCTGTGTTTTTTGCTTTTGCCAATGTGGATTCTGAGACTGGGGGAAAGGTGACTGGGGGAGAGGAAGGCAGTACTGAACCCCTCTGGTACCTTCCCAGGTCTGTCCCCATCTCCAAATTTCACAGATGAGAAAACTGAGGCCCAGACAGGGGAATTTCCTCATCTGTGTAAGGAGGTAAGACACTACCTTTGGGTTTGGGGGTCTTGTCCATGTGGCCCATGTAGCCATGCCTGAGGTAGGAAGGCCCCGTTCCCTTTCATTCTGATCAAGCCCGTGCTCTGCTTCCCCCTCAAACAACTGCTTCATATAGTCTCTCATCTATGGGAGAACTTAGAGTGGCTCGCAGGAAGCCTGATTTCCTCTTCTGACTATCCATCTGGCCCCACCCTCCTCACCTGTTTATTACATCCCTTTCCTTTCCAGGCACACACAGAGATACTTAGGGGGTCATTGGTTTTCGTCTTGCCCTGCCTGCCTAGCCCTTTCCACATGTGGCATCTCAGTGACTTCAGGGTAAGCTTTCTGTTCTCTCCACCTCCCTGCATTTCCTCTGTCCTTTAAAACCTGGCCTAGCTCAAGTCCTAGCTTTCCCATGAAGACTTTAAAGGCTCATTAGCTTCCATCCATAGCCCTCCCCTTTGAATGTGAAATTCAACTTAGGACTTAAATATGTCATGTCTTACAATATTTGCCATTATTTAATGCACATTGTTCTAAACTACATTCTAATAGCTGGTAGCATTTTTGAACATTTACTACATGCCAGACGTTCTTCTAAGTACTTTTCATTTATTGATTTGTTCAGTTCTTTCAGCAATTAATACATGATAAATATTACCACTATGTTACAGATTAGGAAAACAAGGCAGAGAGATATTAGTTACATGCCCAGAGTAACACAACCCCAAGAGTCAGGCTCTATGGCCCACTGAACCACTACACTAAACTGCTATTTTTAAAATAAAAGATTCCTCATTCATTCACTGGAGATCGTGAGGATGAAGTGGTCATACCAAGGCTAGCATGGTGCCTAGCACTTGATAGGCACTCAGATATTTTCTGGACAAGCCTTAGGGGTTCTTTGGACATCTCACTTCTCACTGCTGTGTTGAGAAAAATAGCTATTTTTGCACAGAAAAGAGAATTTCTAAATTGTGTATCATTTACATGTGAGTATAAACAGATTTATTTCAAAGAAAAAAATGTTGAAAAATTAAAGCCAACTACTACAATCAGTACTCAAGGTCCAGTTCACCTGAAACACATAGTAGTTTTTAAAAAGTGGTTCATCTCCTAGTCTGTATTGGGAGATACACATAAGCCTCATGCCCAGATAGGCAGTATGCAGATTCATGGAGGTATAGGGACCAATAAATGTGGTCTTTATTTCAGGTAATTTAACTAGAATGACTTTGTGGCACAATTATATAGGATAATGATCATAATAGATATGTTTGGGGGTACTTATTCTCCTCAGAGCCTCCTTTTCTGGATTCTGCTATCCCCTCCCCAGTAGCCTCACTTGATGGAAGGGTGGAGTCTGGAGGGGCCAAGCATCCTCCCCTCCCCTAATTGGACCTGTGGTGAATACCTGACCGAAGTCCAGCCAAGCACTGGCTGACCAGCACCCAACTCCCTCTTTTGATAATTTGAAACGAGACAGAGAGTGAAGTAGTTTTCAAAGTTCTAGTAGATGTAAGCTTGTGGAGCTATTGGCAGAGGAATCCCTCTAAGAGAAATAGAGAAGGGACAAAGAGCTGGGAAAGAATGCACAGCTTCAAGTGGTGGAATGAGGTCTATTTCCTGTGTAGGAATTTCTACGTATCCAGTAAGACACTCCATTTGGCTTTAGGTGTTTCTGTTCCTCAAAACCCATTAAGGAGATTCTCAAGATGGTGGCGTGAGTAGGGGGGTGGAAATATCCTCCCAAAACCATATATATTTTGAAAACACAGCAAATAACAACTATTCCTAAAAGAGTAACCAGAAGATACAGTACCTGAGCTAGGCTACATCTGCAAGAACCCAACATCTCACGGAAAAGGGTAAGATACAAAGCCATGACCCAGCGGGACCCGAGCACTCCCCCAACCCCAGCTCACCAGTGGGAGGAAAAGAATCAGAGTGGGGAGGGAGTGGAAGCACAGGACTGCTAAATAACCAGCCCTAGTAATCTGCTCTGGGAGCACAGATACACATTGCATGCTACTCTGGATATTAGAGGAGCGGAAAAGCAAAGTCCAAGACCAAGACTGCGAATAGGTTCCCACAGCCGGCTGCCCTGGGACAAAAGAAAAGCAGGCGCTTTAAAAGTCTTAAAGGGACAAGGGTTTAACAGATGGACAAAATCGTCCTGGCACACTCAGCCCAGCAGGCTGAGAACTTTAAGGAACTTCAGGCACCCTAACCCCCTGGATGGCAACACAGTTCTGAAGCCCCTCACGGCAATAAGCAGCCTACCGTACCTTCCCCCCCCACTGGCACTGCAAGGAAACCAGCTGACCCGCTATTGCTGCTGAAAAGCCAGGGAGCATCCCCGCCTACAGCAACCACACAGCTTGACACAGAGGCTTCTGCCTCTGCGCAGCTAACCGGCCCAGATTCAGAGGCTGCTCCCTGCATGCGGTTGACTTGCACAGACAGCAGAGATGTGCGCAGTCTGGGATGCCCAAAAGGGCTCCGTTCTCGTGACAGAACACATGCTGCTCACCTTCGACCCCCGCCAGTGCCCTAGACCATCCCGAGGCCGCACTGCCCATGGCAGCTTAAGGAATTAACCCAGTGGCTGCTCCTTGTACATGGTTAACCAGCACAGAGAGCGGATACAGGCAAGGCAACCAGCAAGCAGGAAGGGACTTTGTTCTCCCAGCTGACACACGTGCAACTCACTGGCGACCACTCCCATTGCCATGAAAAGGCAGAAGAACCTTGTTCAGTCAAAAATCCCTCAAACACCAGAGAGAGGACTTGGTGAGACTGAAATCACCAATCTTCCTGAAAAAGATTTAAAAATAAAACTCATAAGCATGCTGATGGAGCTACAGAGAAGTATTCAAGGGCTAAGGGATGAATTCAGGAGGGAGATAACAGAAATGAAACAAACAATGGAAGGATTTAAGAGCAGACTGGATGAGGTGGAAGAGACTGTTAGTGGAATAGAAATCAGAGAACAGCAGTACAGAGAAGCTGAGGCAGAGAGAGATAAAAGGATCTCTAGGAATGAAAGAATATTAAGAGAACAGTGTGACCAATCCAAATGGAACAATATTGGCATTATAGGGGTACCAGAAGAAGAAGAGAGAGAAAAAGGGATAGAAAGTGTTTTTAAAGAAATAATTACTGAAAACTTCCCCAAGCTAGGAAAGGAAATAGTCTCTAAGACCATGGGAGTCCACAAATCTCCCAACACAAGGGATCCAAGGAGGACAACACCAAGACATATAATAATTAAAATGGCAAAGATCAAAGACAATGACAGGGTATTAAAAGCAGCCAGGAGAAAAGAGATCACCTACAAAGGAAAACCCATCAGGCTATCATCAGACTTCTCAGCAGAAACATTACAGGCAAGAAGGGAATGGCATGATATATTCAATGCAATAAAACAGAAGGGCCTTGAACCAAGAGTACTGTATCCAGCAAGATTATCATTTAAATTTGAAGGAGGGATTAAACAATTTCCAGACAAGCAAAAGTTGAGGGAATTTGCCTTTCACAAACTATCTCTACAATGTAGTTTAAAGTGACTGCTGTAGATGGAAGTACTCCTAAGGCTAAATAGCTGTCACCACAGAAAATAAAACCACAGCAAAGAAAGTAGACCAACCAAATACTAAGTAAAGGCAAAATAAAATCAGCTATCCACAAAATCAGTCAAGGGAAACACAAAGAGTACAGAATAAAACACCTAACATATAAAGAGTGGAGGAGGAAGAAAAAGAAGGGAGAGAAATAAAGAATCATCTGACTGTGTTTGTAATAGCGTAATAAGTGAGTTAAGTTAGATGGTTAGATAGTAAAGAAGCTGCCCTTGAACCTTTGGTAAGCATGAATCCAAAGCCTGCAATGGCAATAAGTACTTATCTATCGATAATCACTCTAAATGTAGATGGATTGAATGCACCAATCAAAAGACAATGAGTAATAGCATGGATAGAAAAGCAAGACCCATCTATATGCTGCCTACAAGAGACTCAATTCAAACCTAAAGACATACACAGACTAAAAGTGAAGGAATGGAAAAAGATATTTCATTTTTGATAGGGAGATAAAAGCAGGTGTTGCAGTACTTGTATCAAACCAAATAGACTTCAAAACAAAGAAAATAATGAGACAAAGGAGGACATTGCATAATGATAAAGGGGTCAGTCCAACAAGAGGATATAACCATTATAAATATCTATGCACCCAACACAGGAGCACCTACATATGTGAAACAAATACTAATAGAATTGAAGGAGGAAATAGACTGCAATAGATTCATTTTACGAGACTCAACACACCACTCACTCCAAAGGACACATCAACCAGACAGAAAATAAGTAAGGACACAGATGCACTGAACAACACATTAGAACAGATGGACCTAACAGACATCTACAGAACTCTACACCCAAAAGCAGCAGGATACACATTCTTTCAAGTGCACATGGAACATTTTCCAGAATAGACCACATACTAGGCCACAAAAAGAGCCTCAATAAATTTAAAAAGATAGAAATTGTACCAACCAACGTCTCAGATCGCAAAGATATAAAACTAGAAATAAATTGTACAAAGAAAACAAAAGGACTCACAAACAAGTTGATGCTTAACAACACGCTCCTAAATAATCAATGGATCAATGACCAAATTAAGACAGAGATCAAGCAATATATGGAGACAAATGAAAACAACAGCACAACACCTCAACTTCCATGGGATGAGCGAAGGCGGTTCTAAGAGGAAAGTATATAGCAATCCAGGCCTATTTAAAGAAGGAAGAACAATCCCAAATGAATAGTCTTAATTCACAATTATTGAAACTGGAAAAAGAAGAACAAATGAGGCCGAAAGTCAGCAGAAGGAGGGACATAATAAAGATCAGAGAAGAAATAAATAAAACTGAAAAGAATACAACAATAGAAAAAATTAATGAAACCAAGAGCTGGTTCTTTGAGAAAATAAACAAAGCAGATAAACCCCTAACCAGACTTATTAAGAAAAAAAGAGAGACTCCCTGACTTCAAGCTCTACTACAAAGCCACAGTAATCAAGACAATTTGGTATTGGCACAAAAACAGACCCACCGACCAATGGAACAGAATAGAAAATCCAAACATTAACCCAAACATATACAGTCAATTATATTTGATAAAAGTGCCTTGGATATACAATGGGGAGATGACAGCCTCTTCAGCAGCTGGTGTTGGAAAAACTGGACAGCTACATGTAAGAGAATAAAACTGGACTACTGTCTAGCCCCATACACAAAGGTAAACTCAAAGTGGATCAAAGACTTGAATGTAAGTCATGAAACCATAAAACTCTTAGAAAAAAACATAGGCAAAAATCTCTTGGACATAAACATGAGCAACTTCTTCATGAACATATCTCCCCGGGCAAGGGAAACAAAAGCAAAAATGAACAAGTGGGACTATATCAAGCTGAAAAGCTTCTGTACAGCAAAGGACACCATCAGTAGAACAAAAAGACATCCTACAGTATGGGAGAATATATTCATAAAAAACGTATCTGATAAAGGGTTGACATCCAAAATATATAAAGAACTCATGCACCTTAACAAACAGAAAGCAAATAATCCAATTAAGAAATGGGCAGAGGACATGAATAGACACTTCTCCAAAGAAGAAATTCAGATGACCAACAGGCACATGAAAAGATGCTCCATATCGCTAATCATCAGAGAAATGCAGATTAAAACCACAATGAGATATCACCTCACACCAGTGAGGATGGCCAACATCCAGAACACAAACAACAACAAATGTTGGCGAGGATGTGGAGAAAAGGGAACCCTCCTACACTGCTGGTGGGAATGCAAATTAGTTCAACCATTGTGGAAAGCAGTATGGAGGTTCCTCAAAAGCTCAAAATAGAAATACCATTTGACCCAGGAATTCCACTCCTAGGAATTTACCCTAAGAATGCAACAGCCCAGTTTGAAAAAGACAGATGCACCCCTATGTTTATCGCAGCACTATTTACAATAGCCAAGAAATGGAAGCAACCTAAGTGTCCATCAGTAGATGAATGGATAAAGAAGATGTGGTACATATACACAATGGAATATTATTCAGCCATAAGAAGAAAACAAATCCTACCATTTGCAACAACATGGATGGAGCTAGAGGGTATTATGCTCAGTGAAATAAGCCAAGCCGAAAAAGACAAGTATCAAATGATTTCACTCATATGTGGAGTATAAGAACAAAGAAAAAAACTGAAGGAACAAAACAGCAGCAGACTCACAGAACCCAAGAATGGACTAATAGTTACCAAAGGGAAAGGGACTGGGGAAAATGGGCGGGAAGGGAGGGATAAGAGGGAAAAGGGGGCATTATGATTAGCAGATATAATGTTGGGGGGGCACAGGGAGGGCAGTACAACTCAGAGAAGACAAGTAGTGATTCTATAGCATCTCATTACGCTGATGCACAGTGACTGTAATGGGGTTGGTGGGGGGGACCTGATGAAGGGGTAGTTTAATAACCGTAATATTGCACATGTAATTGTAGATTAATGATAATAAAATAAATTATATTAAAAAAAAGAAAGAAAAAAAGAGAGTCTGTACACATGAAAAGAATCAGAAATGAGAAAGGAAAAATCACGATGGACACCACAGAAATACAAAGAATTATTAGAGAATACAGTGAAGAACTACTTGCTAACAAACTGGATAACCTAGAAGAAATGGACAACTTTCTAGAAAAATACAACCTTCCAAGACTGACTCAGGAAGAAACAGAAAACCTGAACAGACCAATTACCAACAGTGAAATTGAATTGGTAATCAAAAAACTATGCAAGTACAAAACCCCAGACCAGATGGATTTACTGCTATATCTTATCAGACATCTAGAGAAGACATAATACCCATTCTCCTTAACATTTTCCAAAAAATAGAAGAGGAGGGAATACTTCCAAACTCATTCTAATGAGCCAGCATCACCTTAATACCCAAACCAGGCAAAGACACCACAAAAAAGGAAAACTACAGACCAATATCCTGATGAATGTAGATGCAAAAATACTCAACAAAATATTAGTGAACTCAATTAAAAAATACATGAAGAGGATCATACACCATTATCAAGTGAGATTCATCCCAGGGATGCAAGGGTGGTACAACATTCAAAAATCCATCAACATAAAGAAGGACAAAACCACATAACATCTCTGTAGATGCTGAAAAAGCATTCAACAAAATTCAACATCCATTCATGATAGAAACTCTCAACAAAATGGATACAGAGGTCAAATACCTCAACATAATAAAGGCCATATACGACAGACCAACAGCCAACATCATACTTAACAGCCAGAAGCTGAAAGCTTTTCCTTTAAGATTGGGAACAAGACAAGGATGCCCACTCTCCCTGCTTTTATTCAACATAGTACTGGAGGTCCTGGCCACAGCAATCAGACAGCACTAAGAAATAAAAGACATCCAGATGGGTAAGGAAGAAGCCAAACTGTCACTTTGCAGATGACATGATATTGTCCATAAAAAACCCTAAAGAATCCACCCCAAAACTACTAGAACTAATATCTGAATTCAGCAGAGTTGCAGAATACAAAATTAATAGACAGAAATCTGTTGCATTCCTATACACTAATGATGAACTAGCAGAAAGAGAAATCAGGAAAACACTTCCATTCACAATCACATCAAAAAGAATAAAATACCTAGGAATAAACCTAACCAAGGAAGTGAAATACCTCTACCCTGAAAACTACAAGACACTCTTAAGAGAAATTAAAGAGGACACTAATAAATGGAAATTCTTCCCATGCTCTTAGGTAGGAAGAATTAGTATTGTCAAAATGGCCATCCTGCCTAAAGCAATCTACAGATTCAATGCAATCCCTATCAAAATACCAACAGCATTCTTCAGTGAACTAGAACAAATAGTTTAAAAATGCATATGGAACCACAAAAGACCCCAAATAGCCAAAGCAATCCTGAGAAGGTAGAATAAAGCAGGGGGGATCTCGCTTCCCAACTTCAAGCTCTACTACAAAGCCACAGTAATCAAGGCAATTTGGAACTGGCACAAAAACAGACCCACAGACCAGTGGAATAGAATAGAGAGTCCAGATACTAAATCCCAAGCACATGTGGTCAATTAATATATGATAAAGGAGCTATGGATATAAAATGGGGAAATGATAGCCTCTTCAACAGCTGTGTTGGCAAAACTGGACAGCTACATGTAAGAGAATGAAACTAGATTACTGTCTAACCCCATGTACAAAAGTAAACTCGAAATGGATCAAAGAGCTGAATGTAAGTCATGAAATCATAAAACTCTTAGAGGAAAATATGGGCAAAATTCTCTTGAATATAAACATGAGCGACTTCTTCATGAACGTATCTCCCCGGGCAAGGAAAACAAAAGCAAACATGAACAAGTTGAACTATATCAAACTAAAAAGCTAAGTACAGCAAAGGATGCCATCAGTAGAACAAAAAGGCATCCTACAGTATGGGAGAATATATTCATAAATGACATATCCTATAAGGGGTTGACATCCATAATGTAGGAAGAGCTCACGCACTTCAACAAACAAAGAGCAAATAATCCAATAAAAAAATGGGCAGAAGATCTGAACAGACAGTTCTCCAAAGAAGAAATTCAGATGGCCAACAGGCACATGAAAAGATGCTCCACATCGCTAATCATCAGAGAAATGCAAATTAAAACCACAATGAGATATTACCTCACACCAGTGACGATGGCCAACATCCAAAAGACAAACAACAACAAATGTTGGTAAGGATGTGGAGAAAGGGAAACCCTCTTACAGTGCTGGTGGGAAAGTAAATTAGTTCAACCATTGTGGAAAGCAGTATGGAAGTTCCTCAAACAACTAAAAATAGAAATACATTTGACCCAGGAATTCCACT
Organism: Smutsia gigantea; assembly: GCA_032199065.1. NCBI lineage: Eukaryota > Metazoa > Chordata > Mammalia > Pholidota > Manidae > Smutsia > Smutsia gigantea. Next base: position 685,264 of record JAVSCE010001456.1, on the reverse strand, counting down.
CCTAGGAATTTACCCTACGAATGCAGGATCCCAGTTCCAAGAAGACATATGCATCCCTATGTTTATTTCAGCACTATTTACAATATCTGAAACATGGAAGCTACCTGTCCATCTGTAGATGAATGGATAAAGAAGAAGTGGTACATAAACACAGTGGAATATTATTCAGCCATAAGAAGAAAACAAATCCTACCATTTGCAACAACATGGATGGAGCTAGAGAGTATTATGCTCAGTGTAATAAGCCAGGCGCAGAAAGACAAGTATCAAATGATTTCACTTATCTGTGGAGTAGAAGAACAAAGCAAAAACTGAAGCAACAAAACAACAGCAGACTCACAGAACCCAAGAATGGACTAATAGTTACCCAAGGGAAAGAGACTGGGGAGGATGGGTGGGAAGGGAGGGATAAGGGGAAAAAGCGGCAATACGATTAGCACACTTAACATAGGGGGTGCACGGGGTAGGCTCTATAGCACAGAGAAGACAAGTAGTGATTCTATAGCATCTTACTACGCTGAGGGACAGTGACTGTAATGTGTTATGTGGTGGGCACTTGAGAATGGGGGGATTCTAATAACCACAGTGTTGCTCATGTAATTGTATATTGATGATACAAAAGAAAAATCATTAAGTCCTGAGGCAGTGTTTTTAACCACATGATTCTCTCTTTTTGTGGAATGTGTATCAGCTTATACTGGGAATGTTAACTAGTGTAAATGGAATACAATGTAAGTTGTTTTGTTTAGGTCAAAGTGAAGTTGTGTTTTTCCTTGGCAAGGTAGTTTGAAATCTCCAGAGTAGAAACTCCAATTAATGTTCAGCAAGTGTTTGAGTGTCTGCCACAGGCCCACGGAAATCCCAGTTGGATATATCAGCACTAGCTTCAGACAGCATTTTGTCAGCCTTTCCTAAGAAATAGAATTGTCCAGGTTCTGTGCGATGAATGCTGCTTGCTCCTTTGGCTTACTGCTTTGTGTATATTACAGTCACTGCTCCCTGGTTACTTCTGCTACTGGGTAGAGGAAAGGAAAGACTAGGTGTAGGGAAAAAATGTAAAACCAGCCAGTTTTACTTCATACTTTGAGTTCTAGTTCTAAGTTTGGTGTAGGACAAGGATAATAAATTGACCAAGAGGATGTTTAATTTAGAAGCCTTTGCCTTGGGGGATTAAAGATGACAGCATGAGAGGTGAGACAGAGACCTCTTCCTAAAACCCCATATAATACAAAAATATAACTTAATACAACTAATCCTGAAAGAGCAATAAGAAAGAAGGCTGCACCAGACTGCATACATGTGCAGAAAAGAGCAGACCTCACGGAACAGGGTAATGTACCAAAGTCATGACCCGGGAGGGCCCAAGCCCTTCCCCCACCCCAGCTCACAGGAGTGAGGAAGAGAAACAGAGCAGGGAGGGAGTGGAGGCCTGGGACTGCTGAACACCTAGCCCTGGTAATCTGCTCTGGGAGCATGAACCTACATTGCATGGTGCTTTGGTGATTTAGTGCGGTTGGAAAGCTAAGACAGGCGGAATACCTGGAGAGATAGAGATTCCAGCTGCTTGTGGAAAACAGGGATTCATATCCAGCTGACCTGGGTGGGCAGTCTGAGAGACTTCCTAAAAGCAAGAGGGCTGCTAAAGGGGCAAGGACTGCACAGAGCTTACTGCTCAGGAGAAAGGACAGGTAGACAAAATTGTCCGGGTCCACTCTGCCTCCCTGGTTGGGAACTTAAATGGTCTTCAGGGGCTCCATCCCCCTGGCTGGCTGCGCAGGTCCAAGGCCCCACACCATGATATGCAGCCTGCTGTGTCTTTCTCTGGGCTAGCCTACACCTGGCTCAGGGTCGCAAACTGGCCACCCCTGCCCTGGTGTCAACCCAGCCAGAGGGAAGCCCCGCCTACCCCAGTTGCAAACACAAAGCATAGAGACTTACACCTGTGTGTTTGGCCCACTGGTTCTGGCAGTGGAGACAGACATAGCAGCCTGGAAGCAGGAAACAGCTCTTTCCTCCCCACCAGGAACCAACACCACTCCCCTGCGACCCCTGACATTGCTCCAGGGGCTGTGCAGCTCCAGAGAACAGAGGTTCTGGGTACTAGAGGGCACCACAGACAAATTATGAAACGTCAAAGGAACCTGGTTCAAAGCAAAATTATGAATACACCTGAGGGAGACTCAAATGAAATCAACCTCATAAATGTTCCTGAAAGAGATTTCAAAATAAAAATCATTAACATGCTCATGGAGGTACAGAAAACTATTCAACAACTCAGGAACAAATTTAGGATGGAGATCCAATCGTTGAAGAACACAATGGAGGGTATTAAATGCAGATTAGATATGGTGGAGGAGACAATAAATGAAATAGAATTTAGGGAAGAGGAATACAAAGAAGCTGAGGCACAGAGAGAAAAAATGATCTCTAACAATGAAAGAATACTGAGAGAACTGTGTGACCAATCCAAATGGAACAATGTTCGTATTATAGGGGTACCAGAAGAAGTGAGAGAAAAAGAGAAAGTGTCTTTGAGGAAGTAATTGCTGAAAAACTTCCCCAATCTGGGGAAGGAGATAGTCTCTCAGGCCATGGAGGTGCACAGATCTCCCAACACAAGGGACCCAAGGAGGACAACACCAAGACATATAATAATTAAAATGGCAAAGATCAAGGATAAGGACAGACTATTAAAAGCAGCCAGAGAAATAAGATCACATACAAAGGAAAACCCATCAGGCTATCATCAGACTTCTCAGCAGAAAGAATTTTGTTTATTTAAGTGTATATTAATGATACAAAAAAAACCCACCATAACATGGCAAATACAGAGGTCAGTCATGAGAGAAAGTTGTTGAAAGGGTAAAGGTTAAAAAAAAAAGAAGCCTTTGCCTCAGAATCACCACCCACATCTCCATTAGATTCTCTAGATTCCCTGTTCTGTGGAGGCAGCAGGATGTAGTGGGAAGAACCTGGCCCCAGGCCTGTGGCCTTTCCAATCTTGGCTTTGCTAGCTGGAGAACTTGGCAAGACCACTTCCATCTCCAGGACTCTGTTTTCCCATTCGTAAAAAGAGCATTCATAATGGCAGTTCTGTCTAGCTCACAGGGTGGTTGTAGGATCAAATGAGAAAAGAGATGGAAAGAGATTTGCAAACCACAGGAATAAAGAATGTATGTGGGATCATTAGCAAGGACATAGTCGGGGAATGACTGTATCTGGGCAGCACAAATCCTATCCTGCTCTAACTTGCAGCAGCTCAGGATTCTGGACTTCTGGTCAACCACCTCACCCTCAACCTACTGACTTCCTCAGTTTTCTTTCTTTTTTTTGCTCTTTCTCTTCTGCAGCTTTCTCTTGGAGAGATAAAAACCTGCTGCCGTTGAGGGCTACAGAACAGAGAAACTAGCCATTACTTGGGAATCTCTGTTGAGGATTACTGAGGTAAATCTTTGTCAATTTGAGTAAAAGTTATTTAGATTACCTCCCCCCACAGTCTTGTTCAGAAAAAGGTGAAAAAGTAGAATCACCAAAGGCCTGGAAGTTTCGTGTGTGTGCACATACCTCTGGTCATTGCTCACCAAGATCCCAACCCCCAGTGATTCTGCCTTAATTGTTTTGAGAGATTCTGATATGAATCCAGAATTGAGGATTTACTGATCTTATCTGAACCTTCAATTTACAGATGAGGAATTGGAGGCTCTGATTTCTCTCAAACTACAGTTTTTCATTTAAATTTTTGTTGGCATCCCTCTGGAGGTTTTGGCCAACACCTAAATTTCAAACATTCTAAAATGGGCAAATATTCTTCACCAACCAGCTTAAATTCTTAATGTCATTACCGTCATCATGCTCAAGATCCTACTGGAAAACTCAGGCATCTTTAATTATCTTCCTTATCCTCAAAGTGAACTCTGGAATTGGGAGGAAATTTCTTTTGCCATATTTCTTGCTTTAGTCCATTTCTTTCTGTTTCTGCTGCCCTCATGCTAGCTCATGTCATATTTGCTTGCATCTGACCCAGGTCTATCAGCCTGCAGACTGGTCTCCTGCTCTGTTGTCTCCTTCACTTTATAATACCTGAAACATGACACTGGATGGGGGATGGGGTCTCCTCAGCCTGGCCTTGAAAGTTTTCCATCTTTTGGCTTTTGTTCTGACAGCTTGGTCAAACTAGACCTTGGCTTTCTGAACACATTTTGGATTACATGGTCCTACTGCAGGATTGAAATACAAACAGTTATGTGACTTTTGCAAGATCATCTGGCTTGTTTGATGGGCCAGGTTTGAAAAGAATCCACAGCTTGACATCTGTATTCTATACCATATCACGAAACCCATTTTGCTTAAAGATAGTTCACAAATAGCTCACTTTAAAAATTGGTTGTCTCATTAAAGATGCTTGTTTTCTAATTCAGGAAAAAAACAAGTAAGTGGAAGTTGAACAATTCAGGAAAGGAGAAAGCAATCTCATGAGTACCTCAGCCAAGACAACCAGAAAACCAAATACTAAGTGTTGTGGAGAGTGACACTCTCCTGTCATTCCTGGGAGGGCCTGGGAAACTGGATGGGGGAGAAGGAAAGGAGAAGAAAAAGCTGTTTCAGAAGGTTAAGCGCCTCCAGCTCTCTAATAGCACCCAGCTCTACCTGTGATTGCTGAATGCCTTTGACAATGACAGACTTGACTTGGTGCAGCCTGGTTTTTAGCAAGGGTTAGGACGGTTTCTTCTCCATTATTATCTCATTAAACTTGTGAATGCTGAAGCTTTGCTAGCAGACTGTATTAGGTTTAATCTCTCCTGAATTCTACACATTTCATTTAAGCTGTACAGTTAATTGCCTAAGGAGTAATTGAAAATGCAGCATGAAATGTGTGGTGAGTGAAGGCTATTATAAAGACCTTAAGTCTATATTTCTGATTAACTCTGGAAGCTTAGCACCCATTAATGGCATTCCCTTTGATTACCAGCATTTGGTTCAGGCCAGTGAGTTAGCTCTAAGCGAGTGCTTTTTAGAATCTTAACTGCTACCTTGATCCTTTCCTCTCTCTCCCTCTCTCTTAACATGCACACACACACACGTAGTCTCTCCCTCTCCTCCTTTCTATTCTGGAGATAGTGGATTTCTCAAACTATTCACTATCTTAAGAAATCGACTTTTTGAAATGAAGCCTAGAAAAGCAATTATTTGGTGTTAGTGGGTGAAGAGTCCGGGGGTGCATTTATCTGACACCCTGGCTTCCCAGTGAGGTGCCTGCCCTGCTGACCACAGTGGTGCTCAGGAGTTATGGGGAAGTGCCCGGCCGCCGCCCGGTTTCTTCAGCTCTGCGATGATGCGTGAGGCTTGTGGCAAGTGGTCCCTGCCTCACAGGTTAGTATTTAACCTCCACATGGGACAATATATCCATGTAATCCCTTTCCCCTGACCAAAGTAGGAAAATAAATCCTTGCTGTCTATTTCTTAGAGGAAAGGTCTTGCATCTATGAGGTCTGCTTCCCAAGGTGACCCTGGAACCCGAGCTGTCTGCCGTTCTGCAGAGATGCCCATGCGTCCTGCAGAGATGCCCGTGCGTCCTGCCGGCACCTGCTGCTGGCCTGCAGGGTCAGGACGAACCTGTAGAAGACAGCTAAGGAATGACTGCACCAGTTGCCTGTTCCTAACTGTGTAGGATCAGAATAATGGTTTGTTAAAGTGCACAGGTGTGGTGTGTGATGTGTTGGTAAAGAGGAGGGCAGTAGAGTAGAAGAGCTTTGAACTGAAGGTTGGGGGCCTGACTTATGGCCCCTGAGTGTGTCCAGCCTTTTGGCCAGCTGCTCGCTGTCTCTGGGTCTCCCTTGCCCTATCCCTAAGATGATCTCTTGGGGCCCTTCTGGCTGTAGGAGACTGAGATGTCTAAGAAGGCTATGATGCATTGTTTTCAGTTCTCAGAAACTGGGTGGAAGTAACGCAGCACTTCCAAGGCCAGAAGCAGAACAGTGGAGCAAATAATGAATCCTAGTTAGGTCTCAGTGCCCCTGGGTGGCCTGCATAAGTTCAACTGACCTTCATTAATCTGTTGCCTAATTTAGTCTAATCTTATCTCTTCTGTGCTGTCCAATCTCATTCAGGATTGGTCATTGCAGATTTATAGATTTTTCCTCTTCTCTGTGGGCCTAAGCAATTGAAGTCTGGTTGGTTGAGATTGGGAAGTAGTGATTAAATTAATAGCTCTTTCCAACAAGGATAAACTTAACAGAGGTAATAGATAGAATGTCTGATTAAACAGGCATATCAGTGTCTACTTGGAGTTTAAATAAATTTACCTCTTCACTTGGGTTGGCTAAGAGGTTAATTAGAAAAAGAAACTGTGACTACACCTGTGTGCTCACTGATGAACGCAGGGTCTGGTTTGAGAAGGCAGGGGAGTGACTCCTTCCAGTATGATTTCTATCCAGTGTGATTTCCATGCAGTGCACTGCTTTGCAAGGACACTAGTGTGACATGGCCAGGCTGCGTCCCCCCAACCCTCCCAACACACACACACACACACACACACACACACACACACACACACACACACACACACACACACACACACACAAGTGCGGAGTCAAGGGTATTTCTTCCTGTGTGTGAAGATAACTCACAAATGTAGAATGGAAGGGGATGACAGGAACAGAGGGAGGTTTGTCCTTGTCTGTGAATGATGGTGATGTGAGGAGAGCAGTCTGATTTGGGCTCAGCCACATTTTGCATTATTTGGGGGAAGGAAAATATTACCGTTAATATATCTCTCCCTCCCACTTCTAGGCAACTAACACTTATTTAGCCCTTTCATGAGGTCTGTTTTTTTTACATTTTAATTGTTAAATACATACATTTACACATTTACCATCTTAAATATTTTTAAATGTACATACAGTTCAGTAGCATTAAGTGTTTTCACATTGTTGTGTCACTGCCATCTATCCATAGAACTCTTTTCATTTTGTACTGAAACTGTACCCATTGAACCCTAACTCCCCAGTCCCCCCTCTCCCTTCTCAGTCCCTGGTAACCACCATTGTACTTTCTGTCTCTTTGAATTTGACTAATACTCTATGGAATCATAGAGTATTTGTATTTTCGTGACTGGCTTATTTCACTCAGCATGTCTTCAAGGTTCATCCAGGTTGTAGCATATGTCAGAATCTCCTTCCTTTTAAAGGCTGAAAAATATTCCACTGCATGAATATATTGCATTTTGTTGATCCATTCATCTGTTGGTGGATACATGGGTGGCTTCTACCTTTCAGCTATTTGAAGTAATGCTCCAATAAATATGGGAGTACAAATATCTCTTTGTGCCTTGCTTTTAATTATTTTGGGTATATACCTAGAAGTAGAATTGCTAGATCATATGATAATTCTATTTTTAGTTTTTTGAGGAACTAACATACAGTTTTCCATAATAGCTGCACTATTTTTACATTTCCACCAGCCATGCACAGGGGTTCCAATTTCTCCACATCCTCGCCAACACTTGTTATTTTCTTCCTTCCTCCCTCCCTTCCTTCCTTTCTTTTTTAAAATCATAGTCATCCTAATGGGTAGAAGGTGGTATCTCACTGTGGTTTTGATTTGCGTTTCCATAGTGATTGGTGATGTTGTACATCTTTTCATGTGCGTGTGGTCTACATTTTGCTAGGTTTGGAATAACAGTTCACATTTTAGTCAGGAAGAGGCAATTAAATAAAGAAATGCCAACACATCTTTTTGCCAAACTGAGGCCTTGACTGTTACTTTACAAAAAAACAGGGTCAAGAAGAATCCGGAAAGACAGTGTATTCGAGCTGTGAAGAAGAAACAGACCTCAAGAGGTAGGAGGCTGTCCCATGGTCACATGGCTGGTTAGGGGAGGCCTCCTGTCTTCCAGGCATTCTCAACCCCCCAATGTTTTCTTCAGTGTGCATGAGACTCATTGTGAGCATTGTGGGGTCCTGCCTTCCAGCAATTCTGATGAAGTGGGTCTGAAGTGGACTCAGGACGGTGTTTACAGCCCATTGCCCCTGGTGATGCCGAGAGGCTGATGGCCATTTGGCCCTCTCTTTAGAGCCACTGCTTCTCTCTTGAGTTCAGATAGGGACATGGTGAGTTTGGTGGGTCAGCAAATATATTAATTTCCTACTGCTGCTGTCACAAATCACCACAAACTTAGTGGTGTAACCTCAACACAAAGGTGATATCTTACAGTTTTGGAGGTCAGCAGCCCAACGTGGGTCTCATGGGCCAGAAGCAAGGCAGAAGCAGGGCTGTGTTCTTTCTGGAGGCTGTAGGGGACAGTATATTTCCTCACCTTTTCCAGCTTTTAGAAGCCAACCCATTCCATGGCTCACGACTCCCTCCTCCCTCTTCAAAGCCAGCAGTGTAGCATCATCAAATCTCTCTGGTTCTGACTTCTCTTCTGCCTGCCTTGTCTACTTTAAAGGACCCTTGTGGTTATGTTGGGCCCATTTAGATAGTCTAGGATAATCTCCTTATTTTAAAGTCATATGAAAAGCAATGTAATTCCCCTTTACCATGTAACATACATTCCCAGTTTCTGGGGATTAGGATGTGGACATCCTTTGGGCTTTTATTGTGTCTATCACAGCAAAGAAAATGTCTGGCAGATTGGAGCTCAAGAAAGAGATGAAGAAGGTAATTGTCTCCTCTCCTTTCCTGGGTCCCACCACTTTTCTTTGACTCTTCTTTGATAACCAGTCATATATCCTCATTTTCAGGGGAGGGAGCCTAATGACAGAGACTCTTGGTTTGGAAATCTGACAGATTCTGGGTTTGTGACACCAGCTGGAAAATTGTCTGTATGCATCTATGCATACTCATGCCCACTCATATGCTAAGTATAAATGAATAATGGACAAATCCAGGCCATGTGACCCCTGATATATTTAATCCCATCCAATTCATCAAATGTTTATTAAGTGTTTTAAGTAGCACTGGGCCCTAGGGAATAAAAAGAAAAATGTTTAGAGATAATCCTTGAGCTGGAAATGTATGGGAAGACAAATTTTTCTGACAAGAATGAATCAGAAGGGTACTGGTCAGTATATAAGCAGCTGCTAAGTCAAATATCAAATTCCAATATAATTAGTTAGAATAATATATTGGTTGTTGGGGAGAGGCAGAACTCAATGGTCTTAGCTAAGATGGTTTCAGAAGGTTTCTTGTGAGTCAGGAAGGAGGAATCTGATTGGAAAGAGGAGAGGAGGACTGAGAATCTGGGGAGAAGTGGAGAGATACAGAAGGCTGTGCATAGTCCTTTCTACCCTTGTCCCAGAAACAGAGAACCCACATAGATGTACTAATGCTGTTTGGTGACCGTCTTGACTGGGAGCCCCAAGAGAACGTCCAGTGGTCACAGGTTCCCTTCAACTCTGATGGGAAAGCAATGTGTAGACCTTCCAATTAAAGAGAAATTTTCCACCTGGGGATTGGCCTCACCTTCCTTCAGACACCTACCCTACCCGCTCTTATGTTTTCCCATTCATGAGTTGAATTTCTAAGCTCCTCTTTCTAGGTATGTCAGACACCTTCCCTGGGAAAATAATAGGAATACTTTCAGGAAATTATTTTCTCCTGGTGTTTAGGGATGGAGCCAGCCTGTTTTTAGAGATCCTCTGCTAATACCCAACTCTAAAAGCTAAAAAAGAAGAAAGATGTGGATTGGTCATTGTAGAAAAACCATTTCTTACAGAATTAATTAGTAGTGTTGCTGACGCTTAGGTCATCTATTAGCTTGTCTTTAAACCCCAAGATATGTTAATACTTCTATCTCAGTGGAAAATTATCTAATCAGAATTCATAGGTACAAGCCCCATGGGCTGCTCTTCGTTGTGGTTTCTGAGAGAAGAAGTTAGAGAACAAGAGATGAAAGTATTCTCTTAAGGTTATAAAGGTCTTTGTTTTTATTTATTGTCCAAAACACTTTCTTTTTTTGAGGAGGTGCCAACTTTGTAAGATTTGCTCTTGTTTTATAGAAAAGGGTGTCTTTTTATAGAAAATGGGACAAATTGATTAGGTGCCCATATTAACACACCATTTCAATGTAGTAGTTGACTGACCTACTGTATTCTAGCTCAGCAGCTTAATGTTGGGTCCTGGTACAAAACTTACCTGACTACTCTGTTTTGTCTTTGCTTTTCTTTTCTTTCCTTTTATTTTATTTTATTTTCTTAAGTTTATTTTGATATCATTAATCTACAATTAAATGAGTAATATTATGGTGATTACACTACCCCCTTCATCAGGTCCCCCCCGCAACCCCATTACAGTCACTGTCTATCAGCATAGTGAGATGCCATAGAGTCACTACTTGTCCTCTCTGGGTTGTACAGCCCTCCCTGTGCCCCCCTAACATTACATCTGCTAATCGTAATGTCCCTTTTTCCCCCTTGCTCCTCCCTTCCCACCCATCCTCCCCAGTCCCTTTCCCTTTGGTAACTATTAGTCCGTTCTTGGGTTCTGTGAGTCTGCTGCTGTTTTGTTCCTTCAGTTTTTTTCTCAGTTCTTATACTCCACATATGAGTGAAATCATTTGATACTTGTCTTTTTCGGCTTGGCTTATTTCACTGAGCATAATACCCTCTAGCTCCATCCATGTTGTTGCAAATGGTAGGATTTGTTTTCTTCTTATGGCTGAATAATATTCCATTGTGTATATGTACCACATCTTCTTTATCCATTCATCTACTGATGGACACTTAGGTTACTTCCATTTCTTGGCTATTGTAAATAGTGCTGCAATAAACATAGGGGTGCATCTGTCCTTTTCAAATTGGGCTGCTGCATTCTTAGGGTAAATTCCTAGGAGTGGAATTCCTGGGTCAAATGGTATTTCTATTTTGAGTTTTTTGAGGAACCTCCATACTGCTTTCCACAATGGTTGAACTAATTTGCAGTCCCACCAGCAGTGTAGGAGGGTTCCCTTTTCTCCACATCCTCGCCAACATTTGTTGTTGTTTTGTGTTTTGGATGTTGGCCATCCTCACTGGTGTGAGGTGATATCTCATTGTGGTTTTAATCTGCATTTCTCTGATGATTAGCGATGTGGAGCATCTTTTCATGTGCCTGTTGGCCATCTGAATTTCTTCTTTGGAGAAGTGTCTATTCATGTCCTCTGCCCATTTCTTAATTGGATTATTTGCTCTTTGTTTGTTGAGGTGCGTGAGTTCTTTATATATTTTGGATGTCAACCCCTTATCGGATACGTCATTTATGAATATATTCTCCCATACTGTAGGAAGTCTTTTTGTTCTACTGATGGAGTCCTTTGCTGTACAGAAGCTTTTCAGCTTGATATAGTCCACTTGTTCATTTTTGCTTTTGTTTCCCTTGCCCGGGGAGATATGTTCATGAAGAAGTCACTCATGTTTATGTCCAAGAGCTTTTTGCCTATGTTTTTTTCTAAGAGTTTTATGGTTTCATGACTTACATTCAGGTCTTTGATCCACCTTGAGTTTAACTTTGTGTATGGGGTTAGACAGTAGTCCAGTTTTATTCTCTTACATGTAGCTGTCCAGTTTTTCCAACACCAGCTGCTGAAGAGGCCGTCATCTCCCCAATGTATATCCAAGGCTCCCTTATCAAATATTAATTGACTATATATGTTTGGGTTGATGTTTGGATTTTCTATTCTATTCCACTGGTCTGTGGGTCTGTTTTTGTGCCAATACCCAATTGTCTTGATTACTGTGGCTTTGTAGTAGAGCTTGAAGTCAGGGAGCGTAATTCCCCCTGTTTATTCCTCCTTCTCAGGATTGCTTTGGCTATTCGGGGTCTTTTGTGGTTCCATATGAATTTTAGAATTATTTGTTCCAGTTCATTGAAGAAAGCTGTTGGCAGTTTGATAGGGATTGCATTGAATCTGTAGATTGCTTTAGGTAGTATAGCCATTTTGACAATATTGATTCTTCCTAGCCAAGAGCATGGGATGCATTTCCATTTGTTAGTGTCCCCTTTAATTTCTCTTAGGAGTGTCTTGTAGTTTTCAGAGTACAGGTCTTTTCACTTCCTTCGTTAGGTTTATTCCTAGGTATTTTATTCTTTTTGATGCAATTGTGAATGGAATTGTTTTTCTGATTTCTCTTTCTGTTAGTTCATCATTAGTGTATAGGAAAGCAACAGATTTCTGTGTGTTAATTTTGTAACCTGCAACTTTGCTGAATTCAGATATTAGTTCTAGTAGTTTTGGAGTGGAGTCTTTAGGGTTTTTTATGTCTTTCCTTTTAAAATGTTTTCTTTTTAAAGACAGCCCAGGGTTACCAACAGGTAATTTGCCACTGTTTGTCCAGAGCAGCTCTTTCTGAAGGCTGTTTTCCCATGCTGTGTGGAGGAGGCTTGATAATGATACAGCTTTATCTGTGAAAGCAAATGTCCTTTCTTTCAGTGGGCATCCCAAACCCTTTCCAGGGTTAGTTAATGATCTACAAACTGGAAATAACAAATGACAGTGGAAGGAAGGGAAGGGAAGAGCAGAGCTATAAGCAAGGGTAAAAAGATGACACCTCTTAAATGCTAAAGGCATGATTGGCAAAGCAGGTCATCCCAGCTGTGGTATGGACTGTGTTGGGGGTGACTTAAATGCCTGTTGAAAAGGTGAAAGAAGATACATCCAGGTTCCAATGTGGTCAGATCTTTTCTGATATTATATTAAAACAGTAATAATGATGATAATATGGCAGCTAACAGCCACAGAGTGTAGTCCATGCATCAGGCATTGTGTTAAATATTTTACATTAGGGTTTCCGCATCTCAGCACTATTGACATTTGAGACTGGATAATCCTTTGTTCTGGAGACTATCCTGTTCATGTAAAATGTTCAGCAGCAGCCCTGGTCTCTGCTTACTAGATGCTAGTACACCCCACCCCTTTATTTCTGGCAACCAAAAATATCTCCAGCCATTGCCAAATGTCCCTTGGGCAACAGAACCATTATTCTATATGGATTATGTTGTTTAATCCTCCATTAAATGGAGTGTGAAAGACACTATTATGATCTCCACTGTTAAATGGAAACCCAAGATAAGGAGAGGCTAGATGGCTTGGCCAAGGTCATAGCATATATGATTTTAGGCAGTGAGCATCCTAAACACAAAACCAAGTGGTCTTTTTTGATAAACAAAAGTTGAAGGAGTTTATCACCACTACACCTACCTTACAAGAAATGCAAAAGGGAGCTCTTCAAATTAAAATGAAAGGTCACTAATTAGTAATATGAAAACATATGAAAGTGTAAAATTCACGGGTAAAGGTAAGTATATGGTCAAATTCAGAATAATACTGTAACAGTGGTATGCAGATCACTTTTAACTATAGTACAAAAGTTAAAAGACAGAAATATTAAAGATAACTATAGCTACAATAATTGTTAATGGATACATAATATAAACAGATGTAAATTATAATGTCAATAACAAAAAAATGAGGGGGGAGGAATAGGAAAATGTTGAGTTTTTGTATGCAGTTTAAGTTGGCATCAACCTAAAGTAGACTTGTTATGTTTTATGTAAGCCTCAGGGTAATTAGAAGGAAAAAATCCTCTAGAAGTTACACAAATATAAAGGGAAAGGAACCAGAACATATCACTACAAAAAAAAATCATCAATCACAAAGGAAGATAGTAAGAGAGAAAGAAAGGAGCAAAGGAACTAAAAACAGAAAGCAGTGAACAAAGTGGGAAGAATAAGTCCTTACCTATCAATAGTTACTTTAAATGTAAATGGATTAAATTCTCCAATTGAAGGACAGAGAGATTTAATGAATAACATAAATTAGATGCAACAGTATCTATAAGAGATTCATTTTAGTTTTAAGGCACAATAGCCAAGATATGGAAGCTATGGAAACAACAATAGGTCCATCAGCAGATGAGCAGATTAAAAAAAAAGTGGTACACACAAACACACACAGGAATATTATTGAGCCTTAAAAAAGAAGGAAATCTTGATATTTGTGACAATGTGGATGAACCTAGAGGGCATTATTCTAAGTGAAATAAGCCAGACATAGATAAGCATGAGCTCACTTATATGTGGAATTTAAAATAGTCAAACTCATAAAATCAGAGAGTAGAGTGGTTGTTGCCAGGACCTTGAGGGGGTTGGGGGAGATGGGGAGACGTTTGTCAAATGATACAAAGTTTCAGTTTTATGGGATGAATAAGTTCTGGTGATATAATGTAGAGCATGGTGACTGTAGTTCGTAATATAATGTACACTTTAAATTTGCTAAGAGAGTACATCTTCAGTGTTCTTACTGCAAAAAAATATCCAAACTGTGAGATGATGGATATGTTAATTAGCTTAATTGTGGCACTCATTTCACAGTGTATGCATATATCAAAGCATCATGTTGTCCACCTTAAATATATACAATTTTTATCAAGTTTACCTCATAAAGGTGGAAAAAACTAATTTCAGATAGTTCTAGAGCTAATTAATTTGTGTGTAAAGAGCTTTGAGATCTCAAATTGAAAATAGTTACAGAGTATAAAATATCATTTCAGTGATTTATTTATGTCCTGCTATTTAATGTTATTTTATTGCTGAGGTTATATAATTTATTATCATGAGGTGAAGGAGAGCTCATTGCATACTAAAATGAAAAAATACAGTAGGTACAGTACTGTATCTATTACATATATTTTAACAGGGAGCTGCCTGCTTGCATTTATCGCCCATGTTATGTGAGGGTGAGTTATGAAACCTCACAAAAAAAGGTGTATCTCTTTTTATACACTCATAATTTAGAAAGAGTGCTTGAATGGATTTTGGAGAAGATCTCTCTCTCAAAAAAAGAATGAGCACCATAGGACCCAAATCAGCTCAGGGATTTGAATGACTAGAGCAATTTCTCTCTCTCAGGGAGTATTGAAGTGACCTAATGAGAAAGTACCTGGAAAGAAAAGGCTGTACATTTTGCCTTTATTGCTGTGGTCTAGTGTGGTAAGCTGAAGACTCCCAAACTAACATTAATATTTTGAGGTATCAAGCTAGGGTAGTCTTTTTTTCTTTTTTGGTGGTGGGTCCATCATTCCCATTTTATAGGTTGAAAAACTGACCTAGATGGAGATTATTTACCTGACATTTTTTTGAAGATCTAATTGGCTTTATTAAGTCATGAATCAGGCAGCATTCCATCTAACTAGTAGAGAGATGCTCCCATCCTACATTTGTTGGGGAAATTCCTTCATCCTTCAGTACTAATCATTGAGAACAATAGCCCCTGTAGCTTGCTGAGGACCAACCATGTAAATTAAATGGTACAGAGCCCAGCACATGGTGACCAGGATGCTGCTTGCTAGACAGGTGCTGAGGGCTTTACTTGGATGACTTTGTCAGATCCTCACCTTAGCTCTAAGAGGTATTCACACCCATTTTAGAGATGCAGAAATGGAGGCATGTAGAAGTTGAGGTAGTCAGTGATGGATCAGGATGCAAACCCGTGTCCCTTTGATTCCAAAGTCTGTGTCATTAACCATGGGCTTCCCAGCTGCTGTCCAGTGCTGTAGCCACTGGCCATGCATGGGTAATGAGCACTTGAAGTGTGGCTACTCAGAATTACAATACAGAATTTGCTGTGAGTATAAAATACATGCTGGATTTTGGAAGACAGTACAAATGAAGGAATGTAAAAATCTCATTAATACATAAATATTAATTACACTGAACTGATATTTTGGATATATTGGGTTAAATAAAATACTGTTGTAAATAATGCAGCAGTAAACATAGGGGTGCATACATCTTTTTGAATCAGAGATTTTTTTTTCAGATAAAGTCCTAGGAGTGGAATACTGGGCCACACAGTATTTCTATTTTTAATTTTTTGAGGCACCTCCATACTGCTTTCCACAGTAGCATACAAATTTACATTCCCACCAACAGTGTAAGAAGGTTCCCTTTTCTCCACATCCTTGCCAACACTTGTTGTTTCTTGTCAAATACTAATTTGTTTCTTTTACAGTTTTTGAATGTGGCTACTAGAAAATTTAAAGTACTGCATTGTATAAATGGTGTTGGGAAAACTGAACAGCTACGTGCAAGAGAATGAAACTGGACTACTGTCCACCGTACACAAAAGTAAACTTAAAAATGTATTAAAGACCTAAATATAAGACATGAAACTGTAAAACTCTTAGAAGAAACATAGGCAAAAATCTCTTGAACATAAGCAAGAGTAATTTTTTTCTGGGTATGTCTCCCTGGGGAAAGGAAACAAAAGAAAAATAAACAAGTGGGGCTATATCAAACTAAAAAGCTTCTGTACAGCAAAGGAAACCATCAACAAAACAAAAAGGCAACCTACAGTATGGGAGAATATATTCATAAATGACATATTTGATAAGGGGTTAACAGCCAACATATATAAAGAACTCATATGACTAAATACCAAATAAAACAATTTAATTAAAAAATGGACAGAGGACCTGAATAGACTGTTTTCCAAAGAAGACATACAGAGAGCCAAAGGCACATGAAAAGATGCTTCACATCACTAATTGGGGAAATACAAATAAAAACCACAATAAGATATCACCTTACTCTGTTTTGAATGGCCACTATCCAAAAGACAAGAAATAAGAAGTGTTGGCAAGGATGTAGAGAAAAGGGAGCCCTCTTACACTGTTGGTGGGAATGTAAATTTGTATGGCTATTGTGGAAAGCAGTATGGAGGTTCCTCAAAAAATTAAAAATAGAAATACTGTGTGACCCAGTATGCCACTCCTAGGAACTTATCTGAAAAAAACAACAACAAAATCTCTGATTCAAAAAGATATATGCACCCTTATGTTTAT
Source organism: Smutsia gigantea (assembly GCA_032199065.1). Taxonomy (NCBI): domain Eukaryota; kingdom Metazoa; phylum Chordata; class Mammalia; order Pholidota; family Manidae; genus Smutsia; species Smutsia gigantea. Next base: position 668,447 of record JAVSCE010001456.1, on the reverse strand, counting down.
TGCTGCATTATTTACAATAGCCAAGACATAGAAGCAACCATAGTGTCCACCAATAGATAAATGGATAAACAAGATGTGGTACATATATATACAATGGAATATTATTCAGCCATAGAAAAGAAATCCTACCATTTGCAACAACGTGGATGGACCTAGAGGGTATTATGCTAAGTGAAATAAGCCAGGCAGAGAAGGACAAATATCACATGATTTCATTTACATGTGGAGTCTAAAAACAAAACAAACCAAAATGAACAAAGCAGCAATAAACTCATAGACACTGAGAAGTGACTGGTGGTTACCATGGGGGAAGGGTTGGGGTAAAATAGCTGAAGGGGTTAAAGATGCACAAAATCTTAACCATAAATCATAGTATCAGTCATGGGGATGAAAGTACAGTGTAGAAAATATAGTCAATGTTTCCTTAACATCTTTCTGTATTGACAGTAACTATACCAGTTGGGGTGAGCATTTAATTATGTAGATAACTATGGAATCACTATGTTGTACAGTTGAAAACCAATATAATATTGCATATCAACTATACTTCAGTTAAAAAAATATTAAAAAATAGTACATTGTATTTCTGTTGGAGAGCACTGCTAGACCCTGCTATAACTGTCCCCTTGTACTTCATACAATAGTTCTCTGTCTACAGTAAGCCCTCCACATGTCCTGACTCACCTGTGATTTATATAAGCATGATTAGAATCCAGAGAAGAAGAAAAATGTTAACAGAAATTGCCAAGTGATTTCTTTTGGCATGTGTGAAACAGCTTTAAAAACTCAGAAGACAGTCTATAGTGTGGCAATTTCCAGACTTCAGGTCCCCATCATTCCTCCTTCCCTGCCAACTCCCCATTTCCTCCTGTCATCAACATTCTGGGAGCACTTAGAACAGGCCACAGGCTGTGCAAGGCTGTAGAAATTACAAAGGTGAATAAGACCCAGTAATCAAGGAGTTCACTCCCTAGTAGAGAAAATTGATCTCTATTAGTTTGTTAGACCTGCAGTAACAAAGTACCACTGACTAGGTGGCTTAAACAACAGAAATTTTTTTCTCATGGTTCTAGAGGCTAGAACTCTGAGATCAAGGTATTGACAGGGTTGGATTCTTCTGAGGCCTCTTTTCTTGGTTTGTAGATGGCCATTCTTCATGTGTCTTCACACTGTCTTCCTTGTTTGTGTCTGTGTGCAAATTTCTTCTTATAAGGACATCAGTCGTCCTAGCTTGGGCATCTCTCTAAAGGAGTCTGTGAAGTGCATGGGGCTGTGGCACATGGTTCACTAGGCCACTGGAAATTTTTCTATTTTATTTATTTATAGTAGAATTTCTATTTTATTTATTTATAATCTGAAAAAGAATAAACAAAATGTTTCTTGGTATGTATCTAAGGAGGGACATTGGACCATCATCTCACTTGATCCAAATGGCATGTGGCCACGTGCCTTACAGGATTCGAGGTATCTTGAAGGATGAGTGGAGGCTCCACCAGGTGGAAGTGCTCACAATGGGGACTGCTGTCCTTTCCTTGTTCCTAGTGTATATTTTTGTCCATTTTCTAGATTAAATGAGTTTACAGATTATTTTTCTCAATTACATCTCATTTAACCTGCACAAAATAGGTAAGTGGCTTAAAGAGTTCTTAAATGAAACTACGGTCTAAGGTGGCATGAATAATGCAAACAGCAAACAAAGCATGGGCAGCTGGTGGAGCCAACACTTCCACTTTTAGTGCGAATTCTTTGTCAAACACAATATAAGGTAAAATAGTGATAATGCAGCCATCCAATAAGAAGTTGGCCTAAAAAGTTAATATCAAGAAGATTATTTAAAATACAATTTGTATCACTGTCACTAATGTCAAATCTTACCCTAAATATATATTGGCCAATAAAATATTCAGCAAGATATTTAGTAGACAAATTTGCTTCTTTATTATATCTTTCAAAAAAATCTTTGGTTTGTGTTTCATAATACACATTTTAGAACAATGGTACATGTACATAATTCATAAATAAGTAAATATAATTAGAAAATGCATGCTCAAAATTTTTACTGAATGGGCTCTAAATTATAAAATTTTGGAGTCTACTGCTTTAGTTAATGATATACTGAAATAAATGCACATTTGGCTTATAGATTCCTGATGCCCCCTGGCTGTCCTGTGGTTTTCCAATGCATTGCTAATAATCACATAATGATTATTAGCCCAACCTAGTCTCCCTGCTCTGGATACCCTAGGATACCCAGCATGGCCTGAAAGTAAAGGTACAAGAACTCCTTTCCTTAGCATTCTCCCCTCCAAGACATGTCTGGTGGCTTCCCACTGAGACATTGTGGGAAGTATCTTCATAGCAGTCAAATTAGGCAGCCTCTGAAGATTCAAGGCACAGGCAGAACTTGGCTGCATCTCACAATTGTCCTGGGAAGTTGGTGAGCCCCTGGATGCAAGCTAAGTGATGCTCCTGTCCACTCATAGATGGTAGCTTGGTAAGTGTGCCTGACCTCTGTGGCCAGAATCATGTCTTGGGCTCAGCCTGGCTTCAGAGCAGTTGGATAGTGTCCTTCCTGGCAGTTTTTCCCTGTCTGGCAACTCTGACTTACCAGAGAAGACAACTGCAAACAAGGGTGAAGGCCCCTCTCTTCTCTAGTTTGTTCCAGCCCAAATCTTTCTTCCAGTATGAAAAATCCCTCTTTCATTCTCTTCTGTCCCATGATATTTGATGAGGTATAGGGCAGCATAATAGCCCAATAGCCAGGACCTCAAGTCATCAGCAACAGAAAACTTGTTTCTTCTTTCCCAAGGGTACGAAAGGTTCAGTTTTTGGAAACACGATGTCAGTGTTCACACAGGGAGTCGGGGGAGGATGAAGGACAAAAGCTTTCATTCTTTCCTTTGGAGTTAACACCAAATTCCAGCCAAGGCTGGATCAAATGGGTTCTTCTATGGCAAGAAAATAAGAATGAGTAAAGTAAGATTCTTTTATAGGAAAAACATATGAAAAGCACAATATACTTGTAATTTGGCTCTGAGCAGAGAGACCTTTCAAATGACACCTGGCCTCTGCCAACTTCCTCCTCTTATGCTGAGTCCTCCTTGGTCCTTTGCCGTACCTTCTGTGTTCCAGATGGAAGAGGATCTTCCGTGGTGCCAGGCTACTAAGCCTGTTCTGAGCTCCAACCTACTGACCTGAATTAGTTAGGACTCTTGGTTGCAAGTGAGAGAAACAAATTTGTTGCTTTCAGCCCAATAGGGATTTTATTGGCTCACCTGACTTGAAAGTGCAAAAGTGGAGCCTGATTTCTATGCAGTCGGACTGTGGGGCTCATCAAGACTGAGCTCTCCTCCTGGCTGTGCTTGAACTCTCCTTCTCACAAAGCTTTTCTCTCAGAGCTTCTCTAAGCCCAGAGAAAGAAATAGCCTTCTCTGTTTTCCAGAATCCATATATCAAGTCTTAGGGAGGGGATCGGATTGGCTTTTCTGTGGCCGCCTGCCCATTTTAGGACCCATAACTGTGGTCAGGAGAAGGGGAAGCTCTGGCCAGATCTGGTTGTATGCCTTCCCTGTGGCTGAAGTGGTCATGCTGGTCCCGTCCCACCACCTAATGGGTTCCCACAGGAAAGAAAGGTTCTGAAATTAGAAAAAGGAATTTTGGGTAGGCCAAAACAAGAGCTGTCTGCTAGAAACCCTAAGTAGGGACCACTTTGTGTTGCACTTTGTCACCAGGCTACAAAGCAGTAAGGCCACATTAGTAATAACAATATCATAAAATATAAGAATCATGTACCAGGCATTTTTCAGGTGCTTTATGCACTCCTGAATTTAATTGTACAGCAATCCAAGGAGGTAGCATAGTCATCCTGTTTTATACTGAGGAAATGGAGGTGGTGGCTGTCCAGTGTCACATACTAGGATCACTGTCGTACAGAGATTTGAGTACAACAGTTCTAGTTTTTACTCAGTCTATCTCCTCTCCATCTTTTTCTCCTTCTTCCTCTTTGTTATTGTTGTGTTATTATTATGATTATTTATTTTCTTCTCCTTAGACTCAGGCCCGAGTTGGAGGAAACTGAGCTTGGCTTGGAGACTAGCTGGAGACAGGCAGTGTGATACTCTAAACCAACACTTCCCTCTGACTCTTTCTTCAGTGCCCCATCTCTGTCTTTGGGATAAGTTATTAGCCATGGGGTCCTTGGTGGTTTTAGGGTGAAGACTGCTGTGGTTCTCAGATGGTCACCCTGGTCCCACTAGCACCCACTCCTCCAGTGGACATGCAGTGCAGAGCTCTCTGGGCTCCATTCTAAGTTACTGCTTGGACTATGTGCTCTCCTCCTCCAGACGAGGACCTGGCATCTAAAGATGTCAAATCTTACCCTAAATATATATTGGCCAATAATATATTCATCAAGATATTTAGTAGACAAATTTGCTTCTTTTTTATATCTTTCAAAAATTTTTTGGTTTGTGTTTTATAATACACATTTTAGAACAATGGTACATGTACATAATTCATAAATAAGTAAGTATAATTAGATAATTCAGCAAAAGGGAGTCTTGCCCAGGTCACACAGCTGGTTTGTGGCAGGGCTAGGACTTGCCTTCTCTATTCCACTGTTACCTTTGCCACCCTCTGTGTGTAAGGGATACGTCCAGCCCTGAAGCAGGTGTTGTGAGTGAGCCCTGACTCCCCGCCTATAGGTTGTGTTGTTACGTCAAGCTCTCTGGACTCGGAGTCAGAACACCCAGACTCCAAGCCTGGGCTCAGCATCACCTACTGAGAGTCTTTGGGTAAGTCCTTTGACTTCTCAGAGCCTCATGTTTTCCTCACATAAATGTTGAGGTAATAATATGAGCTCTGGGTACCTGAATGTATTATTTAAAGGGTCAGATCAGGTGTAACATATGAATAGGTTTTGGAAGCTATATTTTACTCTCTAAATGTTTCATTGTATATGAGTATAACTCACTGTGACTTTTCAGCAAATGTTTTCTTATTAAATGGTTGAATGTAGAAGCACTTCTTTCTGAATCAGCTCCTGAGTTGTGGAGTGGTTTCTGAATAGTATGTTCTCTGGACTTTGGTTGATAATGGTTATTCACTTGTCATTCTCAGATGCTAATTCCAAAGTGATATTTAAGTTTTCTTCTCACAGTCCCAAGGAAGGTTACTGGGTATTTGCTCAGGAAAGGAACATCTAACCCATAATGATGGGCTAGTATGCTTTATAGGCCTTTCCTGATTAACAATGTGAATACATTTGGGAATCGGTGTGAGTTGATGGGGAGTTGTGCTCTGTTGGTGGCATGGCAGCCAGAGCAACTAAGTGAGCAAAATGCAATCTGTTCTTGGGCAGAAGTTGCTAAAACTAAATTTACCCTGTATGTCCTTTGGGTCTTTGTGTGTCACTAAAAGCAACGTATCTCTCAGAGGCGATATGAAAGCAGAGCTCAGGGTCAGGTCCTTTTGCTCTGTGCTTAGGCTTGTCAGCTCACGTCTTCACTGCCAACATCAGAGGCTTCAGAATCATTTCCTCGGACTGGGTGCTCTTTCTCTTCCCAACCACGCTTCTAGATTCATACAGCTAACTTTCCCTGTTCAAGAACCTTCAGTGGCTTGACATTGTTCACACACCTTAATCTGGTGTTTGATGCATTCCAGGAGTGGTTTAGTTTACTTTTTCAGTACTGTCTTCCATTTCTCTGCTGTATGAATCCTCACTTCCAGAGTAACCTGGTCTACTCTGAGCTACAAATGCTCCACATCCTTTCTTGGTTCTTTGCTTATACTTATTCCCCTTGCCCAGGGTGAGCACCCCTCTCCTTCTCCCAGCTTCACCCCTGGATTCTTCAGCTCCTGTATATCCTTAGGGATCTTTAAATTCTTCCTCCTCCTGAAAGGGGAACCCTCCTACACTGTTGGTGGGAATGTAAATTAGTTCAACCACTGCGGAAAGCAATATGGAGGTTCCTCAAAAAATTAAAAAGAGAAATACAACTTGACCCAGTAATTCCACTCCTAGGAATTTGTCCTAAGAAAACAAGATCACAGATTCAAAAAGACATATGCACCCCTATGTTTATCACAGCACTATTTACAATAGCCAATATATGGAAGCAACCTAAGTGTCCATCTGTAGTTGAATGGATAAAGAAGATGTGGTACATTTACACAATGGAATATTATTCAGCCACAAAAAGAAAACAAATCCTACCATTTGCAACAACATGGATGGAGCTAGAGGTTATTATGCTCAGTGAAATAAGCCAAGCAGAGAAAGACAAGTACCGAATGATTTCAGTCATTTGTGGAGTATAACAACAAAGCAAAACTGAAGGAACAAAACAGCAGCAGACTCACAGATACTGAGAAGAACTAGTGGTTACCAAAGGAAAAGGGGTTGGGGAGGGTGGGTGGGGAGGGAGGTACAAAGGGATAAGGGGCATTACAATTAGTAATCACAATAAAGGTAGGTCACAGGGAAGGCAGTACAGCATGGAGAAGACAAGTAATGACTCTATAGCATCTTACTATGATGATAGACAGTGACTGCAATGGTGGGGGGTATGTGAGGATTTGATAATATGGGTGAATGTTGAAATCATAATGTTCATGTGAAATCTTCATAAGATTGTATATCAATGATACTTTAATTAAAAAAAACATATTTTCCACAATAAGAAAAAAAACTTCTCTTTCCTCCTTGGAACCATCCCTAACAGGTACAGCTTATAGAAATTTCTCTTTTTCTCTGAACTCTTTTTGCACCTAGTGTCTACTACTCAACTGCCCTATCAATTTATTCATTCATCTGTTTAATTTAAAAGGATTTATTGAGTCAATTTTATAAAATTATGATGTAGGGTCCATGTCTTAGATTATTTAATTTCCTCCAAAGCAATTTATTCATTCAACAAATACCAACTTGTGTTTGGACTCTTCTGGTGAAAAGCAAGAGAAATCCACCTGAAGATAGCATAATAGCAAAACAAACCCGAAAACCAAAAAAAAAAAGAACCTAGAAAAAAAGAAAGAAAGAGAGGTGGGGGAAATCATTGATGGTATTTAAGAAACTCAAACTATATTGTTAGACTGTTTCTCCCTGACCATTCAAATCTTTTTGGTAGAAGAATGGCTGCTCAAGCTGCAGTTCCCCACCCTCCAAGCTTGTAAACCTTTTAGGGACAGCTACTGTGTGTGTGTGCACACATGTGCACATACACATGAATGTCTCCCCACATTTATAAGCTCATTTGGGGGAGGCCTGACTTGGCCTGCTTGGATTATTCCATCTACTTGGCCATTCCCTTTAGCCAGGGATGTGAGGTGCTCTGACTGGCTCAGCCTGGGTCACGTGCCTACTTTGTGGCTGTACATTGTCTAGAGGCAGGGTACTATTATCTGACAACCTCACCATGACCAGTGAAAATATGAGAGGAGGAATTCTCCCCGCCAGAATAGGGACAGTGGGCAGACAAAAACCACAGAAGTCTTCCACATGTCAGCTTGGAACTTTGCATATGGCAGATGCTTAATAAATAGTTCTTGATCAAATGTTTGATTTTTAGCTTCAAAACTTCTTTTTAATTTGGGGAAAATCCACTCATACTTAAAAACTAAGTTAATCCCAGGTTACTGAATGTTGCTCTTAAAATTTCTTGAAGTCCCTCTCTTGAAGTAATGTCTTCCTTTTGGTGTTGGTTTATTCCCCTGGGGTACCTGCAAATATTTTAATCTCACAACCACAAGATGGCCCTTGCAAGTACTAAAGGCAGCTGTCTCTACCCTTTGAAACATACCACTTTCATGCTGAACACTCATTCCAATAACTGCTTCTTATTTGACATGTTTTCCAAACACTTCATGGCTTTTGTTCTCTAGTTTTTCATGGTCAGGCTGAAATGGGGCCCCTGGAGCAGAGCTGAGCAAAATATTTTTGAGGTAATGTGATTCTGTTTCACCTCCCTCATTCCATACATTATATATTTATTAATTTAGTCCAATATTTTATTAAAATGTTTTAATAACCATGTTATTGTTTATATTAATGAGTACTCCAAGTTTTTAAAACAATCAGTTAGCAAAAATCATCCAGCATACTTTTCTCAGGAGCTTTCTTATATGGTTGGAGGTGTTCAATTAAGGGATCCAGTCTGGTTACATCTTAGTTCTGCTGACTCTTCCAGGAACCCCTCCAGCAGCCTAGCAGGTACTGAACACTCAGAAGAAGCTGATGATCCAGGTTCCTTAATTACCTTGAAATATCACCCCAGTGCCAATCCTCTCCAGTCCTCTTTGGTTTAATTTGCCTGCTCTTCAGAGCCAGGAGCCAAGAATGACCTTCTCAGTTTATATTCCAGGGGAGGGGAACTTATCCAGGCATGTTGAAGACAAATGAGCTGCATTACTTTTCTCAGACTTCCGTAACAAAGTACCATAGCCTGGATGGCTTAAACAATGGACATTTATTTCTCACAGTTCTAAAGGCTAGATGTCCAAGATCAAGGTGTTGGCAGGGTTGGTTTCTTCTAAGTCCTCTCTTCTTGGCTTATAGAAGGCTGTCTTCTGCAGGTATTTTCACATGGCTTTTTCTGGGCATATCTATATCCCAATATCCTCTTTTTATAAAGACATCAGCCATATTGGATTGGGTCACCCTAAAGACCTCACTTCACCTCTCTGAAGATGCTGTCTCCAAATACAATCATAGTCTGAGGTATCGGGGGTTAGGACTTCAACATATGAATTTGGGGGGTGACACAATTCAGCCCTTAACACAACTAACCACCTGAAGGTGTCTGTGTGCGTGTGCGTACCTGTCTGTACCAGCAGTGGGGGATGGCTGCAATCCCTGGGCAGGGGAGCTCAGGCGGAGCAACTGCACATCCTAGCTGAAGCCCAGGGTTGAGGTTGATCAGCTAAACCAGGACTGAGTAGGCAAATGCCGACCATTACACTGCTGAGCATGTTCCCCGTTCTTATTTCTAAAGAGCTCAGGGCCCAGAATACCCTTCCAGGAGCCAGGGAACCAACAACAACGTTTGTACCTAAAAAGAAGCTTTTCAGTACTTTGGGTCAACTTGAAGGACATACTGAGTAGAAGTTCTTATTTAATATTTTCTTAGTGATCAGGATGATGGACCAGCAAGTGAGCCTGTCAGATTTGCTGGGGACACTGTGGACATCATTAAGTAACATGCAAATCATTAACTAGGAATGTAGACAGGGTGCCCAGACTTCATCATTTTTATTCCCACCCCTGGGTAAACCTGGCAGCATAAATGCCCTCACTCCTGCCTTGAGGAACTGCTCTGAAATGCAAAGTTTGACTCAGCCAGCAAAGTAAAAGAAACTGTAATGGTCTCATCTCTATCTTTTTGAGTAATGATATGCCAGTTTCCCCCCAATAAATTGCATAAAGGTGAAGAAGAAAAATAAGTCTTTGACCTTTCTCGTTTATAACCATACTTAGATATTTCTTCTCATATCTTATGCTAGCCACAGAGCTTTGCATAGCGGCAATTTAATTTCCTGATGCTGCAGGCATTAAAATGGATGGGACCTCCTTCCCTCCTTGCCTTCTCCTCTGCAACCTGAAGCCTTCTATGCGCCTGTCATTCAAGGTTTGTCATTCACAGGACCCTAGTGGGGCGTTGCAGGTAAATCCTTCCTTTGAAAGCAAACTGTTCCCACAGTGCAGAGCAAATAGGTGCAGGATGGCAAGAATTACGAATGCTGAGCATGTGGGATATGGCAGTCACACCCTCTGGGTGATGAATATCTTTTATCCAGATAAATGTACTTATAATTTGTTAGTTTAATTACTGCAGCCTTGCAAAGTCTTACACCAGTAATTCCTTTCTCAGCAAATTAGAGGTCTTAAATAATTCTGTGGGAAGACTAATTCCTCACTCTGGTTTTTTTTGGACATTTCTCTGAACCGTATTTCCAGAACTCAGCTGGGTGCCATTAATAGCTTGGTACGATGCTTCTGGTTGCATTGTGACCTATAAACTCCTCTTTGGACTGGCTCCTTTATTTCTGACATTGAAGCATAAATCTCCTTTCAATAACTACCTTCCCCAGCTCCTTTTAGGATGTGAGAAAGATTTCATCCTTTTCAAACAACCAGCATTCTTCGTTCCCAAGATGAAAGTAAGATATTCCTCCTCCAGCTAGACCCCAGTTGGGAGTCTGACAGAAGAGTCTGCTGAGGATACAGTACTCATGGGCATTGCCAACTACTCTTCATCCCTGCCTCGTTCCAAGGTTGAGCACTGAAAGGGCCAAAGTTTGCATTGGCAAAAAATGTATTTTTTCTCCCATACTTTGTAATTTCTATTCATTTCCTCTATTTTGCTAAATAATGTCTTTCTTTCCCTCCGAGTGAGAGCTGGCTTAGCTGGCTTTCTGTCAATAGGAAATCTCTGCTAATTGGCATTTCTCTGCTTTGCAAGCAGAATGATAACTGATACTCATAATGATATTTCAGAGACTCTGCAAGATTCTGAAGGCACCCATGAATTCTCAAAAAAGTGATTGACTTGTGTGCAGAATAATTTTGGTGTCATGTGTATTTTATGGTTTTCTGATTCACTGCAAACTAGATGTCCATGTATGGGATATAACTTTCTACTTACCAGAATATTTATTAAGTAGAACCCAATTATGTTTTTGGAGAAATGGAAAACAGGACTTTTTCAATTTGAAAGTTTCTGGTGGTTGGACAGGGATCAAGTCTAATGCTTCTTTTATCTTTGGTGCACTTAATAGGGGCTCGGAGGGTGCTTATTGGGTAATGGAGCAGTGCAGGGACATGGGTAGCTGTAGGCTTGACAAAAAATCATCCCCTAAGCAGGCCTGAACCAGAGGCCTTGAATATTCTTGTTAAACCTGAAAGTTCAGATAGATGGGACTAGAACAGGCTGCAAAAATGTAGAAGTCAGGAAAACTCACATAGAATGCAGGTCAGAGCAGACAAAAAGATAGATCTAAATCCAAAGGTTTGAGGTATTGAGAACAGTTCCACAGGGTGGAAGTACCAAAGTGGACCTTGAGCCATGCCATGTGGGGCCCATGGTCATGTGGGGCCAAAGATGCTCGACCTCTGCGGCTCTTATGGAAAACAGGGATGAAAACGACTGGTTGCTGAGACTAGCATGGCAAACCAGCTGTGTCTTCTCCTTTGTGACAGATTACAGTGGCAGCAGCCAGGTCAATCATATGTCAGTCTGCTTTGAAGGCTGAGATGGCCAAGTCTATCCGTTCATCTTTGCTGCTGTATACTTTGTGTGCACGGACAAGACCTAAGGTTGGTGCTATTTGACTTCACGCTAAATTATCTTGTACTCTGTGGTAGAACAGCTTCCCTTTTTTATTACAGGAGATACATACGTTAACTTGTATTAAGTAACTCTGACATTTACCGATCTCACTGAGTCAAGGCTCCTGTGTAACAGAAGAGATGAGAAAGAGTTCATTGTCCTTGTGTGACATAGAAAATTCAGTGTAACAAGCCACCCTAAAACTTAGTGCCTTAAAACAACAATGATTTTTTATTTCTCATGAGTTTGAGGATTGACTAGAAGTTCTTCTGCTGGTTCCTGTTGGGGTGTCTCATGTGGCTCGCTTCAGGAGGCAAATTAGCTGACTGAAAGATTTAAGAAGGCCTCTCCCATTCAGTAGGTTGCCTTTTCCTTTTACCAGTGGTTTCCTTTGCTGTGCAGAAGGTTTTAGTATAATGTAGTCCCTCTTATTTATTTTCGCTGTTGTTGCTTTGTTTTGGAGGTCAGATTCCAAAAATCACCCCCGTGTCCTATGTCAAGCTGCCTACCACCTTTATTTTCTTCTAGGACTTTTAGGAAGGCAGGAGGGTCAGACCTGGGGAAGGCAGTGTAGTGATGGCGGCAGAGAGAGGTTAGAGGATGCTATGCTGCTGGCTTTGAAGGTGGAAGGGGGCCGTGAGCCAAGGAATACAGGTGACTCTAGAAACTAGAAAAGGGAAGGACAAATACTCTCCCCAAGATGCTCCGGAAAGAATGCAGCCCTGCTGACACCTTGATTTTAGGCCCTCTGATCCCCAGAACCGTAGAGAATAAATTTGTACTGTTCAATCATTAAGTTTTGTGGTAATGTGTTGCAGCCATAGAAAACAATACAAGCCTCAAAGGAAAAGACTGGGGTCTGTGAAAGAACAATATGAGGAACCTTACTAAGATTAGGGGGGTTAGTGAAGACCATTCTGAAAAATGAATATTTTGGCTAAAGACCAATTCAGGAGAACACCTTTTAAAAAGTGTAGGGTGTTGAGAATTGCATCCAGAGAAACAATGCCAGGAAAAAAACCGTAAAGGATAGTTCTGTCTGTTACGGCAACTGAAAGAAGCCTGTTGGGATTGGAAATAAGAGGAGAGTGGCCTCAGATGATGGTGGTTGATTCATAGGTATCCATGTCCGCTACCAGCAGGTGCATTCTTCCCTTTTCCTTGACTTTCTAAGGCCTTCCCATCTTCTCATCTAGATATGACTACATTGTTGTCCAAAGTCTTCCATGCCCTGAACAACTTTATTCATCCCCATCTTTCCTATAACCATGCTCCCTTCCTCAAACCGGGTGCCCGGACCTCTGGAGACTCTCATGTTTATCCTTGAAGACATATCCTCAGATTTTTCAAGATTGTTCTAATTTCAATGATAAGTTTTAAAAGAGAAGATGCTTAGGCCATCATATGGGTGTACCTGCTTGAGTTTCATTTTAAGATTTCAGCACCTCAAGTGGTACTAGTTGAAGGCCAAATAATGTCCAGGCAAGCCGTATAAACAAAGGATTTGAAGAAGCTTCAACAGAAGAGAATAGAAAGAAATGAAATGATCAGAGGGCACAAAGCAGTGTAAGAACTTGAACAGCGTCAGGCGGCACCAGGCATGAGAGCACATGGATTGTGTGGACTCATTCTTTCCATGAACCTACTTGTAACACTTCACTACTAGTAAGTGGGATTAAAAGTAGGTAAAATGGAGATCTTTTCTCCAGTCTCGCATTTTCTATTAAGTTGATAAGTCTATCAAAGCAGTGCATCAATGGTTAAAAGTGAGGTCATTGTCCCCTTGCTGTTCCGGGCAGCTCCATCCCATGTAGGTATGGGGCTTGAAATGTTGGAACTAGACCTGTACAAGTAGAAACAAATTGATTGCACAGGGAGTATCTTATGGTTTTCATTTTCAAAAATCTTTCTTGTTGAAAAAGTGTCCCACAGTCTCCTCTGATCACAGATCATACTGATTTGTATTTACCCTTTTGGATTTCCAGATCCTACTGGGGTTGGTTCACAAGCGTATTTGTCAGAAACAAGAGCCTCCAAGTCAAGATCTTGCTCTCAGTAAGTAGTGTCATCTTTCACCCTCCTGATGTTCCCCTCAAGGCTTTCCACACCCCAGCAACCTAGAAACTTCAGACTGTCCTTGGGCTCCACTGGCATCTCCTACAGTTTACAGGTAAAGGGAGATCTTTACAGTCTTGAGCTCTAATGGTGCCAAATGGAATATTATTTCTCAGAGCAGGCAGCCTACAGTGCATATGCCAAGGTTCCTCTCAGGTGAATTTCAGTGATGTTCAAAGGCTGTTACAACCCGAGCTTTCTGTGAAACTGCATTCAGAAAAGGTTGCTTATGGTACCAGTCTAATCCTTAAAACCCATAGCTCTCCTTTGCCATGTGATTTGGTTCAGTTTTCTTTTCCATTTTTTTAAAGTAAAATTTTTAATTTTGAGGTCATTGTAGATGTGCACACAATTTTAAGAAATAATATATCAAGAGCCCCTGTACCCTTTACCAAGTTTCCCCCAATGGTAACTTGCAAAATTAAAGTACAATATCACAAATCAGATATTATTCACATCATGTAGAAGGGGTGGGGAGCCCTGGCAAAGAAGAGTGGGTGCTCCTCCTTCCTGCTGGCTGGAGGTAGGGGTTCTGGCCACCACGTAGTTTCCATTGACACCATACAGGGGGTTTCATTCTTTTCTGATGGGCAGGGAAATTCCAGATCCCCACCTAGCCTCTCTGACACCTCGGTTATGGGATTTGGGACATCTTGATACAGCCTGGTGAGTGGAATCTGGGCTTCTGGCCTTTGCAGGTGTGAGTGGATGTAGGACTACAGCTTTTTCTATGGTGCTTGGCTAGAGTAGAGCAGTTATCTAAAAGTTTTGTCTTTCTAGGCTGCTCTCCTCCTGGTCCTTCGGCTAGAGAGAACATGTTTTTGCTGGGGCGTTTTTTTTTGTCTGCACCCGTTGGCATTTCTGGGTTACTGGGTACATTGGCTCCAACTCTGGGATATGTGAGCCAAAAAAAAAAAATCTGTTGAACTCATCACTGTGTCATTCCTCGGTCCTGAGATCCCTCCTTGGTGTGCCTTTTTCTCTCCACTTTTGAGAATCTTTTTATTTATAATATCCAGGGATTTTAGTTGTACTTAGTGGGAGGAATAGGAAAAAGTGCACATAAGTCCATCTTTTTGGAAGTGGAGAGTCCCAGGTGTCTTTTTCTTTTTAAAACACGGAATGCCATGAGCAGTCCTCTCCTGACCTCTCCAGAGCTCATGCCCCTCCCTGCTTTATGCCTGATGATCAAACAGCAGCTGCCTGTGAAACGGCCCAGCCAGGCTCCTGCTGGTCCCCTTGCCCACGTGTCCACTATTAACAGCAAGCACATGTACAGCGCTTACTATGTGCTGGGCACTTTACGTGTAATATTATGAGTTAGGTACTATTATTATAGGGATGAAGAAACTGAGGCCCAAAGAAAGTAATTCACTTAAGCTCACCCAGCAAGTAAACAGTACAGCCTGGGTTTGGACCTGGGCAACTTGGCTCTGAAGCTGCATTCCTACCTGCCTGGTTTTCCCCTCCCTCCCCCCAAATCTGGCTCCTTCACTTGAGTAGGCAGCAGAAGCCCCTGGAGGGCTTGAAAACAGATTGCTGGGGCCACCCCCAGAAGTTCTGACTCAGTTGGTCTGGGGTGGGGCTTGAGAATTTGCATTTCGACTAAGTTCCCAGGTGAGGCTGTTTCTACTTTTGGGAACCCACACTTTCCAAACCAACCACCTCTCCACCCTTTCCTTCACCCTAATTTGCTTTTTTAATTGCTCCACAGCCTTTTTGATTCAGCACAGGTAGCACCTCACCTGATTTAACCTACAGTTCCCTCTTCCACCCTCAGATATCCTCCCAAGCTCTCTTAGCCGTCTCTGTGGATCTCAATCACTGTAGTTGCCTCATGAAATGGAAATCACCGTTTATAAGTCTTATTTCCATCCCGCAGCCCCTTGAGGGCAGAGAGGTCGGTGCAGAACAAAGTGCATGTCATTCATCTTACAGAGTCACTTGGGGTGACTGTTGAAAGCAAGATTCCTGGGCACAGCCGCCCCCACTCCCCTGAGTTTCTGAATCAGTAGATCTAGGTGGGGTCCAAGAACCTGCACTTTAGGCAAACAACTTATGTGATTCTGATGCGGCGGGTTCCCTCTGAGAAACTGTCCTAGAACGTCACATTGTGTTTGGCACTAAATGCTCAATAATCATTTATTAACTGGATTTTATTGAACTGAACTTTGAAATGAAATGCTAAGCTCCTGAGCTTTTCTGTGCTTTCTCCCTGTCTCTCTCCAAACCCCCACAGTGGCAGATTTTGGTGCTCATCCCTCCAAAACCTAATATGCTCCCTCCCCACCCCACAAGTGATTTCTTTCTTTTCCTCTCAGTCCGAACTTCTATTCATATGCTGCAGCTTACTTCAGTTAGGTGTTGAATAAGCTTGGAAACATTTAAACAATTTTTGTTCAGGGCATCTTGTTTTTTGTTTTTAATGTTGAGACATAACTTACATAGAGTCAAGTGTACAAATCTTTGGTGTTCCACCAGTAAGTTTTACCTATGTATACACCCAAGTAACCACCACTCAGATCCCTGTGTGGAACATTACAGCGCTCAGCAGGTTCTCCTGAGCTCTTGCATGCAGTATACCTCCTGCAAGCTGACTCTGTTCTGACTCCTATCACCACAAGTTAGTTTTGCCTGTTCTTGAACTTGACATAGGAAATTGTATAGACTGTACACTGTCATATCTGGCTTTTTGTGTTTAACATTATGTATGTGAGATTCATTTATGTTTTTATATACTGTAATCATTCTTTTTCATTGCAATGTTGAATTCCATTTTATGAATAGAAAACAATCAGCTATTCTTACGTTGGGTATCTTTTTTTTGGCTGCCATTTTAGCCACTTTTAAGTGTATGATTCAGTGGCATTAAGTACCTTCGTAATGTTGTGTAACCATTACCATTATCCATCTCCACAACCTTTTTCATCATCCTAAACAGAAACTGTTCCCATTAAACAGTAACTCCCTATTTGCCTTCCTCCGGCTCCTGGCAACTGCCATTCTACTTTCTGTGTCAATTTGACTACTCTAGGGACCTCATGTAAGTGAAATCATACAGTATTTGCCTTTTGTGACTGGCTTATTTCACTTAGAATAATGTCCTCAAAGCTCATCTATTTTGTAGCATGTACTAGAATGTCCTTTCTTTTTAAGGCTGGATAATACTCCATTGTATGGATAAATAAATGTTTATCATTCATCTGTTGATTGACATTTGGGTTGTTTGTACATTTTGGCTATTAAGATTTTTAGTGTCAGAGTGTCCAAGGCAGGCCAATGCTGCTTCAGAAGAGTGCATACATGCAGATTCCTAGGGCCATGTGATAATGGGTTGGTCACTGAATTAATCATTCCTTGGAGATCCTGCAGCTAGAAGGACGTGTTAGTTGGAACTTGGGAAACAAAACAGGAGGATCTAGAGCTTGGGAAACATGTTAAGTGAGATAGATGTTCCATTCTGTAAAAGTGCAGGAGAGAGGGTGGAGAGGCAGGGTGAAAACAGATATTGGTGAGTCCAACAGCTGGTTGGGAAATAATTCCATGAAAGCCAATTATCTAGTGGACATTTCCAATCCTTTATTACATAGTTGAGGGTCCTTTTGAAGGCTGAGTTTTCAGTTTGATCCAGGCTGGTTACCGATACTTGGTTCTACTGCTATGACTTTTACCATTATCTTTTTACTGGCAATTCCCAAATCTGTCTTATTAGTACTAACTTTCTCTTGGCCTCCAGAACCATAATTCCATCATCCCAGTTGACACATATACCTATGTCCAAAGATACTTCAAATTCAGTATGCCCCAGATGACAAGTTTTATCTTCTCAGTCTTGATGGAAGTCATTACATTTTACCCAGCTCTGGAAGCCAGAATTCCAAGAAGCATCTTTGACTCCTTCCCTCCAAGGGCTCCATCTATTGATTTTACTTCTGAAACATCTCTAGACCATGTCCTTTTTTCTCTTAGTTCAGATTTCCTTGCATGAATTTCACCCCATGTCTTGTTTCATAGACGCTCTTCCCTTCTGTATTGCAGTCAGGGTTTTTCCAAAGGAGATCTGGTCATACTTAAAACTCCTTTTCTCTTTAAATCTTTGAAGTCTCCCCATTGCTGATAGGATGAACTTCATGTTCCTTAGTGTGGTTTATAAGGCCCTCCCGGGCCCACCACTTAATCAGCATCATCTCCTGTTTTACATCTTTCACCACATGCTTCACCCGTGCTGATCATTTTCACGTTCTCTAAAACTGGGCATTAATTTGTGCCACAGTGTCTTTGCATGTGCTTTTCTTTCTAAGAGCAGAATGTTATTCTTACAATTTTATTCATTTTTGAAGAAGTGGGTTCCCCTGTCATCCTCCTCTTCCTCTTCTCATCTTTTTTGCTTGGAGAAGGTAGAAGTTGTGCAAGATCTATAGTAAAGACTCTTGGGGTTCTTTACACCATGTTAAACAGCTGAGGGTTCCCATGTGGTCCCTGGGGGTCACTGTCAGATTCTAGGCTTAATGCCCCCTTATATAACCCAGTGCAAGCATCCTGATCCTTGGTGGAGTTGGCAAAATTTGCTGTATTTGAGTCTGTTGCCTTCTATTTCCTAACATTGTGATCTTTGGCATATGAGATTCATTCTTCAAATTGGGATATTATCTACTGTGTTATGGAAAATACTGGAAAACCTGGACTGGTTCACTGATGGAAGAACCAAGCAGCACTCGGAGGTCTTGGAGTGTTGAGGTTTATTTTACACCGGCGAGCTCAGAGGGGAGTAATCTCCCAAGGTCTGGGCCCTGAACAAAGGCAAGGGGGAGCAATATATATCTTTCTGCTTCCTTATCTGTAACATTTCTATGTACACAGCAAGCGAGCAAGCAAGGGGGAGTAAGTTTAGGGAGTAACTGCTTGGCAGAGCAGGGAGTGAAGGGGAGGGAGAAGTTAAGGGAGTTTCTACTGTTTTTGCTAAGAAGAGCAGCAGAAGGGAGCCACCTGGACTAGATTGCTGTCCTTGTGAATTTTTCCCTATCAACTGTGCATGAATTTTGAGCAATCCATGAATAGATACATGTGAAAATCTTTTATAAGCTGTAAATATTATAACTATTAGTTATTATTAATATGTACTTCATTCTTTTCTTCTACTCTTTCCTTTTTATATTTTCCTCTTCTCTTTCCTCTTCCTTCATTTTCCTCTATCTTTTCTTTTCTCCTTCTATATTTCTCCTATATCTTTTCTCCTTTTCTTTCAACTGGCAGTCATGCTCAAGCAGTTGTTAGCCCCACTTGGTGCTCTTTAGATTCTGACACCTATACTTACATAAAGCACCACCCAATTGCCATGCGAACTTAACAATGTTTACATTTCACTGCTTTGTTCAAACTTCTCTTCTGGGTGTTAACAACTCTTCCTGGCCTGGGGAAGAGTTCCCCAACTTACAGAGTCTTTGTTGTTGGACTTCTAAAAAGACTTTCTGTGTAACATTGTCAACTGATTAACCTTTAGGCCTGAAAAAAGATGGGAATATCAAAGCAGTAATATTTTCAGCTGTTTCTGGTGACGGGTGTATCAATCATAGAAATGTCTTTGACTCCTGTGTGGTTACTGCACCAACAATTGAGTATAACTTTCTGAGTTAGCAGGAGGTAATGGTTTCTTGGGGTAATAAACCTGTCAGGAGGAGGGAGGCTTGCATCTAACTCCATAAAAAATATGAAAGCATTGGGTGGCGGCACAAGGACGTTGAGGAGATGGCAACATCTGGAGAATCTAGAGACCTAAATTAAACAGTCTTGTAATTTATGGCCCTGAGAGAAATGCACGGGGCCAGGAGCCTGGCAACCTGGGTTCCATTCTTGGTCCCATCACTGACTTCCAGAGTGGCCTTGGGCAAATTGCCTGCCCTTTCTTTGCTTCTTGTATTCACCCTATAGGCAAGTGTAATAATACTATTTATATTTATCCATTTGTTACCTGAAGATTGTTTTTCTTTATTTTTTTCTTTCTCTTTTGGTGAATAAATGAGACTCCCTTTTTGAATGCAAGGTCTTATTCTTACCATGCATGTTTTTTATTTACAAGGATCTTTAATTTATTTTATTAGTAATTCATCAGACCTGGAGTGCCAAGAAGTATAATATTAAGGCCATGCCAATTTTAAAGAGGAAGTAAGTGCAATTCAGAAATACTGGTATTTTCAGAGTGGAAACTTTAAGATCCTATTAATCACACTAGTTTTCTCTTAATCAAGGACCCGCAGGACAAAAGAGGAACTGCAAATAAAATCAGAGGACCTTGAAAGTACAACTATCTGTATTTAATTATTGGCAAGTGGGTCATATTCATTATGGACTAGCAGTGAAGTGTCCACAGTCCTGTGGGTGTCACACAGCAGAGTAGAGCGGGGGCAGGTTTAGGGCTTAATTCAGGTCCCTCCTTCTCCGTGCAAACTTCCCAAGGCACAGTGATATCACTTACCTTGGTACTCAGTTATCACTTGCAGCATTTATTTTTGTTATAATCTATTTTTTTATTGCTTTCTTTCATTGTAATTTGACTTTTGAGGAATAGTTATTCCTGTGGTTACAGATTCATTCATTCCACAAATACTAGTCAGCTCCATAAAGGGTCTGTCAATATGGTGGCCTGGGAGTAGAGTGGTGTGCACAGCAGATGTGTCTCTTACCTTCAGCACTTTGGGATTGAGGGGAGAGAGACAAGGAAACTTTGCCATTGTAACTCTGGGGAGAGGAAATCCTGGCGCAAATTACCTAGCTGAAACCGAAATCAGTCAAAGGGAGAAATAAAGTTTAAAACCTGTTTATTGCTTACCAACTGCAGTCCGGGAGAGGTCTCCCACCTGTTCTGGCAGAAGTAAGCGAAACCTCCCCTCAACCTCTCAGGTTCAGATAAGCCCTGGGTTGCCCAGGTAATTACCCATTGATATGGAGATAAACTACTTCTCTCCACTCCTTAGCAACGCCTGTTCATATGGAGATGCACTAGAGCCAGGCTAAAAATTCTGGAATATTACAATTTTATCCATAGCCATGCACCTAACTGACTGCAGTGCTGTAAGTGTGCAGAAGAGAAAGCATCAGGAGCTAGGTTAGGAGAAGTGGTGATTGTCCTGTAAATGACTTTACCTGATGTTATTATAGCTCACAAATCTCTTCTTTCATCTTCCTCAGAACCAGTCAGTTTGCCCCACCAACATCTCTCCTTCACTGTGACGTATTTATTTATTGTTATTTTTAGTTATTTTTTCATTTTTAATTGTGGCAAAACACACATAACATAAAATTTACCATCTTAACCATATTTAAGTATATAGTTCAGTACTGTTAATTTCCTTCAGTGTTGGGCAGCCATGACCTCCTTCCATCTCCAGAACATTTTTCATCTTGAAAAACTGAAACTTTGTATCCTTTAAACAACTCCCCAACCCTTTTCCCCTCAGTCCTTTGCAACCACCATTCCATTTTTAGTCTCTCTGAATTTGACTCTGATAGTGTGGGTAAAGTGGGGTTCCTCTGGCCAGGATCCTCACTGAACTTAAATGTAACTGGCCTGTTGCTATGCTACCGCTTCCACACCTTTAGGCAATAAGCCATTATTGTGTTAATATAAGGAGTTCCGCCCATTGTTCTGCGCCAGACTGCGTGGCGGGGCTGCAAGACTGTAGGACAGCGGAGCGGAGGCTGGAGTGGTGGCAGCGCCCAGAGGATGGCTGTGCGGGGCGGCTGTGCAGAGAGGCCCAGAGGTAGAGACAGGCTTGCTGCATCCAAAGCAGCAGTGATAACACAGACTCGCTCTGAGTGAACTGGATTTTAGTGACTGACCTGCCACCTGGAAATAAAGTTGGGTATAACTTTTTCACCCCAAGAACCCTTTGCTGTAAATTTCTTTGGTCACAGTGAATCTATAGCGAACTTTCCTGGAGCTGAAACTCATTTGCAAGACAGATAGGTACTACCTATAAGTGGGATCATACAGCATTTATCTTTTTGTGACTGGCTTATTTCACTCAGCTTAATGTCCTCAAGGTTCATCCATGTTGTAGCATTTGGCAGAATGTCCTTCCTTTGTAAGTTGAATAATTGTATCCACTGTGTATACCCATTGTGTGTATCTGTTGTGTGTATA
Organism: Smutsia gigantea; assembly: GCA_032199065.1. Taxonomy (NCBI): domain Eukaryota; kingdom Metazoa; phylum Chordata; class Mammalia; order Pholidota; family Manidae; genus Smutsia; species Smutsia gigantea. The sequence goes on along the minus strand of JAVSCE010001456.1, from coordinate 646,865 downwards.
GACCAAGGTTTGCTTACCCTTTGATGGACACTTGAATTGCTTTCACCTTTGGCTATTATGAATAGTACTACTATGGAGTTGAGTATACAAATATCTCTTAAATATCCTACTTTGAGTTCTTTTGGGTATATATACCCAGAAGTGGAATTGCTGGATCACGTGGTAATTCCATGTTTAGTAATTTGAAGAATGTGCATGTATTTTGTACTTGGTTTCTGCTCTGACTATGGGTACACCGTCTCTGGTCAGTCCCAGACCTTGTGGCTAGTGCAGGGCATGTCTGACCTATATTTGTTTCTTCATTTTTTCTCCCTTAGAATTTTGCCAAAATCATGGTCCACTTTTGCTTGTTCTTTTTCCTTCCCTGATCCACTCAGACTTTAGCTAAGACCCCCTGAGGCAATCTTTTTAAGGAACACACACACTGTGTTTTCTGGTCTTAATTCAGTGAATTATAGATCCCTAATTATGGTAGAACAGTAAGGATAAGATCATCAGTGAAGAGTAGAAATCAAGGGGAAAAAGGCTCTTTGTTTAAAGTGAATGTAGAAACTATAAATGACAAGAAAGTCAGTGCCATCAACCTCAAAAGCCCCTTGGGATTCCCACAATTCCCCCTCAGAATTTCTACAAGCTTCCCTTGCTTTCCAACCTGCCTTTAATTAGTTCTTCTTTTCCTCAAACTTCAGCATTCCAGATAATGGAAAAAGCTATTTCTTATTCAACTCTATTGTTTTTCTCTGCTGTCTTGTTACCAGTTTCAAAACTTGTTTTCCACTATTTTTCATTGCAAATGTGTGGAATTTCAGTTACATTAAGATTCCTTCAGAAATTCAATAATTTTCTATTATAGAACAAATAGGCCTTTTGAGTGCTAACTTAAACACTTAACCACTGTTGATAACATTTTTTTTTCTTCCTTGAAGCTTGAATTCTAACCCACAGACTTATAAGTAAATATTTAGAATACAATTCTTTTGTGAGTAGGCCCATGCAGATTATAAACTCTTTTTGGTACTGTGCTGTTTTATATACAATCATCTCTTCCAAAGTGCCTATTACAATGCCTCACACAAAAGAGGTGTTCCATGGATAAGAAAGAGGGAGATTCCACATTCTCTCTAGGCAATTGAAATTTGCGTTTCACAGCTGTTTTGTCTTCTGTCCGGCAGCTGAAATCAATTTCTACTTGCTTTGTCCTTTGTTAAACAAGGAGCAACTGATTTTAAATGTAATTAGGTTTTTCACAACTATGAAATGCCAACCATACAGAAAAGTACAGAGAATGGTATACCATACATCCACCATTTACACTTAGCAGATATTAACATTTTGCAATATGTACTTCAGATAGCCTTTTTCTTTAAGAAACAAATGTTATAGTTAAAATCTGTCTACATCAACTTCCATCCTTGTTCTTTCTCCCTCTCTTCCTCACCAGGGATAACCAACATCTGTAAGTTGCTCGATTTATTCTCAAACATAATTTTATATTTTACTATATACATATGTTACCATAAACAATATAGGTATGGTCTGTGCATTAAGAGATATTAATAATAAAATGCTGTATGTATCCTTAGACAATTTGCTGTTTTTACTTCCATTAATTTTGCAATCTATCCATGTTGATACATATAAATCTAGTTCATATGTATTAACTGTTATGTAGAATTCCATCACATGAATAAACCAGTTTGTTTTCCCATTCCTTCTTGATGGACAGGGTTTCCTAGGAAACAGAACCTAAGACCAAAGCTTACATGGAAGCCAAAGCTGCTTAGGGAGTGTGGTCCGAGGGAAGGAGTGAAAAAAAGGGGCAAAGTCAGAAAAAGAGGAAAAGCTGATATGAGGATGCTGGCCCCTGCTTGCATCCAGGGCTGCTAATTGCTTGACCTTGTGGAACTAACCACTTTGTGCTGATTTTATGGGACGCGTTGTACTATATGAACTTCTATGTCTCAAGACAGTCCTTGGGAAGGGAGAAGAATTTAACCACCACCTGTGTCCCATTTATCAAAGATTTGCCTCATTATAGAGTTGTCAGATTTAGCATATGAAAATATAGAATACCAGTTAAATTTGAATTTCAGATTTATTATTTGTTGTTCCTCTGAAATTCATATTTAACTGGTGATCTTTGTTTTTTCTGGCAACCCACCCTGTGTGTTCAGAGTGCTGGTGGGAATACTGACTGTGTCCTAACAACACCTTGCACACCAGAGAATTACAGATCTGGAGTTGGAAGGCACTTTGAAGGCCATCTAGAAGAGTAGTTCTCAATTTTTTTCCACTTCCACAAGTATTTTGAAAATAAATTAAAAAAAAATTCTCCAGTTGATTCTAATATATCCTCCAATGGTTGGTACCCCAACCCCCTCACCAAATCACTGATTGTCTTCAGGGATCATGGAAGACTTTCTAAGAAAATGCTGTTTGAGTTAAAATTTGAGGCTTGATGAGGAATTAACTACACGAAGAGAAACGGGATAGAAGAAATCATTTCAAGTAATGGGAACTGCTTTTTCAAAGGCCTCTAAGTGGGAGGGAGCATGGTGTGTGTGGGAGAATTAAAACATGGCAAGAGTGGCCAAGGGGAAGGAGGAGGGTGCTAAGAGATATGGCTGGAGAGACAGGTGGAGTCCCCATCCTGTAGGGCCTAACACTCCATGTTAAGGATTTTGGACTTGACCCTAACAATAGTGGGAAACCATAGAATGATCTGAATTGAGGAGAGCCATGAATTAATCTGTTTTTTATAAGAACAAGATTTGGCCCCAGTGTGAGCAGATCTGAGGGGGTATCATTTAGACAGTGACCATCTAGCCAGGACATGATGTTGGATTTGATTAAGGAGTGGCAGTGGAGATTCAGAGAGGTAGATGGATTCAAAAGATCCTTAGTAGGTAAAATCAACAGTACTTATTGCTTCACATGTGAAGGAGAGGCATTAATAAAGGATTTTTCATGGTTGGGTGGTAAGAGTGCCAGTCATTGAGATAGAGAACCCTGGAGCAGGACAGGTGTGGAATTAGTATGGACCTGATTATTATAAAGGGCCTTTATGACATCTGATTGGAGATGATAAAGGTCATTAAATGTCTGGTTGTGATGTTTGGAGTAATGATTTGGGCTGGAGTTAGAGGTTGGTGATCAAAGCCGTGGGCATGAATGAGGATGCCTTGGCATAGCCTGTAGGTTAAAGAGAGACCAGACAATCAGGATTTCTGAATAGTAACTAGTAAATCTGATAAACTAATTCTGGAGAAAATCTCTTGAAAGAAGAGATTTCTCTCTTTGGCAACCAGTGGAAACTTCTGGAGAAATGTCATATCCCAAAGGGATAACTTTGATGGAAGAAATTTAAGTCATGTGACAGGTTTTGGGGGAAGATATATTAGAGTGGGCAGGGCTTTTTGGTGTCTCATAAACCACACTGGGCCGGAAGCTGCCTTCTGGCCCTATAAGAGCTATTCTGGTCCTTCCCATATGATGTGCTCTAGACCAAGCATAAGCAGAGAGACGCTTAAGACATCAAATTCGTGAATTTGTGAGACCAACTCAGCAGAGTGGTTCTCTCTGTTCTCTGTATTTTTTTCTAGAGAAAAAGGCAAACAACAGAAAAACAGGCAGGTTTTTACGATTTTTTTTTTAAGAAACTCCTAGAGGGCCTCCTGGCATCAATACAGATTTAGCCCCATCTCCTACACCATCTCTGTTTCCTTCTACAGCCTTAAAAGAAAATCATGATGCCATCATTTGATATCTTGCCTATATCAAGCACATGGAACTTTTATGGAACATCTATGATGTATTATCCCCACTTTGCGAATAATGAAAAAAAAGGAGGCTCAGAGAGTTTGGGCAGTGTCATTTAGCTAAGTAAGTGGCAGGCTAGGAATTTGAATATAAGTCTGACTCTCAAACAGTGCCATCTCCTAGTCACTGTATTACTGGTAAGTGTTCTGCATGAAGAAAGCCTAAAATCTAGATGAATCTGGATTCTAAAACAAAGATTCCATTTTGTCCTTTAGAATCCACTCTGTAATGTAGGAAAGTGGACTCAGATGTTTTGGAAACTTCGTGGGACAGAAAGGGTTGTTAGGAACTAGCCTTCTTTAACTTGCAAATTCAATTAACTAGAACACTCCATTCCCCATATGCTCCTAGTAATTGTTGTTTTACTGTGCCACAGGGAAAAAGTGAGGGAATAGCTCTGGGGAAGGAGAATGAGCAATGGAAGTCTGAGCATCCCATGGGTTTTGAGGATAAATTATCTGGTTAAGATTGGGGTCCTCTCTTTGTGCTTGAAGTTTTTTCTTTGTGCTTGAAGTTTTTATTGACTTTGAATTCAACTCAAATGCCTCACATGAGTTCTTCCCATCAGAGTAACAGTGTTAGGAATGATCACTATGCCTCCTGTGGTTTTTGAACTGCAACTTGGAAGCTTTTCTTGGTCCTGTTGGGCTGGTCAGCTTTCTCATTTTTTCTGATGATACCCTTTTGGGTCCTAAGTCAGAAGGTTATTTATTTTGCTTTGCATTTAGACCTGAGAGATCTTTGTGTAATTAATGACCTCATTGTTTGAATTACCTCCTTCTTAAGAGAGGAAAGAGGGAGGTAAAAAAGAGCAAACACTTTGGAGCCAGCTCCGCAACTGTAATGTGTTTTGTGCTCTTTTGCTTATTTTCAGATAGGAAAAGAACAGTGAGAATGAACACTGTGCAAGGACATGCCCCGGGGCATCATTTCAGAGCAGCTAAGAAGTCCAGGCTTTTGGATGACACCAACTCTGGAGGAAATCCAAGATGTCAGCTTTCCAGAAGAGGGAAAAAAGACACCTGTTGTTCTACCAGGTCACATCTTTGGACTTGAGGAGGAAATGGTCCAAATAATAACGCCACTTACAGCAATAACAGTCAATATTCTTTGTGTACTTGCTATGTGCCGGGATCAGAGCTCAGTGAGTTTACATTTCCCTTTTCGTCCTTACAGGAACCCTTTTGGATTGGTGTTGTGTCGTACACTGCAAATCCTCTGGGCCCCCATCTTGCATCTGCCCCTATTGTTGTGACAGGCTGAGCAGGCTTCAGTCAGCTTTGTGCAGGTGTCACGAGAGGGAGCCTCTTTGGCCTAAGCCTCCTACCTCTCACTTCCTACCTTAGGAAGCTCAACCCAGAATTGTGGAAGTGAATGCTCACGTGGCCACCTTGGGCAACGGGAGGTGAGAGGCAGTAGGTAAATGCTTCCCCCTTTTCTCCAGGCAGACTCTTCTGAGACCTATCTCACTAGCCTCCTCTGAAGGTCTTAGTGAGATGGGTGCCAGTCCCCTGTTCCATTCTCCCTGTTGCTCATGCCTGTTGCCTGGGATCACTTCACAAATGAACTTTACAAGTGAAGTCTCTGCTCTGGGCTGTCAGGCGGTGGTGGGAATACAGGTGAGGCAGATGTGCAGGGGTTCTGAACAAGCAGCCCTCTTTGTTGCTGTTCCTGCTATGCCTATTGGTGATTCCCATTCCCAACAGGAAGGACTCATAGTGACTTTCTCACTGGAAAAACCCAGTGTTGGCTTTTATCCAAATATTGCAGCAGCTACTGCCAAGGTATTTGACCCCCAACTCAGAAATTTGCATTAACTTCCCTCTTTGAGCTCTCTGCTGTACCAGCTCCTGTTCAGAAGTCTGACTCAGAAGGCTGTCTGAGTTGGGGTCTCAAATGGCAACCCCGAAATGGTTATCCTAAAATCATGTTTATTTGCTTTTCACTTTTATCTTGTTCCTTGGGAACCACGAAAGTTACGGAGAGAGTTCTGGATGGGAAGGTTTTGAGAGGCTGAGCCTGCCAGGGTCTGTGTTTCTAGCTACATCTTCCTCAAAGAGAGTCTCAGGCTTAGTCTGATCCTCCTAGCTCAGTGTGCTGTTATCCTCATTTCACAGCTTAGAAAGATGAGGCTTTGGGAGGCTAAATAAGTAACTTGCCCAAAGTCAGATAGTTCCTAGGTGGTGGAATTAGCATTCACACCAGGTTTCCCTCACTCTGGATCCTGCACGGTAATTCCTGTGCAACACTGTGTAGGGGAGGAAAAACTTTTCCTCCACCTTGCTCTGTTCTTTTGGCTGGTCTGTTAATTAAATTGACATAAGACAGATTAACAGGAGGAAAATTAAATTTCATACATAAGGAGCCCCACAAAGACATGACCACCAGAGTCAGCCAGACACTTGAGGCTTACATACAATCCTGAGCTAAAGAGAAGGCAGTAGGGTTCTGGGGTTTCAAAGGGTAGGAAGATGATTCACAGAAAGACGGGAAGAGCAAATGTTTAGTAAAGGAATGTTTGTCAGGCCCTGTGGAGAGAAAGGGACCCAGAGAGGAATTTGGACACACAGGCCTTGGCACTCCCCCGGCCTACCACACCCAGCCCATACTCTGTTCTTATCTCTGGTGATCCTTCTTTCCTGCACCAGGCCTTCTATCTAAATTCTTCTAGGCAGTTGAGTCTTTTGGGCCTTCCTTGAGTGTCTTCTGCTCAAAATAATCCTCGAACCAAAGTGGAACATTTTGGGGAGGCTGGTTCTGAACCGTCATCTGCCTTCTAGATGGCCTGCCCTCTGTGGGGCTGTTTTCTGAGCTCCACTTCTAGGAATACAGGCTAAGACATCCAAGAACATCTGGACTTGGAGACCAGGGAGCCCTACTGTGGGAACTTTATGGGCTCTTATCCCCTCTGGTCGTTGTCTTTGTTGCCCCTTATCTGTTGCAGCCCAGAAATGAAGAGTGAAATCCTCAAGGTGAACATGCACTTGATTTGGGGGCAGGGGAGGGAAGGTGCTTCCTTGTGTGTAGCCAGGACTGTGGGAGAAGATGGAAAGTAGAGTGGGTGGGGAACCATGAAGCAGAGGGAAGGAAGATGGGAGGGTGTGGGCCGGCAGCTCCCAGGAGGGGAGACCCGTAGTACATCTCTGGGGCCTACAGGGAGCCCAGGCTGAGGGCAGGGTCGGCCTCATGGGGTGTGACCTGTGTTCTGTCTTACGCTCTGCTGTTTGCAGTCTTGAAGTTCTTAATAATTTTGAACAAGAGACCCTACATTTTTATTTTGTCCCAAGCCCTACAAATTAAGTAGCCTATCATAAGAGTGGGGTTTCGGCAGCCTCCTACTGGTGGGATTTTAGAGGGACAGCAAAGGGCCCTTTCCTTCAAAGCACTCACCTTCCCTCTTGCCTGAGAAGCAAAAGGAATTAAGGATTAAGATGCAAATTCCCCTAGGGAAGAGAGTGATGGTTTAAATTTCTGCTAAAATTTAAAGAGCTAAATGCAGCAGTCTTTCTTGGGAATAGGTTTTGATGAGGGTGGGGAAAGGTTGCTCAACCATACCTGGAGCTTAAGGTGGGGATGATGAGGGGGGCAGGCAAGAAGCATTGACTTAGGAAAACCAATGTGGAAGCTGCATATATTGAAAACTTTTTTGAATTTCATTGCTTCTGAGAGCTCCTCTTATATGCAGTTGAATTAAATTAAATTCTAATCTCCAAACGTCTGTTACTTTGAGCCTTGGTCATCTTCGTATAATGGAAATAGGGTTGAAGTGAGGTTTCAGTGATCCAACCTGCAGGAAACTGCAGTAGTGTGCTGAACACCAGCCCTGCCCTCAGCTAGTGTCTGTTTCCTTTTCCTCTTACAGCACCATGGGTGCTTTGAGTTCCAGACAAGTGGAAGGGCTCATGTATTTATCTGGGTTAATTTGGGCCAATGCTTATTATTGAGGGGCAAGAGGGGTTTGAATGAATTACCAGGCTTGGCACTTTACAAGACATTTCTAAAAGCTCTTTTGTGCCTTAAAGGCACAGCTTCCAATTACAACTTTATTCTAGTTGAGCAAGAGATTTTCTAGGTCATTAGAGTTCCTAGAAACCCTCTACGAGACTTCTGTAGAACCTAAAGCTTGACTTTTAACAGATTTATTTGCCTTAGTTTAATCTACATGAGTGTTGTCTTGGGAGGGCCCTATTCTGGGCATCTATCTGCACTACACTGAATGTTCCACTGAGGCCTCTCAGGGTGTGTGTGTGTGTGTGTACATGGGCACACATGGATCAACATTGCTCTTACTGTTTAGTCTCATAATCTGTTAACTGGATGTAGTCAAGGAAAAAAATAAAGTTAGACTTCCTATTTTTTCACCAGCAAATATCCTTCCAAGTGTGTTCTCCTTTGTCCACTATTATTTTGTCTAGTAGTAGTAATTTAATGGAAGACATGTAGCTTGAGAAAAGGTGTTTCACCCTGATCAGTCTCAGTGTGGGCAGAAGGGAAGGTGTTTTTGACTAGTATATTCCTCCTGTTTGAGACTTAAAATTTGGCTGATTTCTCAGCTAACACCAGACTGGAATTTATAGGTAATAATGAATTTGCAGTGGAAACCAAACCCAAAACAAAGCAAACCAGAAATTATTCCAGTTTTCTCAAGTTCTTATTTTTACTTTAAAAAGTATACAAGTAATCCATGTTTGTTGTGGAATATTAGAAGGTATATATTGGCAAAAAAAAAAATGGATAGAGAATCTCTGGTAATTTCTTCCCTTCACATAACTCTCCCTTACTCTTCATGTTTTTGATATATATTTTTTTTCCTCAAAATTAGATTATACTCTACATTCTGTTTCTATACCTTCTTTTTAATACTTAAGAATATTTTGTTAACACAATTTCTTGTCAGACTGTAAGTTTTATCATAATAAAATCGTTATGCTTATTTTAGTTCCAACTCCATATAATAGCTTATACTTTCAAAAGCTATAGTTTATAGCGCCCGTGTAAAGAGAAACTGATTGGCTCAGCTGTCACCTACCTCTTTTGTCTGGAGAGCTTTGTCATGGGCATTGGCAGCCTATGAATAGCTACCCTAGACCAGGTGACCATCCCTGTCCGGTCAGAATTGTCTGAGCCAGTGGGCAGGAAAGATCCCCTAGGAGGGACTGTGGGTGAGCAAAGACCCTAACAACAGGGACAGTAAATAACTCTTTGTATTAATATGTCATTTAACATTCTTAAATTTAAAACCCTATTTGTCTTTTAAATTATTCATGGTGTGTAGCCCCATTCTCTTTCTCTTCTCCCTTTGCGACTCCAATGACACAAATGTTAGATCTTTTCTAATAGTACCAGAGGTCCTGGAGCTGTCCCTTCATTCTTTTTCAATCTATCTTTTCTGTCGTTTTATGTTCAAGTGTACTCATTCTTTGTCATTCAAGTTTACCCACCCAGACCGCTGTTAAGCTCACTAGTGTTACTCCAAGCACTCTGTGGCTGCACAACTCCAACCCCTGCCTGTCTTCACATGGCCTTCTCTTCCTCGGTGTTCACCTGCTGTCTTCTGTGTCTTACAAGGACACTTGGCATTGAATGTAGTACCCACATGGTAATCCAGGGTGATCTCTGAAGACCTTTAACTTAATTACAACTGCAAAGGCTCATTTTCCAAATGAGGTCACAGGTCACAGGGATAGATCAGTGTTTCTGGGGGTGGAGAGCTAGGAACTCCCATTCCACCATCTTGCCCTGAAAACAGTATCTGTTGATTTCCCTTCTCATTCAACTTGAGATCCTCCCAGGTCTTGGTATGATGAGGGATTTTCAGTTGAAACCTAGATATTTTGGATGTTATAAGACTCTAGATCTTATTTAAGTCCTGGATCTTACCGTAGCAGGTTTTTTGACACCACTGTGGCAGGAGAAGAGCACTGCCGTCTTACTGCCAGTGTGGTTAGAAGTCCAGGTACCCCACTGGCCTTTGTTGACACCTAGGTCAGGAGGCTCCTTGTTACTGCTGGCCAGGGTGGGAGTTCAGGGTCCCACTAGGCCTCCTGACACCCTCCTATCTGGGAGGAGCTCCCTACAAGTCCTCCAGTAACATTGTGGAGGGACAACTCAATACAGTGGGGCTGACTCCCACTTAGGTTTCCTCGGACACCACACAGGTAAGGGAGGAAGGATCCTTGTTTCCATCAGGTGGGGGTGGAAGTCTACCTTTCCCACCTGGCCTTTGCTGCCAGGGGTAGGGTTTAGGGTCTGCAGCTTTCTCTATGGTGTTTACAAGAGTAGAGCCATTACTGTCTAAAGGTTTTTGCCCTGCTAGGCTGCCCCTGTCCTGGTCCTTTGGTTAGAGAGAGTGGGTGTGTTTGTTCTGGCATTTTTGTGTGCACCCATTGGCATTTCTGGGTTGCTGGCTTCATCACCTCCCAGTCTGGGCTCTTTGAGGCAAAGAGGAAACCCAGGGAGCTCACTGCAGGTCCCATGGTCACTAGCCAGCCTGCCTTCTGCTCTCTGCCTTTCAGAGTCTTATTATGTGTGATTTATACAGAATGTCTAGAGTTTTTAGCTGGACTGAATGGGAAGAATAGGAAGGAATGTCTACTCTATCTTGTCAGAGATGAGGTCTCTTTACTGATGTTAATATATAATAAACAATTTACATTTTCAGAATTAAATCCTTTTTTTAAAAAATTTAATGTCTTTCATGCCTCCTAAATATTATGTAGATACTAATTTTTTTTTAGTGATTTCATAGTTTCATCTTTTATGTTTATATCTTTAAGCAGGTATTTGTCAAAGGATGGCCTACAGACCACAGTTTCTGGGGCCCACATGAGAGCTTGTGAATCAGAATCTGTGGGAGTCTCTCTTTATATCAGACTTTCCAAGTGATTAAATATGTGCCAGAATTTGAGTTCTACAACTTTCTCCATTCAAAAAATTTTTGATGTAAGTTGTAAGGCACAGATTTCACTAATTTTTTTTCCTAAGTGGTTAGTTGACTGTCTTAAGATCATTTATTAAATTGTTGTCTTTTCTTCACTGATTTAAAATGCCACTGTGATAAATTGATAAATATATATGTGTACATATAAATATTTGGGTCTGTTTCCAGATGTTCCATTCTGCTTCATTGATCTGTCTGACCATTCTGGCGCCAGTAACTTATTTTTTAAAATTGCCGTAACTATAGTCTGTGTGGACTTCTGAATGTTGCCTTGCATCTGTCTCTAAAAGCTGCCTAAGAAACCATTTGCCAGGAGAGAATTAGATGACTCATATGTGAAGATGCTTTATAAATTGCTAAGATCTCTGGCCTCTCAACACATCCCTGACACCAGCACTTCCTAAAGCACTGATCTCATCCTGTCCCTTCCTGACTCTAAAACCTTACTCATAAAATGAAGTTCATTATCCTGGCATCCAGGGGCCCTTTGTCTGCCACCTTCCTCTTCAAAATGACCTCCCACTTGCCTTCAATAAAGTCTTCTTCTCTAATCATGTTTATCTACTTTCTGTCTACTAGTCTTGCCTGACACATTTCTTGTATTTTTCTTTTTCTCTCACGTTGAAGTGTGTCATTCAAGGCCACACTCCTTCCAGAAAGCTTTTCTCTGAATTTTCCAACTTACCTGACCTCTCTTTGCACTAATAGCATTTACTTTACATTTAACATATATTCACCTATGAAGTTTCTGTATTATGAAGTAAGTTTGTTATTTATGTTTTCTGGAGTGTATCTGTCATCTCCCCCAGTGACATGTCATATCCATCCATCCAGGACTTTGGCCTTCTTTTACCTGTGCTCCTGTGCTCCTGTGTTCCATTAGCAAAGTGGGATAAACAAGTAGACAGTCACTCGGTACATATTTACTGGCCGAATAAGGCCAGGTAATACTAGATTTTGATGGAAGTCCATGATTGATTTGTGTAGTTCAAACCCAGGTAGGGGATTGCTCTCCTTGTTTCATCTCTTTCCAGGCACATGTTCAATTCAAAGCGAAGTTATGGATAAACCTGTTCACTGAGCAAGACAGTGATCTCATGGGACTCAGTGATATCTTCTTTAGATCCTTGCAAAAATCTCCTTGCATCTCAGAAAGATCTCTGTGGGGCAGAACAGGGGGATGTTTAAGAGATACTATCATTGTCTCCCCTGCCTACAACCCCATACAGGGAATTTACCCATCTAAAGCCCTTGATGCCTCAGCAGCCATTAAAAAAAAAATTTTTTTTAACTCAATTGATCCAATTCCTCTGAGGCCACAGCTGATTGGACTGATCAAAAACGGTGCAGAGTGATGAGCTGGGCCAACTGGGCTCTTGCTCTGGAGAATTAGAGCTAAGAACATGGAGGATAGTTGCCAGTTGGATATGGGCGCTGCAGCTGAAAGATCCTGCAAGCAGAGTCAGGATCAGGGAGGCTGGAATGGCAAAGAGAAGCTGAAGTACAGAGCAGGGGGAACAGGAGAAAGCTGGAGAAAGAACTAGAGTGATGTATCTGGCAGAGATATAGGGAGAATATCTATCTCTGGAGCACACTAATAGCTCCCTATCCAAGCTCTCTTGAGCTAATAATCTCTTTTCCCCCTAATACGGGGTCTCCTCTGTGCCTTTCCTGGAATCCTCATGAGATCATTTAGGTCTAAAAATAAACCCAACTTTTAATGACCAAGCTTGAGGGAGAAGGGCATCTCTGCTCCTTTCAACCAAATTAGCTTGGATAGAATAGATGACACTGAGGCAAATGGTTCTCAGCTGTTTTTCTGTCTAGAGAATATATATTTAAACTCCAGGAGGAGTCACATAACTTAGAGTAGCTGCATGAATTTAAAAAAAAAACAACTGCTTCTTAGCAAGATTTTCAGCCATTTAATACTTTTTATCATGAAAAATTTCAAACATACAGAAAAATGGGAAAAAATAATAGAATAAGCCTAATTAGTCTACCATTCAGATCAAACAGTTATTAACATTTCTTCATATTTGTTGACTTTCTCTTTTTTGGGGGGTGCTGAACCATTTTAAAGTAAATTACACGTATTACAACACATTACCCCTAAATATTTCAACATCTTTCTCCAAAGAGGATGTTTTCCTATATACCCATGATGCCATTCTCACTTATCACCAACCTGACAGTATTTATTAATATCACTCATAACCTGTCTGTATTGAAATATTGCCAATCGTCCTTGCTTTTATAGATGTCTTTTTAGATGTTTTGAGCCAGGACACAAAGATGACACTGCACTGGCTTGTTATATCCTTTAGGTCTCTCAGTGTCTAAAACAGTCTCTCCCTCTTTTTTTAATGAAGAAATTAGGCCAGATATGTTGTAGACTGACTGTCCCACATTCCAGAGTTGCCTGATGGTTTCCTCATAGTGTTGTTTATCTAGTTACCTAGTTTCTCTCTTGCCTGTTGTTCCCTACAAAGCAAGTTAACTATAAAGGCCAGGTTGGATTTAAGTTAACCATTTTTGGTGACAGTAATTCATAGGTGGTGATGCCATGTGCTTCATATTGAATTGCATCAGGAGGCACAAAATGTCTGGCTAACTAGCTCACTATTTGTGATCCCACATTGGTTATTCTTAAAGATGGTGGCAGCCAGATCTGTCTGTTGTAAAGGAAGATACTTCCTTTGTGATGAGCAAATAAACTGTAGGTGGTACTATCCAGTTTTCCATTAACCTTCATTAATACCTTTCAATAGCACAGATAATTTCCTAATTATCCAGATAAATACTAATGATTTCATTAATAGTAACTAATTATTTCATTAATACTAATGATTTCAGTATCCATTGTTGATTCATTTCTGAATGGATACACTTTCTCACCGCCTAATGCTTTCTGATAATAGATCAGGTTATGAGGCTAACTGAGAAGTCTCCTTAATTGGAGGTCATCATGTATGTGACTGTTAATACGGATATACTAACTGTTATCTAGTGCAGCCGCATAAACTATGCCAAGGTATAGTGACTCAAAACCGCGAGAGCTCTTTTATGACCTATTATGGTCTCTGTGGGTCAGGGATTTGGGAAGTGCATGACTGGGTGCTTCTAACTCAGAGTCTCTGTCTTAGGTGGTTGTCATTTCACAGGGCTGGAGCTGGAAAAGCAGGAAATTAGAATACCTGGGGGCTGGCTCGCTCTCTCTGCATGGGCTAGTTTGGATTTCTAACTCGGATGCTGGCCTCAGCGTGGTAGGACTTATGTGATGGCTCAGAATTCCAATGTGGTTCTAGCAAATGAAGTAGCAGTGGCATTATCTTTTGCAACTTAGTCCTGGAGGTTACATAACTTCACTAACATATTAGTAGACCAGCCATTGAAGTTGGCCCAGATTCAAGGAGAAAGGGCATAGATCCCACTTCTCCATGGCAAGAGTGTCAAAGAATTTGCAGACATGTTTTAAAACCACCACATTATTTTTTATGAAGCAAATGTATTTACATGTGCATTTATTAATTTTTCTCTTAAAAAAATGATTTGAGTAATTTATCAATGACAAAACAAATGGAGCAATGAAAAATGAGATTAAATCACAAAACAATGAAAGGATGAAATATACATGTACCAGGCACCTGGAGTGATTCTAGTTCCTTCCACTAAGCACCATATTTACTTCCTGGCAGTGAAGGTAAAACATGAAGGATGTTGGTGTTCATAGTTCTAGCTGTTCAGTAAAAGGAAGTTTACAAATTTATCTGGAGTCACTTTTTACCCTTGACACTGAGGTTTAGGAAAACTGTTGAATGGGTCCTTTCATCATAGCCATTGAGAAACAGAATAGTCAATGCCTGGCTTTTGTTGCTGAAAAGAGAAAGAAATGCTCTTTAAAGTGGACACTTGTGATACCATTTCTCTGTGAAAATAGAGAATAAATACTATTAGCCTTTAGCTTGTTTCCATGGGGGACTAAGATTTGATATGGGTGTGTTTCTTCTGAAGATCTAATAGGATCTGTCTCAGGGAAACTGTAGCAGTGATTTTTCAATTCTGGCTGCACATTAGAATCAACAGGCTTGGGACACCTCTGAAAAACTCAGTTACCAGGCTATTCTTCAGATCAATTGAATAAAATCTCTTGGGGTAGGGCCCAGCCATCAGTTTCTTTAAAGTTCCCCTTGTGATTCCAATATGTTTAGAGACAAGCTTGGCAAATTTTCCTGAAAACCGCCACTTAATAAATACCTCTGGTGCTTGGGTCATACTGTTTCTGTTGCAACTATTCAACTTTGCCTTTATAGCTGGAAAGCAGCCACAGATAATAAGTAATGAATGGGTGTGGCTGTATTCCAATAAAACTTTATTTATAAAAAACAGCGTATGGCTGGGTTTGGCCTGTGGGCCCTAGTTTGCAACCTCTGATTTAGAGGATGGGTTAGGTTAGTTTACAGTTCTCTTCAACAGCAGCATACTCATATATGGTGCCTTAGATACACGGATGTGAAGGAAGAGAATTCTTTATGATTATTGTGGTGGCCACATGGACAATTTAAGTGGTAGTTTGAGTTATTTACTATCTCTTTTAAAAGAGGAAAGGGGTTAATTCACAAGTTTATGTAATTGCTTGCCTAGGCACCCCCAGCTTCCAGCACCTCTCCTATACAGCTCTGTGTCCTCAGGACACGATCTTTGGAGCTAAGAGAGACCTTAGAGGTTATTCCCAACCCCCTCTCTCCAGAAGGGCTGAAGTCACCCATATTGCTAGGGCTGAGGACCCTGCCATCTGATGTAGGGGAGCATCTCTCTGTTCCCACTGCCTCCCCATTTGCACCGATTCCCACTTTACAACTTCCTCAAACACTAATGTGCCCACAGAGCTCCTGCCCTTCTGCCTCTTGAGAACACTCACTGCCATGGACCTTGGCATGGTTTGGATTTGTTTCCCAGTCATTGTAAATTACTTGAGGATGGGGTGATGCAGGGCTCTGCACTCTCCACCCTGCCTTGCAATAAATGCCATCTCCCACTTCTCACCCTCAATAATACTCCTTCATACCCAAGTCCAAAAGCTCCCTCTTTCTCTGAAAGCCCCTTAACTTCTCTGCTTGTTAAGGCTGGGCAATCGTACCTGCCCCCAGTCTTATCTCAAATCCCTTTCACTGGGACTCAGAGAGCCCTATCCTCTCCTGGTCTTGTTTGTAGGCCTATTTCTGCTCTTTCAGCATCTTTTAAGACAGTCCACACTGTGTTTTGGTCAGTGCTGGCTTAATCCCGGGCTGGTTTCCATCTGTGTAATCTTTTTTGTAATTTCATCTACTCTCACGATTTTGGATTCCAGAAATGCCCACAGCTCTCTATCTCTGCCTGGTATTATTGCAGTCGCCTACTAGTTAAAGTAGTCAATTAAAAATTCTTGTGACACGTCAAAGAACCTAGTGAAGAGTGACCTGTTCACATTTTGACTGCATTTCCTAAACAGCTCTATGCTGGCTTTATCAGAACTCTTTGCCCATATAACTTTTTTCCTTTTATTTATTTCATGTGGATAAATTTTCAGTTGTATGGCAATTAAGAGTTATTAAGTGGAAAGGTATAAAATTTGGGAGATCTTGATTTCTTTTGGTTTTAATTACTGACTGTATTCAGTGTCTAGATAATTTGATTCTGAGGTGATTCTTAGGTAAATACTGTATATATTCCTGTATAAAAGAGACTAATTAAAATAATGAAATATCATTGCTCATCTGTTAAACCAGCCTTAAGTATTAAAATAGTTATTTTTCTGTCTTGGTAGGACTTTGGTAAAACCAGTAGCAGTGTAAATTGAAATACTTCTTTTAGAAAGCAATTTGGCAACGTCAAAAGGGTGATTTTACAGTTGAAATGCAAGATGTATCATACTATGTTTGAATGTCCTTAAACTTTTCAGAAAAAGAAAATAAAGCTGTTTGGATACAAGGACAGGGAGGTGGGGCATGAGACGTTGTAACACTGGGCTAGTTCAGACATAATATTTAGATTTTCTCTGTGCTTGGGGGTGGGGCTTCATAGACTGTAGGAGAAGGGCCAGGGCCTTTTATTTTAACTCTGAGGTTTTTTTTTTATTAGATAAGGTGTTTTTGATGGGTCTAAGAGCTCTCTTTACCAATGTTCCAATTATTATATCTCCCCAGCAAATATTTCCAGTAGAAAATAATGAGAGGGACAGGGCAAAGCTATGTGACTTCCAGGGGAGAGGGTTCTTCCGTTCCCTCTGCCCTCAGGGTGGCTGCTCACCAGTCTGGCTAGTACATTTTTTTTCTGAGAGAAGCAGGAAACCAAAAGGCAGATCACGGTGGGGCATCTTCAAGGCCTACCCATTGTTCAGTTATATTGCAGGTTTTACACTCCTGCGCAAAACAGCCTGAATCAAGACAAAAGTATACCTAGAATCCTATCACATTTTTTCCAGATTTGATTTTTTTCCCAGCATTAGCCACGTGGAAAACAGGCTATAAATTTGAGTGTCCCAGCAATTAGTACCTGTGTTTTATATGGAAACAAACAAGGATTCACAGGCTTTGTTCAGCTGTTTGGTGAGTTGATTGTACTGAGTTGATTGAGTTTTGTGAGTAGATTGAATTTTGCACACACATCAGATGAAGCAGGTAAAACTCTGCTCATCTTGTGACAGAGTTGAGAAAGCAGAGACCTGGTCCAGCACTCTGGTTCCCTGAATTCTCTAGGAACATTCTACCAATTTCCTCAGTGAAGCTAAGCAGGTCAGTTGGAGGGAGAAGTTAGTAACTGGGTTATAATTTTAACTTTTTCTGGTTAGGGAAAAAAAAATAGTAGTGGGGCCCTGAACAGTCTGGGAGCAAAGTCATGCCTCTGTTTTTTTGTGCCTGGAAGAGAAGATACATTTGCTAGTAGATGAGGCTGAAGGAGAATTTCTGAGTTGCCAGCGAAGTTCTGTTTCAGTTGTATGTGGCTGTGAAACACAAAATCCCCACACATAATGGGCTTAAAGAATGATGGGTGATTTCTCACGTTCTTTGGGTCAGACACTGGGGCAGGGCGTGCTTGGGTGGTTCTGCTCTGTGTGATGTTTGGTACCTGGGTCATGCAGTGGCTGCATTCAGGGGAGAGCTTGGCTGAACATGCAAGGTGGCCTCTCATCCTTCAGGGCTTTTCTCCTATGGCTTCTAATGTTTCCCTTGTCTAGTCTGGACTTCCTTATGACATCATAGCTGGATCAAAAAGTGTGAAAGTGGAAGTTGCCAGGCCTCTTTGGCCTGGACCAGAACTAGCACAGTAATGGCACCCATTCTACTGTCTAAAACAAGTCATAAGAGCAACCCAGACTCAAGGGCAGGGCATGTAGCTTCGCCTCTTGATAAGAGGAGAAGCAGTTTACCTCTTGGAGAATCCCAAGCAATGATAGGGGTGTGATTTTCTTCAAAAAACCGAACTTAAACTTATTATGCAAATGTCACTTGTCACTAAATAATTAATATTTAGGTTGGTATTTCGACAAATGAAATGATGGATTTAAGAATTTTATAAATGGCAAAATACTATAAGACATCAAGTTCTAGCTTGATAGAAAAACAAAATTGAAAGGCTTCTAGGAAACTGTAAAGCTTAGGAGTCCTTACTTAATATGTGAGGAAAACAAGCCTGCTCTAAATACTGACCTTGTTTAAGTTCATTATTTTTCAATTCTAAGTCAATAAGTCTTTATCACCTTGACAGAGTGAGGACTAGAAATACCTCATGACTCCAAGCTCCGTGCTTATTCCTTCTCTACCTCCTGATCATATGGATAAGTGCTGTCAAACCAGCAGTTATGCCAAAAGAAAATCTGTTATCAGTTGCTTTTCTCTGCAAAAAATCCAGTTTTTTGCCTTAGGCACTGTTGACATTTTGGGCTGGTTAATTCTTTTTTTCCAGGGTGGTTGGGGGGTGGGGAGTGGGGGGTTTCCTGCTCACTGTAGGGTGTTTACCAGCTTCCTGGCCTCCACCCACTATATGCCTGTGGGAATCAACCCCCAGCCAGTGTGACAATCAAACATTACTAGATGTCCCAATTGAGATGCCTGCCATAATCCAAGGTACTGACGTTTGCCAGGTTGCAACATCCTAAACTGTTTACATAATGTTTAAGAATGTACTATTTTCTAGACCAAAAGCTAGGGCATTGGTCTTATAAAGGATATTATCCCCTCCCCAGTTCTACCCTCTGCCTCCCTGCCCCAATTTGTACATGCATATTTATAAAACATGTTTTACATTATAAATTAAATGTCTGAAATTAAATTTGATGACATACACTATACAGATCACCATTAATGAAATGGCTTAAAATCCAGTTGTTTTGGAAAACCTAGGATGTATAGTTTATAGAACTGCTCTTGCAATCCTAAAGACATAACTGTTGGCAAATGTTCAGTGTTATCTTTTTACCTTACTTCACCCTGGATGGACTCAACTGGAGAGGTGAAGTTGAATAATAGCATGTTCATAAAACAAAGTGAAGCAGAGATTTGGCAAAATGTCTAGTTGATTTGAAACAAGTAGACCAGAAAATATTCAGTTTAAAAACACTTCCTGATTCAAGTACTATTCAGACTGACTTTCTACACTAATCAAATTGTTTAAAGGATTCATTTCACTTGATATGGTGTCACAACAGCTGAAGTGTCTTATAAATTATTCTTTTCAAGTTGTTTATGATTCCAAGCATATGTATTACAAAACTGAATTGGATCTGACAGTTTCTATCTCTCTTTCCCATGTAAATGATAATGTTGATGAAACTATAGAGGCAACACCAACAATGAAATTAAATAATTTCAAGGTTTCATGCTTAGAAAATCTAAGGCACCACCAGACAGTTCCCGAGGAGGCAAAGCAGAGTGCACGTAAACACTTCAAAGAAGTCTTCATTGTTCAATGGTGGTTAAGGCAGCCAGATCACATTTATTTCTCCTTAGATATAAATGGACTACCAAATAAATCTATCCAGCTTCCCCATATATAAATGCATGCTTAAATTTGTTCTTTTCTTTGTATTTTTTTAGCTTTCCCACATGTACAAATACCTATAATTTTCCAATATGCTGTTCTGCTCATTTGGAAAAGCTGCCTGATAGTTTCCCCTCTGGCATTTTGAATAACTACTCGCTGAAGATGCTAAATAATTCTCAAGTCTGTGCAAGTTAATATTTCAGCCTAGTTCCTAATAAAATACAGCTGAAATCTCAACCAGGAGATGTTATCTATCGTTTGACATGAATCTGATTGTGATAATGAAATGCTGCCTGCCTCATTCCTAAATGTTGAAGTCGAGATCCACATGGGATAATCTGGGCCATCTGGTTACCCCCAACGTTTTTATTGCATATGAATTTAAAATTGTCTTGCCCAATGATATGAAACAAAGACTTGATATGGTTAAGGTGGATTTGGTGACATCATACACTTAAGTATTATCATCTTAATAACCGCTTTCCCAGTGGTATCCCCCTCTCCCTTTCCTTCCCACCCCACCATGAGATCTGACACGGAGCGTCTGTCCTCATCTTCTCTGCCTCACATCTGGATTTGAATTACCTATAATTATATCCTCCAGGAGCCCAATTTTCTCCACAGAAGAATTCTACAACAGAGTTCCATAGTTACATAAGAATATAGTCCATTAATTTCTCTGCTGATTTTAATTTCTCCAATCAGATCTTTGGCAAAAGTATAAAACTTCACTGAGAGACTAAGGCAGAAAGACAACATTTCAGATCAGAAATAATGTATATAAAGAGACAAATCATTGTAAGCAATGAGGACATTTGGTCCTCTAAACCAGAATGTTATTAACCCAGCTACATGAAATAGTATATGCCCAGGCTCCAAAAGAAATTTAATAAGATCTGCTGTACTTTTTGATTAATTTCTTGTTAGACTTTTCTGGGATACAGATGAGTTTCCTACCTTTGTTTCCCTGAGGACTTTCTTCAGTTCAGGGTCGCAAAGTAAGATGTTTTAGAGAAATGACTTGCTTGATCCACTTTGAGTAACTGCATATGAAGGTGGAAAGGGCTTCCTTTGTGAACACCATAGAGCTCTCTCCCACCTCCAGCTTAAGGTTCACAGAACTTCCTAATATTTTAGCTCCAAATGGCCGGTGAAAGCCTGGCACTGTTAAGATCAGTACATCCAGTCGAATGTCTTATCCAAAGTGTGTTGCGCAAAATAGATGTAAATTTTTAAAAAAGCATTTAAACTTAAATTGCTTTGTGAAAGCTCTTTATATTGCTGACTTAACTGTTATTCTTTTCCTAATTTCATTTAAGATTAGGGAATTTTTATTTTGTATTTATTTCACTTTGTCACATAACATATCTGCATCCTAGTGCTTCCTGTCACCCACAGGGCCATTTGCTCGGTTTCATATGTTCAGGATTGTATTAAGGCACCTGGACACTAGGTGGCTTGGGATGTAGGAAAAGTGAGCAGGAGAGTCCTGGGGAGTGTTATTCAGTCTGCGTAAGAATTCTCCCTGCTCTTCTAGGGCATGATGCATTCAACAGAGATGATGTCCTGGAGGAGTGAAAATTGGTTCTCAGGGGATTAAAAAACTCTTGGATATTACAATACTTTGTGGCCCTCTAAACTTGAATCCAAAAATCATAGTCCTTAGTACTTAATATAAATCTTATTAATTAGATTTAAATTAAGTGAATTCTCTCTCCTTAAGTGGACAATAATGGGGAAAAAAAGGGCTGAGAAGCACTGCTCTAACATATATATCTTCTCTGTGGCTTTGGAAACCGCCCATGATAAGCATATGTTTATTTTTTTTTCACTCTCCCTCAGATAACACCAGTACTTTAAAAATATTCTCCACTGTGGTCTTCTAAAGATGAACTCTTGGAAAAATAATTAGAAAAGGACCTTCCACAGATGCTGGGGACAGACAGCCAAGTGTTGCCTCTCAGGAATTACTTTAGGGTAGTTAAAACAGTGAGCCCTGAATTTCCCCATAACCCCTTGCCCTAATTACCCACCGTGTTTCCACAAATATTCCATCTCTCCCACTTCAAAACTTAAGCTTTACCTGAGATGTAACTTCAGTCCATATTTTTCTTCCAGCTTTGAGGTATAATTGACATATAACATTGTGTAAGTTTAAGGTATATATAATGTGATGATTTGATA
Organism: Smutsia gigantea; assembly: GCA_032199065.1. Lineage (NCBI taxonomy): Eukaryota > Metazoa > Chordata > Mammalia > Pholidota > Manidae > Smutsia > Smutsia gigantea. The sequence goes on along the minus strand of JAVSCE010001456.1, from coordinate 624,901 downwards.
CATGCATATATTGCAAAACATAGAACACAATAAGGTTAGTTAATTACCATTTTGTTGGTGTTCTTGCTATAGTGAGAACATGAAAGCTCTCACAGCAGCTTTCTAGTATGCAATACAGTATTTATAACTATAGTCCCCATGCTATACCTTAAATCCTCAGAAATTATTCATCCTGTAACTGAAAGTTTGTACCCTTTGACCAACATCTCAAGCATTCCCGCATTCCCCCAATCCTTAGCAATCACTATTCTACTGTTTCTATGAGTTTGGCTCTCTTATATTCCACATATAAGTAAGTTCGTACAGTATTTCTTTTTCTGTCTGACTTTTTCTCTGTCACCTAGCATAAGGCCCTAAAGTTCCATCTATATTGTTGCAAATGGCAGGATTTTCTTTTTTATGACTGAATAATATTCCACCGTATGTAAATTCCATATTTTCTTTATCCATTCATCTTGTGATGGACATTGGGCTGTTTCCATGTCTTGGCTATTGTGAATAATGCTGCAGTGAGCATGGAAGTGCAGATATCTATTTGAGAGAGTGATTTCATTTCTTTTGCGTTGATATCTACAGTTAGGATTGCTGGATCATATGGTATTTCTTTTTTTAATTTTTTGAGGAAACTTCATACTGTTTTCCATAGTCACTGCACCAATATCTGTTCCCACCAATAGTGTTCAAGGGTTCCCTTTTCACCACATCCTTGTTGGCATTTATTATCTCCTGTCTTTTTGGTAGTAGTTATAATAATAGTTGTGAGGTGGTATATCTCACTGTGGTTTTGATTTCCATTTCCCTCATGATTAGTGCTGTTGTGCACTTTTTCATGTATTTGGTGGACATTTGTGTCTTCTTTGGAAAAATGTCTATTTACATCCTTTGCCTGTTTTTAAATCAGAATTTTTTTTTTTTTGCTTTTGAGTTGTAGGAGTTCCTTATATATTTTGGATATTATCCCCTTATCAGATATATGGCTTTTAAATGTTTTCTCCCATTCTGTAGGTTGCTTTTTCATTTTGTTGATTGCCTCTTTTGCTATGCAGAAGCTTTTTAGTTTGATGTGGGTCTACTTGTTGATTTTAACTTTTGTTATTTGTGTTTTGGGTGTCATATACAAAAAAAATTGCCAAGGCTGATGTCAAGGGACTTTTCCCTGTGTTTCCTTCTTGAGGGTTTATGGTCTTAGGTCTTAAATTTATGTCTTTAACCTATTTTGAGTTAATTTTTGTGACTGATGTAGGATAGGAAGGAGTCCATTTTCACTTTTGTATGTGGCTGTCCAGTTTTCCCAGTAACATTTACTGAAGACACTATCTTTTCCCATTGAGTATTCTTGGCTTCCTTGTCAAATATTAGTCCATTGGTCTAGGTGTCTGTGTTTATGTCAGTATCATGTTGTTTTGATTACTATAATTTTGTAATGTAGTTCGAAATTAGGAGGTATAATGCATCCAGATTTGTCCTTTCTCAAGACTTTTTGGCTATTTGGAATATTTTGTGGTTCCATATGAATTTTAGGAATTTAAAAAAATTTCTGTAAAAAATGTGACCATATGCTTTAATTTGAATTCCCATAAAACTGGACTCTAAGACAAAGCCTTGAGTTCAGCATAGAATATTTGGGAAGTGATCTTGGGAAACAAAAGGAGGAAGTGGGGAGGTGAGATAAGAATGGGGGGAAGCTATGGACAACTAGTGCTAAATCTTTTTGAGGACCCTCAGAGACACGTGGATTGTACCATAAAAAGCAAAGGGGTCCTGGGGCATTTATCACCAACTCCCATTCTCCAATTGTTGAAGGTTTTCCCAGTGGCATTAACATCCTTATATTTCTGGACCAACTCCCTGTGTGGAACAAGCTCTGATGTTGGTGAAAGCCCTTGGGAAAAGAAGACGAGAGAAACAGGCATTTAAGGTGAGAAGCTGTCAGCTTGCTTGGAATCATACTGTAGTTCCAGATAAAATCAAGTGACTGAGGAGGTACCAGATAAGGCCTCAGTTGTATCTGCTACAGTACATAACCTTTCTTTGGTCAATAGAAGGTGAACAAAAGTGATGAATGTCACTACTTGGTGGGGGCTTTAAGGGACAGTTCATGATTTCCATATTCTTTTCTCCTGCTAGAGCAACAATTATGGTTCAGATGAGGGAGGCTCCCTCAGCTTCTGTCCTGGAGTGAGAGGATGTGGGGCAGAATTAGCAGCTCACTCACAGGGGGCTAATATGGAGCATGAGTGAGAAATAAACCTGTTTCTTACAAACACCTAAGATTTTAAGGCTTATTACCAGTGCTGTGTAATCTAGTATGACCTGATTGATACATATCCACTCCCAAACTGATTTATCCCATCATGGTTAATTTGGGTACATGATAGTTCATTTTGATACCAGAAAAATCCAGGTCACCAAGTAAGAGAGAAGTATATCCGGTTGAAGGTGAGCCACACAGGATGGCTGGGGTTCTCCTCCACTAGCTTGTCTGGGGACCGAGGTTCCTTTTATCTTGCTGCTCTGCCACCCCCTGGGACAGGGGTTAGCACACTTGTTCTGTAAAGGGCCATAAAATAAAATATTTTAGATTTTGTAGGCCCTATGGAATTTTTTTGTTCCAACTTCTCAACTGCCACTGCAAAGTGAAAGTAGCCACAACAATAGGTAAATGAATGGGAGTGGCTGTGTTTCAATAAAGCTTTATTTTTATGAACACAAACAATGAAGTGGGTTTTTTCCATTTGCCAAGGGGCCCATTGGGCCTTGATTTAGACTTTAAATATAATTCATGTGCTCATTTGGGTAGCACAAATACTGGAACTGAAATAATTCCGAGAAGGTTGGTATTTTCCCTATGGAAGGACAACACAAAGAATTCATGAAGTGCATTGTTACAGGTGACAAATGGAATCATTTAGAAACTCTAAAATAGCTTTAGGATGTAAGTATTTCTCATGAGCAAGTAAGAAAATAGCAAGAATTCCTGTAGATAATTGGGGAAATGACATGCCCAACCAATTCATGAAAATGTGATGTTAATAGCTATTAACTATATAAAAGAATATTCAACATCCAGAGAAATAATGGAGAGGCAAATTGTGGCCATTGTGAGCAAGACAGGTAGTGCTCACCAAATGTTCCATGCCTTCCTTGACATATTCAAGCCTTCTTTGAAGTTAGGCTGTGTTCATATGACTAGTCTTGCTTAGTGGACTAGGATCACTTGTAACATATGTGGCTACTGGGCCAAGGTAATTAAGAAATAGTGTACTTCCTTCAGCCCTGTCTCCTCTTTGCAGCAACCTTGGAGACATGTGTTTTAGATGCTGCAGCTGCAAATGGAGGATTTATGTGAATCTGAGATAAACTTTTATGTTAGCCCCTTGGAATTTTGGCAATGTTTGGTGTATTCTAGAAACAGAAAGAAGGCCAGTAGAGTTGGCTTACAGTGGACTAGGGACGAAGTGGCAGGAGATTCTGTTGGAGAGGGAGGCAGAAGCTGGATCAGGCAGAACTGTGTCGACAATGTGAAGAGTTTGAATTTTATTTGTAGTGTAATGGAAAGCAGTGTGTCGAGAATATGCCCTCAGAACCTTAAAACTGTCCCAACTCTCTGACCCAGAAATATGCAGAATCTATTCTAAAGATTCTAAAGAATTCTGAGGACATTCTGAAATGTCATCAAAGATTTATATGTAATAATATCTTTTTCTTAAATTATAACAGCAAAAGGCCGAAAAAGCTTAAATATTTTAAAATACAGGAATGATTAAAGCATAATATTGTTTTTACTAAATAGATCTTTTCCTAAGGAATTTTAAAGACAGAAGTTCTTATGGTGCATTTGCAGTAGCAACAAAACTTAGAAGGAAGTTAAAGAGAATGTAGGTATGAAGGATGGGAAGAATGACTTGAATAAATGGAGGGAAATAGCATGTTTCTGGCATGCAGGGATTTAATATTGTAAAAATGTCATTTCTTCTCTTTTTCAGCTATCAATCAATAAAATTCCAATTATATTCCCTAGGAAATTTTTAATTAAACTTCCAAACTTGAGTCAATGTTCATCTAGGAGAAAAAAAAATGTATGAGAAAAACTAAGAATAGTTTGAAAAAAGAACAGTGTGGGCTCCTGCATAGTTGTGGACATTGACTCAATGGAAATAGTAGGAATACAAAATGTTTATAGGAAAATTTAGTGTATGATAAAGTTAGAGTTTCAAGCCATGTTTATAGGAAAATTTAGTGTATGATAAAGTTAGAGTTTCAAAGCCATGGGGGAAAAACAAACTATACAATAAATGGGTCTAGGACAATTGAATATACACTCACATAAAACTAGAGTTATTCTGTCCCACATGTAATACCCAGAAAAAAATACCCCACGTGAATTGAAAGACTTCACCTTTTAACATAGCCCACTATAAAACCAGAAAAAGATGTTGATATAAAAGTCAACTAGGTCTGAATTCAGCAAAGTTGTGGGATACAAAATTAATACACAGAAATCTGTTGCATTCCTATACACTAACAATGAACTAACAGCAAGAGAAATCAGGAAAACAATTCCATTCACAATTGCATCCAAACGAATAAAATAACTAGGAAGAAGCCTAACCAAGGAAGTGAAAGACCTATACCCTGAAAACTACAAGATGCTCTTAAGAGAAATTAAAGAGGACACTAATAAATGGAAATTCATCCCATGCTCTTAGCTAGGAAGAATTAATATTGTCAAAATGGCCATCCTGCCTAAAGCAATCTACAGATTCAATGCAATCCCTATCAAAATACCTACAGCATTCTTCAATGAACTAGAGCAAATAGTTCTAAAATTCATATGGAACCACAAAAGACCCCGAATAGCCAAAGCAATCCTGAGAAGGAAGAATAAAGCAGGGGGAATTACGCTCCCTGACTTCAAGCTCTACTACAAAGCCACAGTAATCAAGACAATTTGGTACTGGCACAAGAACAGACCCACAGACCAGTGGAACAGAATAGAAAATCCAGATATAAACCCAAAGCATATATGGTCAATTAATATTGATAAAGGAGCCATGGATATACAATGGGGAAATGACAGCCTCTTCAACAGCTGGTGTTGGCAAAACTGGACAGCTACATGTAAGAGAATGAAACTGGATTACTGTCTAACCCCATATACAAAAGTAAACTCAAAATGGATCAAAGACCTGAATGTAAGTCATGAAACCATAAAATTCTTAGAAAAAAAATATAGGCAAAAATCTCTTGGACATAAACATGAGTGACTTCTTCATGAACATATCTCTCCAGGCAAGGGAACAAAAGCAAAAATGAACATGTGGGACTATATCAAACTAAAAAACTTCTGTACAGCAAAGGACACCATCAGTAGAACAAAAAGACATCCTACAGTATGGTAGAATATATTCATAAATGATGTCGGATAAGGGGTTGACATCCAAATTGTATAAAGAGCTCACGCACCTCAACAAACAAAAAGCAAATAAGCCAATTAAAAAATGGGCAGAGGAGCTGAACAGACACTTCTCCAAAGAAGAAATTCAGATGGCCAACAGGCACATGAAAAGATGCTCCACATCACTAGTCATCAGAGAAATGCAAATTAAAACCACAGTGAGATATCACCTCACACCTGTTAGGATGGCTGCCCTCCAAAAGACAACAACAACAAATGTTGGCGAGGATGTGGAGAAAAGGGAACCCTCCTACACTGCTGGTGGAAATGTAAATTAGTACAACCATTGTGGAAAGCAATATGGAGGTTCCTCAAAAAACTCAAAATAGAAATACCAATTGACCCAGGAATTCCACTCCTAGGAATTTACCCTAAAAATGCAGCAGCCCCGTTTCAAAAAGATATATACACTCCTATGTTTATCGCAGCACTATTTACAATAGCCAAGAAATGGAAGCAACCTAAGTGTCCATCAGTAGATGAATGAATAAAGAAGATGTGGTACATATACACAATGGAATATTATTCAGCCATAAGAAGAAAACAAATCCAGCCATTTGCAACAACATGGATGGAGCTAGAGGGTATTATGCTTAGTGAAATAAGCCAGGTGGAGAAAGACAAGTGCCAAATGATTTCCCTTATTTGTGGAGTATAACAACGAAGCAATACTGAAGGAACAAAACAGCAGCAGACTCACAGACTCCAAGAAGGGACTAGTGGTTACCAAAGGGGAGGGGTGTGGGACAGTGGGTCGGGAGGGAGGTAAATGGGGATTGAGGTTAGTATGTTTAGTACACATGGTGTGGGGCATCACAGGGAAAACAGTGTAGCACACAGAAGGCAAACAGTGAATCTGTGGCATCTTACTACACTGATGGACAGTGGCTGCATTGGGGTATGGGTGGGGACTTGATAATATGGGTAAATGTAGTAACCACATTGTTTGTTCATGTGAAACCTTCATAAGAGTGTATGTCAATGATACCTTAATAAAAATTTTTTAAAAATTACTAGGCTGGAACAAACAGGCTGAATAAATAGCAAACAATAGTATTCCACAATGACAGGTAAATGCAGATTTTGACAGAGACAGAAAACACTGGTATGTTCTTAAAAACAAAGCATAACAGATTTTTGTGACAGAATATTTATGAAAAATGAAGAGAAAATTTTCTAAGTGCAGAAGTAACTTCAAAATTTAGTGCTAGAAGGGCCAAGTATGTCAGATGGCAAAGAAATTCAAAACAAATTATCTCTATCTAGGATGGAGAATTCAATATATCATTATTGATCTAATAGGTAATTAAGTGAGACAAAATACTGTGCAAAAAATTTAAGAATCATATATTGTTCAGTTCCATTGGATTGTGGCAGGGACAAAACTTGTGTTAAACACCTAAAATTTGTTGTACATATTGTTGAGCCACAAGACAGAAACAAGGAGATTGAAATGAATAATTATTTCATTAATTTTTACACCTGAGTAGATTTTTATTTTTTTTAATTAAGAAGTGAAAAATCTCCTTAAATATTTGACATTAATGTAAAAGACAGAGGACAGCCTAAGGCAATAGTGCTGACATGGTTGATAAGGAAAAAGATGTACAAGCTGAACTTTTGTCTGAAATATCCAGAAGTAACCTTTGTGTCTAATTAAATTCTACTGTGCATAGTTAGAATTTGTTACTAGGAGATACGGCTTCAACTGTGCCAACTTCAGTTTTTGGTGAACAATTCAGAGATTAGATATGATCATCTCTGGGCCAGTGTAAAGATAGCTTATTTTGAAAAACCCATATCAAATTTGATCTTGCAACCCCTCTCAGATAACATCGTGGGAAAATGTTGTTAAAGCAGTTAAATTTAACTTAGATACAAGATGCATTAGAAGTGTTAGGCAGAGCAGCAGCAGATTCTCAAATAAAGCAAATGATAGACTTTGGCAGAAAAAGAAATAAATATTGAATTTCTACTCTGATTGCTATTTAGTATGAGCTGATGTTTGCAAAAGGTCACAAGAGAGCCAGAGAGAGCTAAGTGTAGCTATTTACTTTAAAGGGATTAAAAATGTTGTAGAAACTTTTAGAAAAAACAGTTTTCCTAAATCAAGATGATATGAGAAATATGCAATAAAAATGATATTGTAATACATATAAGGAAATTAAAATAGGAAACAAAAACATGTCACTAACTATGAGGGACAAGATTTATGTATCAATTTTGAAATCAACTTCTATAGGGACTAGTTAGTATTATAGATAAGGCATAGTCACACATGAAAGTAGATATTTAAAAATTGAGTAATACATTGTTATAATGTAATAATATTTTGGTTTTATAATGAGCAATGATAAATTTTAGTAGAACTTAAGAAATATGAATAGTATGTATGTAGCACTTTAAAAGGTCATATAATAATATAAGTGAATTTGGTGCCTTTCTTTTTTCTTTTTCCTTTGTTTTCTTTTTTTTTTTTTGGTACTGAAGGAATTTGGTGCCTTTCTTTCTTGCTATTTAAGGGGATCAGAATATGCTACCTCTGAATATGCCACTTTGGCTTAAGGATTATTTCAAGCTGGAGGCAATTAAGAAGCAGCAAATGCAGAAAGAGCTCTTTGCCTCCTCTACTGCCTAAAAGCAGGACATAAATTGCCCTTTTTGAAGGTGTTCCCTCTTTCATATCCTGCACCAGGAGGAGGACCCCATCACTGGAGACAGAAAATCAGTACTGAGATAGGGCTGCACAAACCAGTGTTACCCAAATAACCCTTGTCTTCCATTAGTTTCCCCAGTGTACTTACTTTGCCACACCTGACCACCCCTGCGGGCCCCAAATCCTTTTCTTTGGTCTTGTCACATCTCCACAATTTATTGCCCTTTGTTAAGATGGTATATCAGCTCCTCTCTCTCCCCTCCTGAGTTTTATCACCACTTTGGGTCTTCATTTCCTCTTCTCTTTGGGCCTCTGTGCATGTAAAATTAAAATACTAACTTCAAATAAAATGTGTATGCCTTTTTTCCTGTTCTGTTTTCTGACAGTCTCATTTGAAGGTCCTGGTCACAGAACCAAAGAGAACAGAGGAAAACCTTTTCTTCCCCTACACTCTTGTTATTCTGTTATGTTTGTGTCAGTGTTTGTGTCCCTCAGCTCCAAATCTATGCTTTGGTATTTGGCTGGTGATTCTGGAGCTGAAACTCTTAAAACCACAGACCACTTTTCTGCTTGTCCAGCTGGCTCCATGTTAGTCTGAGCTGTATGGGGTTGTCAGAGTGAGACGGGAAGGCTTCTGGCTGTTGCCTTTTCCTAGGAGAGTCTCCTCATTGTGGCAATAGAAGCTCTCCCAGCTGAAGCCAATGTCCATTTTTCCAACCTTGCAGAACTGGCCTTATGATTCCCCCTCGCTGATAGGGAGTACCAGTTGTCTGGTGCCCCTTTCTTTGGGTTCTGGGTTACAGGCCCTTTGAATCCTCCTTTAAGTTCCTAAGATCTAATAATTCCAACTTCCTTTTGTTCCCCCAAGCCTTAGGGGTAGTGGTTGTTTCTTGTCCTAGTTAGCTCCATGATACCTTAGAGTTCTCCGACAACATTAAAAAAAAAAACTTTAAACCTAAAATATTGTGGTAAAATATACATACCTAGAATGTACCATCTTAACCCTTTTAAAGTGCAGAGTTTGATATTGTTAAGTGCATCCACACTGTTGTGCAACCGTCTCCAGAACTCGTTTCATTTTGCAAAATTGAAACTCTGTACCCATTAAACAATAACTCCCCCTGCTCCTAGCCCCCTGCCAACCACCATCTCTGTCAACCACCTATATTAGAGGAACTGTACAATACTTGCCTTTTTGTAACTTGCTTACCTTAGCATAATGTCCTGAAGTTTCACTGATGTTATATAGTGTGCCAGAATGTCCTTCCTTTTAAAGAATGATTACTATTCCATTGTATGTCTGTACCACATTTTGTTCATCCATTCACCCAACCATGGACACTTAGGTAAGAATTCTCTTTTGACCCTTCCAATTACCTTTAATAATTCTTTCTATTTAGTTACCTATTCTTCATATTAAATTCTCTTACCAAATAAGTGGTATGATTTCTCCTTCCTGACTGGATTCTTACTGATATAATGGTCTACAATTTTGAAAAAATAATATCATATTTGACTGGGGGTGGTCTGTGACTAGGCAGCTTGTGTAGGAAGCCTGTCTTGGGGTGTAGGAGCTATTGTCCATGGGGAGAGGAGTAATTGAGTTGCTGGAGGCTGCAGAGCAGAGCCAGGTGACCCTTCCACAGAGCTGTTGGCACGGGTTTAGCAGGAGAGGAGATACCAGGATGTGCTCCTTGCTAGTTCTACCTGCTGCCTGCCTTGTGGGCTTTTGGGGATATTCGAAGACCTGTTTCTCTCCCTCTACCTCCAACCTTGGTGACAGGAGCCCTTCCCAGATTGACCATTGCTCAGTTCTGGTGTCCTAAAAACAGTTTAAAAGTTAACCCCCCTGACCTAACCCCTCCCACCCCACCATGTCTCTACTTGTTCCTGGAATCTGTGGATGTTGAGCTGGGTGGCCTCGAATTGATCGGCTTTCTGTGGCGATTTTCTCCCGACCTGCATTTTTGGATGTGTACTTCTTTGCCGATCTGATCTTCGTGCTTTCTGCTTTGCAGGAATTCTTCTCTACTCTCTTGATGCCATGCCTTTTGGTTTTCTAGCACTATATGCATTTATTCTTTTTAAATAGTATATTTCTTTTACTTCAAGGGATTTTGAATTAGAATGGAGATGTTCTTAGTTCAGTATGTTAATCCACTTTTCTGTGTATGTCTTTATAATTGTTTTCCCCCAAAGTTTTTATAAATGGACTTTATTTTATAATTAGAAGAAAAAGATAAAGCTAGATTCCCCCAAAGATTGTGTTATAAGCCTTGTAAACCATTCATCCCTCAGGGGTATAAACTTTTAGTTACTTCAGAAAGACATATAGCTATTATAATTCATGAAGTCTCTGGAGGCAACACATTGCAACTTAATTTCCTATATGGTGTTTTATTCATTTCATAATTGCATGGATAAATAATGTATGAAAATGAAATGGCAATTATGATCATCATATCAGGAAATATTCTCAAAGTCACTTGAATCAATTCAAGCCTGACAATTTATTATACATTTAAAAATGTACTTATCTAAGTATCTTTTAATATTTGGGCTCAGAATCTCCAAGGATTTTCAGAAACTAAAGTAAAATAAAATCCTCCTGAGAGAAACAGAGTGAATGAGATATTTGCATAGGTAACATGTAAATATTGCAAATATTTGTTGTAAATGCACCACGTACACATTATGTAGGTTCTCAAGTACAAGAGGTCATAGGTAAATGATGCTCATTACTTTGACCTTGCTTGCTGAATGCTGGCTGCATTGTTCTAGTGCTGGGAATACAATAGATAAACAGAGTCTCTGGTCCTCATGGAACTTATGCTCTAGTGGGGAATATAGATGTGTAGACAGGCAATTATCACATGGTGTGCCACATAATAGCATGAGATAAATCCAGGGAGATCAGAAAGCTCAGAGGTGGGAAACTTCATTCAGTCTGAGTATCAGAGAATGATAGAGTGTGACATAAAGAACTAATACAGGAACTGATGAAAAAGCATTGAAGGCAGGTGACAGAGGCATGTTCTCTCTGCTTCAGGCTCTTGCATAGCCTGTGGCCTCTGCCTGGAGTCCTAGAGCACTCATTCTCCGTGGGGCCTCCTGAGGCAGACATGTTTTGTAGGACTTGTCCCTCTGCCACACTCTGTGATCCGCCTAATCCTTGGTCCCGTAACCAGGCTGTGTTGTTTCACCTCTATCTTTTCTTCCTTTTTCCTTACTCCCCGTCCCTCTCTTCTTTACTGCTTCTCTCCCTCCTCCACCCGGACTGTACCTCACTGCCACCAGGGTGGACCCTTACTGTCCACCCTGTTGGCTGTACATTAATTAGATTGTGTGTTCTTCTTGATTTCTCTAGAGAATTTGAATTAAGAGGCACAGCAATTGAAGCCCTGTCTGTTGGATGAACAAGTAATCATTCCTCAACTTGATCCATAGGAACCAAAGTTAAAGTACATTTTTGGAGTTTTCAGAATAATGTTCTTATCTTTATTATTACCATTATAAAAATTACCTTTTTCAGGACTGGGGAGGATGGGTGGGAAGGGAGGGGTAAGGGGGAAGAAGGGACATTACGATTAGCAGATGTAATGTTCGGGGGGCACGGGGAGGGCTGTACAACCCAGAGAGGACAAGTAGTGACTCTATGGCATCTCACTACGCTGATGGACAGTGACTGCAATGGGGTTGGGGTGGGGGAGACCTGATGAAGGGGGTAGTGTAATCACCATAATATTACTCATTTAATTGTAGATTAATGATATCAAAATAAACTAAAAAAATTACCTTTATCAAATGTATTATTATATTTTAAAAGTGATATTAAATGTAATCATATTATAAATGCATACCAACAATGTGTTCGTTCCTCCAGCCAAATCATAAACTGCCAATATAGGCACTGATATATTTAAAAGCAGTTACTTGTGTTCCAATTTGGCCTAGACCAAAGGTTTGTTAGGTAATTTAAAATTAAGTTAGAATGATTTTAATTTAATTCTGAATTGTAGTGTATGCTTTTTAAATAAGACTTGAAGGGAGGAGTTACCATCTTAATTATAATATCTGTAGTGAAACTGTTGTAGATTTGTGTTTCGGAGTTTAAAAAAATCAACTTATTGAAAGGTGATGTTGCAGAATGTAAAAGTTAGCTATTGCCAACATCTGCATAACAAACCATTTCAAAACTCAGTTGTAAACAGTAATTTTTCTCATGGACCTGAAAGTAAGCTAAGGAAAGTTTGATCTAGGCTGGGCCAGACTAGAGGGACTTGGCTCCACTCCACATGCCTCTCATCCTTCTCCTGGGACTAGCGGCCTAGCCTAGTATGTTCTTCTCATGGTGATGACAGAAGTAAAGGTAGCAAGTAAATAAATGTAAGACCTCTGAAAGCCAAGGTTCAAGGAGGGGTACACTGTTACTTCTGCCTCATTCTACTGGCCAGAGCAAGTCTTACCACTCTATCAAAAGGTAAGAGGAGGGAAAGTATGCCACAAAGGTGAGAGGATACTGCAATGTTTTATGGAAAAGGACGTATAGCAGAGATGAATAAGAAGGGACAATGACATAGTGTATACACAGAAACTATCTAGTTATTCACTAAACTGTATCTTCTTCGTGGTGCTCACAGCCAGACCGTATTTCCTTGCATCTCGTGCAGTAATGTTTGGCTGCATGACTAAGTTCTTGCCAATAGAATGTGAGCAGAAATGACTTGACCCATAAAAATCTCTAATGAGAACTTTGTGTGTTACTTCACATTTCTTTGGTTTGGTGCAGATAAGCTAGGAAAATTTGCAAGTCATATATTAAGATAGTGAAAAGTGCAAGATAAAGGAGACTGTGTCCAGTCAGTAACTCCCATTTAGACTTTGAGAAGGAAATACACTTTTGTTGGGTTGAAACCATTACTCATTTGGGGGTTTGTTTGTTATCGCAGCTAGAATTACTTTAAATGGTACCTAATAAAGGCCCTAATAGTGCCTCCAGAATTCCTCTGAGCACTTCGAGGCACAGTGCCTCCATGCTGGTTGGAGCTGACTTCAGTTCCGTCAGAGGCAGCTTCTCCATACATGCCCAAATCAGTGAGGAAATACTTCGATTGTCCTATATTTGGAAAGAAATTCTTCTGGTCACCTGGGCAAGACAGAGCAGGAATAACACTTTAATTATCAAAATGAGTCCCTGCAAACCAATCAGGCATGGAAATGTCTTTCAGTGTCAGTTAGGCCTTTTTTTTCCATCACTATCTTGGTTCCACTGGATTCCTTTAGCAGGAACCAAGGAGGAAGAGTACGAGGACATGAAGGGCTGGGTATGTGGTTTCCATCTGGCCACGTGAGCTGAGGCTTGTCAGGCTGTGCCCGTGGCCAAGGTATAACTCGCTTTAAGAATCCTCCTCTCCCTATAAAAACACCAGTATGCTCTCATTTAGAATTTAGAATGTCTGTTTTATTTTGCAGTTTAGTTCTAGGCATGTAATCCATTATAAGTTTAAAACTATCTGTTTGGGCATATCATCTATCAGCAGTCATCAAAAGACTTTTTAACTTTTTTTATTCAGAATAATTTTGCCTCAGAAAGAAGCACCCAGGATTTATAAGAGATTATACCACCCTACTGCATCCATCACATAATTTTACCCCCCTCTCTTCCAAGTCAGGAAGGCTACATGCCTCTCTAAACTCTTCAATAGGTTTTTGCCTCTGCTTAATAACAAGTGGAATGTATCCATTATTTCAACAAACCTGAGAATAAGCCTGTGGAAATCCCCTCATTTTATGAGTCAGAGAAAATGCCTAGTCATCTAGTTTACTAGCTCTTCACCAGTGCTCCCTTGGCCCTCAGGAGATACAAAAGAAAAAGAGATTAGTATTCGAGATGAAAATAGCTTTCCTGGGCAGAATAGCACTCTTTTTCTGTCCTCTCTGTCCAGAAATTCCTCACTTTTGGTAGATTTTTCCTCACAGTTAATAATAATAACTAACAGTTATTGAGGACCTCTACTGGGTCTCAGGCATTTAACCTATACTCACTCACTTAATTCTCAGAAAAATCCTGTGAGATAAATGCTGTGATCCCCATTTGATAGATGAGTAAACTGAGGCACAGCAGGTAAGAGATTGGGCCATGGTTTGAACCCAGACAGCCTGACTCCATGAGCTGAGCTCTTCTGTGATATTCTCTATGCAAATAACTAAGTCTTATGATTCTCAAGATTGATTAGACTTTTGCGTACAAAGATGATTAACTCTGTTGAGAATCTCTGATAACTTCTTGTTGGCTGATTTGAGGTGTCAGGTAGATGAGGATGGCCACTTCTTTATATACTTCTGGCCCATGGAAAGCTACATCCTTATATGTACATAGCTCAGAGGTCATAACGTTGACTGTTGAAATCAGGTGTTCTCAGTCTGTCTTCCATGGGAACGGGGCCAGTACTCAGTGGGAAACTAGCATAACCCTCCTCTGAGATTTCCATCTCTTCATATCATCCAGCAACTGAAGAGTTAACGTCTGGCACAGCACAGGGTTTTCTGAACCCGCTTCTGCTCTGCAGCCAGTGACCATTGCTCTGGACCCCCCATTAATTCATCCATACAGTAGAAAAACAATATCTGCTCTTCCTTTGTCACTAGGCTGAGAGAAGGATCACGGGACAGAAAATTTATGAAAACTTGTTTTGCAAATTGAGAAATCCCAACACGAGGGAATGTCACCATGCATAGGAGTTTCATTCTCAGCGAGGCAGGGGGCAATGGATGACCTCTGGGTCCTGCTCATGTTCCTCAAAGAATGGCTAGGAGTCTGCAGTTTTTTTCACAAGTGGAATTAGGTGTTAGATACTTCTGTGGAGGTAATTTTTTATATTTTAATTTCTTGTAGAATATATGATTTTTTTACCTCAGTTTATTTTTCTTTTTCTCCAGACTACACTCTCATTTTCACTCCTTCTTTCTTGAAAAAAATTTTTTTTTGAAATATAGTTGACATACAATATTATATTGGTTTCAGATGTCTAACAGTGATTTGATAATTATGTACATTATGAAATGCTCACTACGGTAAGCATAGTTACCATCTGTCACCATACAACATTATTACAATACTATTGACTATATTCCCTATGCTGTACTTTTCATCCCCGTGCCTTATTTATTTTATGGTTGGAAGTTTGTACCTCTTTATCACCATTACTTATTTCACCTATCCCACCAGCCCCCTCCCCTATGGCACCACTAGTTTGTTCTCTGTATTTATGAGTCTGTTTCTGTTTTGTTTGTTTGTTCATTGGTTTTATTTTTTAGATTCCACATGTAAGTGAAACTCATTCCTATGTGTTATCAGAGTGTGTGCCAGAAAGTTAATAGCATATGAATAGGAAATTGAAGGCTAAAAAACCTAATCTCTTTGTTAACTGTGCTTCAGTAACCAATGTAAAAATGAAAAAGCAAGTTTGAAATTTATTTCAAAATTCAATTTCCATCCTCACACTTACCACCCTAATATTTAGTCTTTGGTAAATTAATATTTCAGTCACCTTGTTGCTTATAGCATAGATCCTTATTTTTTTTATAAGCATATTTTAGTTTTCAAATGATTTTCTTTAACATTAACACCTTACCATTTTGCTTAAAATTTTACAATTTTAAAGACAGATTCTGTTAGTTTATGGGTGCATATTTCCCATCTGTGAGATCCTTTTTTTCTTTTCTAAACAGCTTTAATTGAGATATATTCACGCTATACAATTTATCCATCTAAAGTGTACACTCTGACAGTTTTTAGTCTATTTACAGAGTTGCATAGCCATCACCACAACCTATTTTAAAACACGTTCATCATCCCCAAAAGAACCCCATACTCTTTAGCAATGACTCCCTCTTTCTCCCCAACCCCACCCCAGCTCCAGACAACCACTAATCTACATATCATCTCTATAGATTTCCTTATTCCAGACATTTTGTATAAATGAAATCATACAAAATCTACTCTTCTGAATGGCTTCTTTCACTTTGTGTACTGTTTCCAAGGCTTCTTCTTGATAAGAGATCAGGTATTGTCTTTGAATAGCTCCTGTATTTCATTGTTCTATGTGTTTCTATATCTTGCCTCACCATATAGACCCTCAACATTTCAGGACTCTTGACATCTGTGGATTTGTATGCCCAGAACAGATTGCTCTCTACTGGAAAATGCTGCTTCCAATCCTGGTTCCGGGGAGCGCCTAAAGGGGTCTTTCAACAGGCCCTTTCCCCTCAGCGGTCAGTGTGGGGATGGCTACGTGACCCAGCGGATCCTTCCCTGGGATTTTGGAACTGAGAATCAAGACATAGGTCCTATGCTTTCTCTGGAGGTGAGGGTGAGGCAGTCATATCTGCTGCTATGTGGGAGAAGGTGGTACATGGTAGAAGAGAATGAAACCCGCACAGAGAGACAAGTCCCACTTGGGACAACTGGCAGCATTCACATTTCTGACTCCATTTGTGCCTGAGGCCTACTTGCATCCCTGGCCCTCCTGTGTTGTCTGTAGGGCTCGTGGTTACACATTTCAACATATTCTGCAACCAGTATGGGCATGATCACGGCATCTAAGGTATCTCAGGAGGGCTCACAAGCTGGGTTAGCTCTCTCTGGAGGCATCATTATCATGGATAATTCTGATGTAGATTAATTGACATTAATATTCAGCATCCCAGGTATTTTATATTAGTTGAAGATGTCTTCCATGAGCAAATTCAGGTTCTTAGTTCACATTAATGATATATCATTACACATTTTATATGTATTTTTTCAATCATTAAAAAATACATTACATAGCACATGCCTATATGGAACACAATCAGACCTTTCCTCCACATTTCAGTGGTTTGAACGAATAGATGTTCCTTCTCATTCAGACTTGCTTAGTATCATGAAATAAGTAATTGAAAATAGAAGACAGGAGGAAATCTCAGGCAGGCAGAACGTTTTTCTGCTTTAAATCTACATTTTAGCATTTTATGCATGAATTGAGTACTTAAAAAAAACCTGAAATGCACAGTTACTCTATAAGTAATTTATAACATTTCATCTATCTATTTTCTGTTTAAAGAAAAGGTTTGGTCTTGACACCCTAAAATCTATGAGACTACAAATATTCTTGTTTATTCAGGTGCATGAAAAAAATCCTGACCCCTTTTACTGCTCTCTTTCTGCATGGATGTGTGTTGTAGGAAGGACATCTTGGCATTTATAATAATTCTGCATGTTTGGTGGAGATTCCTGGCCTTTTAAAATGCTGCTCCACAGCCCCACCGCCAGTGGCCTATGTTACCAGTGTTGGCAGACAAATGTTAGCATCAATTCTTTTCCTAACTTCTGCAGTGGTTGCTTGGGCAAAGCTCTGAAGGACAAAGAAAAACAGGTCTAGGGAGGGGGAATGGGAGAATAGAAGCAAATAGTGGGTCAAGAAGAGGCAGTGGGCTCTGAACCAGATTTCTGACAAGCCAGTGAGCATGTTCCTTAGGGCAGGTGGTACTGGTCCCAGCCTGAAAGGTCCCAGATCTGGGAGGTGCTCACTGGGCCCTGTGAGCACCATGTCTACCTCAGGGTCCAATGTAATGAGTCTGTACTAAGAGAGAAGGTACAGGGCCTCACAGAGTGTGCAAGCCTTCTCATCCAGGTTGAACACAGGGATCCAGGTGGATTTATTGTGATGAGATCTGGCGCAAAGCTGGAAATATCTAGAGTGCAAACTTGTGAAGCTTCTCTGAGCCACACTTATCATGCTGGATAGTGAGTGTGATAAGCTGCTTTCCTGGAGCACTGCCAAGGGGTGATAGAGGCAGAGCTGGCTGGGTTCTGAGCTCCAAACAATGCTTTGACCATAAAAATTACATTTATCTGGTTTTTGTACTAGTGATGGGTAGGGGAGGTTCTGTAACATATGAGAGAGAAAAAGCATTCTGTGGCTAAGATATTTAAAAAGTTAGAAATCATCCTGCAGAAGTTATTTCTTCAGCCTGATATTACAAGGAGGCCCAAAGCTGCTGGGGTGGGAGCTGACCTTGTCCTGGGTCTGAGAATGGATCTCCTCTTTCAAGGACATCGCACAGGCTCTGGCTGTCAAGGGTAACTGATGTCACAGTGAGCCATGGAAGAGGTACAAGGAGGAGATACTTCCTGGGAGAAGAAAGGGGATAGCTCTACATCTTGTACTGCAGGGGAATTACTGTGTCTGGAGAATTGCTGTACTGGTGATGGGGATGAATCTTAGGGTAAGGCCTGCCTGTGACCACTCGCTGGGAGAAGAGAGGGGAGAGGAAATCTCGAGACAGGGAAGAAAGACAAGAGGTGTGCACAGGAGGGGACCCCTATGAAGAGTTTTTTAGCTCTTTTTTCCCTTTGGACTCTGGGGATAGTTATATTTGACATCCAGGTTAACTCCCACTTCAGTGAATTCTGGTACACACATACCATGTGGTTTACCTGGTGTCATGGGGGAAATTAGGGGCACAGCAGGAAAAGGAAGTGTGGCTTCCCTAGTACCCCCGCAGTATAGAGGCTGGCGTGTCTGAGACAGCATCAGTTAAAGGCTGAGCTCACCGAAGTCTAGGCCCCAGAGTGGTGAGTGATAACAAGGAAGGGCAGGGAGGGCAACATGGCAAGGACACCAGCCATCAATTACTACAGTCCTTACTCCTCTTATTTTCTCTTGAACGAACTCCAAACAGATTTTTGTCTCTGTTATTCCTTAAAACTGCTCTTGTCAAGGTCACCAATGACATCTAAATTGCCAAATTCAATGATAAATTCAGAGGTCTTCTCTTTGACCCATCAGGAGGCATTTGACACAGCAGACCATTTGCTTCCTGAAAACCTTGTCCCCTGGCTCCCAGATCATTAAATCTGGGTTTTTCTGCTCCCTCATTGGGGGCCCCTTTTAAGTCTCTCTTAGTCATTCTTATTATTGGCATGAGCCAGGGGCCATCGTTGGATATCTTTTCATTCCCTTCATTCATCCATGGACTGATGACTCCCAGTATATTTTTCTCCAGCACCAGCCTCTCCTCACTTTAAATCCAACTGCTAACTCTCCCTCTCCAGTGGGTTCTGAAATTAGACTAATTTAACATGTCCAAATCCAAACTTACGTTTCCTCCCCATGCTGCTCCAAACTTGTTCCTTCTCAGCTTTCCCCAGGTCTCTAATTGTTTGGGCCAAAAGACTTGGAGTTATCCCTGGCTCTTCTCTTACTGTTATTGCCCAGTAACAAGCCCTGTTGGCTCTGCGCCAGCAGAATGTAACCAAGATCTGCCCACTTCTCACCATCAACACCCTGGCCCAAACCTTTATTACCTCTTACCTGGATTTTTGCAAGAGGTCTAGACAGAACCTAACTTGCCCCTGCTTCCTCCCTTCACCCCAGTGCATTAAAGGATTAACTCAGTAGGTTTGGGTTGTCCAAACCTTGCACATTTCAAAGAAAGGTTGGCCCTTGTCTGGCTCCTAGGAAACAACCTCTATGATTTTGGAATATCCTACCCAGATGAGGTTATTTCCCAGGAGACAGATGAGGGCCCAAATATTTAATTGTGATAAAATATACATAACATGAAATTCATCATTTTAATCATTTTTAGGAGCAAAATTTAGTGGCACAAAGTACATTCACAATGTACAACCATACCACTATCCATTTCCATGGTATTTTCATATTCCCAAATGGAAACTCTGTACCCATTATACAGTGACACTTCGTTTCCCCTTCCCTTTAGCCCCTGGTAACTTCCATTTTCTGCCTCTATAAATTTGCCTGTTCTAGGTATCTCATATAAATAGAATCGTAAATATTTTTCCTTTTGTACCTGGCTTATTTGGCTTGGCAAAATGTTTTCAGGATTTATCCATGTTGTAGCACATATTGGAATTTTATTTCCTTTTTTGGCTTAATCACACTCCACTGTATGCATATACTACAGTCAAAAAAAATCCATTCATCTGTTGATGGACATTTTGATTGTTTTTACCATTTGACCATTGTGAATAATGCTGCTGTGAACACTGGTGTACAAGTACCTGAGTCCCTTTTTTTCAGTTCTTTTGGGGATACATCAAGGAGTGGAATTGCTGGATTACATGGCAATTCTATGCTTAGCTTCTTGAAGAACTGCCAATCTATTTTCCACAGCAGCTGCATCGTTTTATATTCTCACTAGCAAAGCATGAGGTTTACGATTTCTCTGCATTCTCACCAACACTTGTTGTTTTCTATCTTTTTTAGTAATAGCCTTCCTGATGGTCGTGAAGGGGTATCTCACTGTGGCCCCTAAAGTCTTCTACCTCATCGCCTTGCACCTCGATTGACAAAGCAGCATGTGGGACTGAACCTGCCTTCCCTATTTGCCTTCTTTACTGCATTTTACCATGTTATTCGCAGATCTTTGTAGAACATCCCTTGTAACAGGTGGTCTTCTTGGCTTCCTACTCCCTGAACCAACAAAGTCAACACTCTTCTTCTGCCTGGCACACAATTTTCTGTCTACTCAAATTTTCTTCTCTTTTCTATTTCCCTGCAGAGTAGGTGTTCCCTAAATATTTGCTTAGTAAATGAATTCATGTACTTACTAACCAAGACTTTTCCGGGAGAACTTAGATCCTAGTATACAAGTCAAAAAAGGAATAAGAGTCATAAGAGAGACCCAGGTAAAGGGGAATCAGAAGAGAGGGGCTTCATGGAGGAGAATAAGTGGGAATTTGGAGAATGAGCAGGACTTTGGAGGGAAGGGAGAATATGGTGTGTCTGCTTGGGCTGAACCTAAGGTATGCAAGAAGACGGCATATCTTTAGTTTGCGTAGTATCTTTAAGATACATGTTCTTACTTAAAAGATACAGTGGCACCAGATTCTGAAAGACTTGAATGTCATGGTTAGGAGTTGTGAATTCATTTAGTAATTAGTTGTGATGTCATGAAGGGTTTAGGAGTCCTAGTGTTGTGATGAAAGAAGACACTTCTGTGTGCCCTACGTGGTTTATTCCCAACCAAGAGAAAGAAGGTCCCAGAGGTAGAAGAAGAGCTGGTAAGGCTATTGCAACAATACAAGTGAGTGTTAATGAACATGTGAACTAAGGCAGTGGTGCAGAAAAAGGACATTTGGAGGTTGTTTTGATTGATAATGTAAATATTAAATAATAAATCATAAGGCTATATGGAGGAAAGGGTAAAGGATGATTCTGAAATATTGAGCCTTGGGAGCTGGGAGAATGGAAGGATACTAACAAAAACATGAAATCCATGAGAAGCAAGTTCAGGATAAAAACGTTGAGTTCAATTTTGAAAACACTGAGACTAAAGTGTTGCTGTAATATTTCCTAGGAAGAGACTGACACGTGGAATCGTAACTCAAGGGAAACATCAGGCATGGGTTTGGGCAATGTCTATCAAGATGACAATGGAAACAACAGGCTGTAGAGTTGGTGTCGAGAAGACAGTATGCAAAGAGAGGAAAATGAAGGCAGATCATTCAGGAATGTGTCTGAAGGAGGAAGAGGGCTCAAAGATGGTGATGAGGGTCCTTTAGTAGCCCAGGGAGAAGAGAATTTTGAGGAGTCGCTGATCAGCGCTCTTCGGAAGTCGCAGAGAGTCGGCTGTTTCGAAGGTTGGTGGCTGGATTTTGACGATCAAGAGTAAGTAATTCATGACCTTTGAGAATATAGTGTATATTCACTGAAGGAGGTAGGGTGGAATAAGATATCAGAGAATTGACCAGAGAATGGGAGGGGGAGGATGGATGGAGGTTCTCTTTCAAGATATTGGCCGTGAAGGAAAGGAGGATAGTAGGAGAGCTGGAGGGAAGGGGTTCTCAGAATGAAAGCAATAGCTGAAGCCCAGCCACAGAGCTGAAGCCCTGGGCTTCTGTAATGTGAGCAAGAGAGTGTTATTGAGTCACTTTATGCCAGCGTGAGCATTTTCTGTTTGTTTGTTTGTTTTTTTATTACTTTTCAAATTTTGCTATTATTAATATCCAATTACATGAGCAACATTATGGTTACTAGACACCCCCTATTATCAAGTCCCCACCACCTCATTACAGTCACTGTCCATCAGTGTAGAAGGATGTTATAGAATCACTACTTGTCTTCTCTGTGTTATACTGCCTTCCCCGTATCCCCCCACCCCACCCCCACCCTGCTACATTACGTGTGCTAATTGTAATAGCCATTTTTCCCGCTTATCCCTCCCTTCCCACCCATCATCCCCAGTCCCTTTCCCTTTGGTAACTGTTAGTCCATTCTTGGGTTCTGTGAGTCTGCTGCTGTTTTGTTCCTTCAGTTTTTGCTTTGTTGTTATACTCCACACATGAGTGAAATCATTTGATACTTGTCTTTCTCCGCGTGGCTTATTTCACTGAGCATAATACCCTCTAGCTCCATCCATGTTGTTGCAAATGGAAGGATTTGTTTTCTTCTTATGGCTGAATAATATTCCATTGTATATATGTACCACATCTTCTTTATCCATTCATCTACTGATGGACACTTAGGTTGCTTCCATTTCTTAGCTATTGTAAATAGTGCTGTGATAAACATAGGGGTGCATATGCCTTTTTGAAACCGGGCTGCTGCATTCTTAGGGTAAATTCCCAGGAGTGGAATTCCTGGGTCAAATGGTATTTCTATTTTGAGCTTTTTGAGGAACCTCCATACTGCTTTCCACAATGGTTGAACTAATTTGCATTCCCACCAGCAGTGTAGGAGGGTTCCCTTTTCTCCACATCCTCACCTACATTTGTTGTTGTTTGTCTTTTGGATGGCAGCCATCCTAACAGGTGTGAGGTGATATCTTGTTGTGGTTTTAATTTGCATTTCTCTGATGACTAGTGATGTGGAGCATCTTTCATGTGCCTGTTGGTCATCTGAATTTCTTCTTTGGAGAAGTGTCTGTTCAGCTCCTCTGCGCATTTTTTAATTGGCTTATTTGCTTTTTGTTTGTTGAGGTGCGTGAGCTCTTTATATAATTTGGATGTCAACTCCTTATTGTTTGTTTGTTTTTAATGGCAGGTAAAGGTGTATGGACTCTGATAATGGTTTGTTTTCTTTTAAGATACAGCCTCTACAGTTTGTTTAGAACATGTGAGTCTGATACTTTTAATCAAATGAAATATTTACTTAATGGATTTTCTCCTAATTCTGGATTCATCATGACTTTATAATACCAATGAATTGTGATATTCACAATATTTGCCAAAACTTAGAACTTTGCAAATATTAGGTTATTACCACTACTTCTTTAATAAACCTTGCATGCAAAATTTGAAGTGTCAACATTGGCACCTAAATGATATGCAGAATATATGTTTATCGTATTTCAAAATTCATATTGAAACACAACTTGTTTGAAAAATAGACTATAAAATGTAGTAGTTTTTCCATTTTATCAACTAGATTGCCTTGCTTTGTTTTTCATTGCACATTCCTCATTTTTTGTTCATTTAAGCTGCCAATTATTATTTTTTATTATAAAGAAGATTTTGGTATTTGCTCTTATTTTTTATTGTTGCTTTTTCAGCTGGAATATCTTTAGTTTTCTTCCTTGATTAAAAATGTGTGTTATGTGCAAATCCTACCATTTGCAACAACATGGATGGAGCTAGAGGGTATTATGCTCAGTGAAATAAGCCAAGCCAAAAAAGACAAGTATCAAATGATTTCACTCATCTGTGGAGTATAAGAACAAAGAAAGAAACTGAAGGAGGAAAACTGCAGCAGACTCACAGAAGCCAAGAATGGACTAACAGTTACCAAAGGGAAAGGGAGTGGGGAGGGTGGGTGGGAAGGGAGGGATAAGGGGGAAAAGGGGCATTACGATTAGCACACATAATGTAGGGGGCTCACAGGGAAGACAGTATAGCACAGAGAAGACAAGTAGTGATTCTATAGCATCTTACTACACTGATGGACAGTGACTGTAATGGGGTATGTGGTGGGGACTTGATAATGGGGGAATATAGTAACCACAATGTTGCTCATGTAAATGTATATTAATGTTACCAAATTAAAAAAAATGTATGTATGTGTATTTGATCACTTCAATTTTAGCGAGTGAAATTAAGCCATATTGTTTTCGAGCCAATTAAGAAAACTAATTTGTAAAAAATGTAACATTTTGGGGTGATGAATGTATGTGAATTGACTTACTATATCTAGACTGTTGAAAGAAACTGCCTTAAGAAATTCATGGAAAGGTTTATCTTTGTCTGAAAAGCAAGAGGGAAGGCAAATTGACTGGTACTAATTTAAAAAGGGGGGAAGAAGAGAGTAGTTTTGTTTTCAAGTAAAAAAATCTGTTTATGCCAGAATTAGAAAGAAGATAGTAAAAGCCAAATTTGGCATGTACAGTAAGCTGTAGAAGGCTTGAAGGGAAGTGAAATTTTATCTACCTGCAAATAAGTTTGAAAAGAAACAATGAAATGTATGAAGATTTAACAGTATTCATCATGAATAAATTGATGATTTTTTCATAAGATGGAAAAAATGCTAAAAAGTACTGCAAGGTATTGTATCAGTGACATGGAGAAAGGGTGAAATTATAGTTTACTTTTTTCTGTTAAAATAACAGTGAGATCATAGTCTTTAAGAATGGTGGTGGAGTGGACCAAAAGCCCCATGCTCTGGCTGATTCGTAATTAGTAATAAATTCAAGTACATGTTGAACATTAATGTGAAATATATTTGGTCAGTGGAGATGAAAATTGGAAAAGACTGTAAATAGATCAATCCAAATGAATTTTCTGT